>OX344723.1:52399413-52952549 GCA_947034835.1 Ballota nigra
ACGTCTTTATTAAAAGACAAACTTTTATGAAACCTGAATTCAAGTAAATTTGATTTTTTAAACATTATTGTTATGTATATAAACTATCATTGTTACGTATATTCACTATCATTGTTATGTATACCAACTATTGATGTTTGTATTTTAACTAGTAATAATTAATATATACTAGTGCTAAACCCGCGATTATCGCGGAGCTGTACATAAAATTTATTATAAAGTTATTAATCAATTTTTTTTTAAGTTTTCTAAATGTTGTTACTATTATTATTTTATTTATTCAGTATTTTTATTGCACTTCTAAACATGTTAGTAATAATAAATAATTCTATTCCAAAAATAATAAACTATAAATTCATTAAATATATTATTAACCAAATGTTTAGAAAACAATGTTTACAAATTGCGGAAAATCTCCTTATAAACAACATTCGTTGCGTATTTGGAAGGTTTTCCTTTAGAATCAAGTGACAAAATCTTCAGTCCTCTACTCGATCTAACTCTGGATACTGCAACATAAAGTTGACCATGAGTGAAAACAGGTTTGAGAAGATACAATCCAACAATAGAAAGTGATTGTCCTTGACTTTTATTTTTTATCATGGCAAAACACAATAGAATTGGAAATTGTCGCCTTGTAAAATTCACCGGCATTGTAGGATAAGAATTTGTCAATGTCATTCTTGGGATGAATACCTTATTTCCAATATTCCTTCTGAATATTATTTCAGCCTTGAGAATGTGGTTGTCAAGTTTGGTGACGATCAATCTTGTTCCATTGCACAAACCGGATTTGTGATCAGTATTTCTTAGTAATACTATAGGCACTCCTTCTTTTAAGATCAGACGGTGATTAGGCATTCCGGAACACCTAACAGAATTAAAAAATTCAACAGTAACCATTTGTCCACTACCTCCTTCTCGAAATTCAGAGGCACAAACACTGTCTGAGCTCAAGTATACTTTAGTATCACCAGGAATCATAGATAGAATCTTATCATTTATAGACTCCACATCTCGATGAGTAGGTGCAAGTATTGCTCTATCCTCAAAGTATTTATGTGTCCTTAAATTATCAATCAAGGATGGATAAATACTTTAGATTATAGAGCCAACCGGATCAATGACATCATAAATTAAATTATCTTTCGGAATCTCAATCTCAGCGACATCATCTTGCCTATGTCCAATTTTTCCATCACCAACATCCAAAATTCACCTCGAGAAGTTAACAACATCATCACCATTTGAGGACGTATTGAGATCAGAACTTTGTAATCTCATGTTCTTCGTCAATCTTAAAACCTTAAAATTGAAAACAAATGAGATGTATTTAGTTTTTCAATTATTATTTCTTTAAAAAAAATATTACTCCCTCCGTCCCCTAATAATATTCACACTACCTTTATTCTCGTGTTTTAGCGGACGAATTGTTTATTAATATTTGAAATGATAAAGTGATTTTAAAAAGGGGGTAATATAGATCCATCTCTACTCTATTATAAAACACTTTAAAAATTAATTTATCATTTCAAATACTAATAAAAAATTCGCTCGCTAAAACACGAGAAAACAGTAAATGTGAATATTATTAGGGGATGGAGGGAGTATTATTTAATAAAAGATGCACAGAATACCTTGCAATGATCCCACAAATATGAAGGATTGATAGTTGTGCACAATGTCCTCTCGACTTCCTTTTGGTATAACAGGAAGTATCTGTCTAAAATCTCCTCTAAGCACAACGATTTTACCACCAAAAGACATATCACTCATGGTTCCATCTGAAGATCTAACAATATCCCTTAAGCTTCTATCCAAAGCTTCAAAGCTAAATTTGTTAATCATTAAGGCCTCATCCCATATAATAAGCTTTTGTCTTCAATAATAGTTCGGACAAATGTGTCTCAGGCCTTATGTTACAAGTGAAGGTCTCACCAATATTATGTGGTATAGCAAATCTCGAATGAGTAGTACGTCCGCCGGACAGAAGTAGTGATGCTATTCCACTTGATGCAACATTAAGAACAATATTTCCTTCATAACATATTGTTGCGGAGATCGTTCTCCAAATGAATGTCTTTCCGGTTCCACCATATTCGTATAAAAAGAAGACTCTTCCTTCTTGTAACCAAACAACTTCAAGTATTACACTAACCACAAGTTTTTGTTCTTGCGCGAGAGTTGAACTTAACTTGTCATATTCTTCTCCTTGTTCAGACCGATCGTAATTCAATTCTTGATAATGAGTTTATTTATTAAATCATTCTCAAACTCAAAATCTGGTACTAGCATTGATGAAATCTACTCAAAATTGATCCATTCATCTGCAGTAGCTTCTCAATTTCAATTAAAGCCAAGATTTTCAACTCTTCGTTATTAAGTTGTAACTCTAAAAAAAATTAGAAAAAAATATAATTATAAAATATTTTAACAATTTAAATGAAATAATTTTTTTAAATAATATTATACCTGGAATATTCAATGTTCGTCTTCTTTTATGGAGTATATCATCCGTCATACACTCCCACGTCTTTCTGAATACAGTTTCTGGAGAGTTCATTGAAGATGACATGAGAAGAACAACGAATAAGTTCCTTACGTAATGAGCGTTTGCCCAAAAACTTGCCTATCCCATCGGTGTACTCACGATCATCATCCAACAATCTCATTGAATAGCAAGCATCTTTAAATATATCATACTCAATATTATCAATGGTTCGTATCATCTCGTAAGACGTTGATCCCTTACTATAAGGCAGTAAGAGATACAAATAATAGTCTTCACCAGCCCCCGGTGGAACACTACGTAGTCTTCCCAAAGAAAATCTATTGCACTTTCTTTTTTCCCACTGATATTCTTTTCTATCCCAAACATAAATCTTTAGAAATTCCACAAAAGTCAGCTTCTTTGCATCCTCATCATTGGTTTTATTTTTATCCATTCACGCCAAGAACATTGATTTATCTGAAGATGATCTTTCGAGTATATCATCAATGTAATCTTCATCTCGAAAAATAACTTTCTGCTGATTAGGAAGATGAAAATCTAATCTCATACCTATAATGTATATCGAACTTAAGAGTTCTCCAAACTGACTCATACGGAGATATGTATCTGCAGTTTATGAAATTTTTCACTTCGTCTTTTGGTTTTGATTCACCTTCAGTGACCCCTTCATTCTCCACAGTAGCAGTAATCATATCAGCTCTTTTATTGATATACTTGATGGATTTATGCCTATTGCACCACTCAACATTTATATGACTCTGATACCTTCGCAGCAGTATTGGACTGTAAGGAACCACAAAACGATTATCCAAATTAACAATTCTTTTATCAACAGTCACTCCCGTATTTCTCCTTTTGTACAGTGGGAAACCTTCATCATCAACAAATGTAAACTCATTATAACTCTTTGGGAAGTTCTTTGAGCAAACATTGTTGACCATGCAAGGAGAAATTCTTTTTGCTAATTCACAGGGTCCGTAAATCATGTAGTCACTTACCAACTCATGCAAAAATGCATCATCATCTTTATCTGGTATTTCTGCAGATATGATACGATGAACATCCTCCAGATTCAAAATTTTGTTCTCACGGTTCAGAAACAAAAGAATATGAGCATGAGACAATCCTCTTTTCTGAAATTCCACTGTGTATAATACTTCATATTGAATTTTTTTAATCAAGTTATATACTAAAATTATTCAATAGAATTGTAAAGTTATTCTATACACAAAAAACAAATATTATGGAACTAAAAAATTTAAAAATATAAAAAGATAAACTTACATGCATCAATTTTTCCAAATATTTGAAGTTCCTTAAAATCCTTCACAATACGATCAAGTTTCATTTTAAACATTCTGCAAAGAATATCTGGTCTATCAACAAAATCAAGACCTTTCTCGTTTAAGAATCTCGTAATATCGGGCCATTTTAGATTGCAAGTAATTGTGATAAATAAATTCGAGTAAGAAAAATACTTGCAAATTGTCATGACATCATGAAAATTTTGAATCATATACCTAGGACTCCCTGTGAAGGATGCAAACATTATTCTTTTACCCGTAGAAGATGAATCTACCTCACCTTTATCAACTGCAATTTTCATATCATCCGCTCTGCCAGACCTCAGTTTCACTTGATTTAATTTTATAAAAGAAAACCTTTCCGACTCAATCGTAGTATACGAATCCACAAAAAATTGTTGAAAAAGTCTCCTAGACAGGAATAGAGTATTGGGTTCATTATTACGCTCGTGTATTCTAAAGGAAAATAATTCTCTCATTGTGAGTCTGATTCTTTTCCTTGTTGTAAAACCAACATCATTATGAACCACATCAATCCTATAATCATCCTCACCATAGGGGAACGATAAAGGATACTACAATGGAGCATAAAATGGATGCACTTCACTTATTCTTAACAATTCACCACAACGCGTCTTAAGGATCACATCTTTTTTTCCATAGCTGCATCGATGTCCGCTGGAATAAGTGCTGCAACTTCAAAAGTTGTAGGAAGGTTATAAACTCTTCCATCTGACTCATTTTTTCTAGCAAATTCAATCTCAAATTTGGCTAAACTCCAGACATAATACTTTCTCTTGCACTGCAAAATTGCATTGCAAATGGATTAAAAGTATTCACCATCCTCTTAAGATCACGAACAATAATATCATTCAACATTTTATTTTTATCCTTTGATCGCCTCCTGCACAAATAAAATAATCGAATTGATTAAAAAAAATTATTTATAACTATTATATTGCATAATTTAAAAAAAAAATGCAAAATATAAAATATAAAGTATGATATATATTAGATAATGGAAAATTGAAATAGTAAAATAAATCTAACTTAATAATTATAAGAGTGTTAATTAACTAACCCGAGAGCATCAATTCGATTCAAATCTTCATTTTCAGTGTCATATATGTATAGTTGCGAAAATTTAGGCTTATTGTTTGGCATTGGCAAAAGACTTCCAATTTAATGGTAATTAGCACCATGCAATCTATAAACATAAGGAGCCCTTCCATTATTGATTGAATCATCAACCTTTCCACCCATAGATGTAAAACTAAACATCATGTTGTAAGCTCTAATTCTTTTGTAAAATGCTTGCTCATTTCATCTTCGATCGTTAGAAGATTGATCAATATAGAAGGAGGAGGTTTCAACATTGGAAGTTGTACTTTTTCATTTGATCAGCAAGATGTAAATTTTGGTGGATTCTCATTCAATCTTTTATTGCTTCTTTCATCATACCACATATACGCATTGCAATAGACGCAGACAAACGTAGCAAAAAAAATGAATAATTTTTTTAAATCTAATAAAACATATATTTTTATAATAAAATATAAATTTTAAAATAAAAAAATATAATATAATATGATAGATATTTTAAAAACACACACGTACACACGATAGTATATTGGTATTTCTAAAAAAGATATTTAAAAAATGTAAACTTCTAATATACTAAGTTTACACATATTATTGTTACTATAAAATTAAGTAGAGATCATGTAATCTTGTAATCTTGGATAAGATATATTCATCCACATTTTAAGGAAATTGATATATACACGTATACATGTTCTTCTAAAATTCTAATTAATAATAGTTTTAAGTTATCTGTAACTAAAATTAAGTTAATATATAATATTTACACAAATTAAAATTTATTAATTTTTGAAATTATAGAAGATAAATCATGTATTCAAATTCAAATTATATATATATATATATATATATATATATATATACATATATATACACGTATAAAAATAATGTACATTAGACTAAGTGTATAAATATATAATATATCAATATCAATTATCTAATATGAATGAGAGCTACTTAGACCTTCCATATTATTTATAAATTAGATAGTCACAAAAATGATTGAATAGACAATCGTACAAAATTATTGACTGAATGATTTGATTATATTTGATACTATTTTCAAATTGGTATATATTCTAAACTGGAATTTTGATTTGACTTAATATTAATTTCTAATAATTAGTTATATCAAATAATTAGTATATATAAATGATATAATATGTTTTTATTTCCTAACACTAAACAATATATAAAAATATAGTATGATAGATATTTTAAAAGAGGAAATACATTATAAAAATATTTAGTTTTCCCTTATTTTTGTTCGACAATAATAAACACTTTAAAAAATTTATGTAAATTTGAACATTCACCATATGCATTATTCTAATTATTCAAGAAATTAAGATACACTTGTACACATGTATATTAAGTTAATGTAAATTTTATATTTTAAATTTTTTATCTTCTAATATACTAAGTTTACACATATTTTTATAACTGTAAAATTAAAAAGATATCATGTAATTATGGATAAAATATATTCATCCACATTTTAAGGAAATTGATATATACACATACACATGCTCTAAATTAGACTAAGCCAAAATAATATTTCTAAAATATTAATTAATAATATTTTAAAGTTATATGTAACTAAAAAATTAAGTTAATGTAAAAAAATTTACACAAATTAAATTTTATTAATTTTTGAAACTATAAAGGATAAATCATGAATTCAAAACATATATATATATATATATATATATATATATATATATAAAAATGATGTACATTAGAGTAAGTCAAATAATTTTTTTTAAATAATTTATTCATTAGATATCAAACTTTAATTCAAATATATTAATTAAATATAAATTTAGGTACACATAATTTTCTACCAAAAAATTCAATTTAAATTGGTTATACATTTATAAGGTACAATTATTAAATTTCAGGAAATAAAGATTTAAACGTGTGCACGTTTTGTACAGTATAAAAATTAATAAATTGTTATCCATGAAGTATATAATATTTTAAAGTATGATACAATATTTAACTCATATGTCGTTTATTATGTTGA
Source organism: Ballota nigra (assembly GCA_947034835.1). Taxonomy (NCBI): domain Eukaryota; kingdom Viridiplantae; phylum Streptophyta; class Magnoliopsida; order Lamiales; family Lamiaceae; genus Ballota; species Ballota nigra. Next base: position 52,406,357 of record OX344723.1, read on the forward strand.
GGCTTTAAAATAAATGTTTCAAAAAATTTATAATTTGAAATTATATATTATAGTAATATATTTAAATTAGTCAACTTGATCAATATATATTCAAATTGAAATTTAAAGTTAATTAAATAAGTAAAGTTAATAATTAGTATAAATTTATATATTGTTCCTAATATAATAATTTCAAATCTAATTTTTCAAAAAAATATGAAAAAATGATGTTGAAAGATTATATGAAAACAAAATATTACGGAATACATTAGTTTTTTTAAAGATACCCACTAACCATAAATTTAGGTATTATATGAGAAATACATTATACATATACATTACCGAATACATTATTTGAAAAATATTAGTTTGAAGAATACATTATTTACATTTTTTTTTAAGATATCCACTAACCAAAAATTTAGGATTTAGGAATGTGGGATAAATATAAAATTACCGAATAAATTATCTTACTAAATTATCATTCAAAATTAGTCAACTTTTCCTAATATATTCAATTGAAATTTAAAATTGATTAAATAAGTAAAATTTATAATTAGTATAAATTGGTATATTGTTCCTAATATAATTATTTTAAATCTAATCTTTTAAAATAATATGATAAAATATGTTAAGTTAATAGATATTAATCATACGAATATTAATATAGATATGTTAAAGACCATATGCTATAAAATTGTTCCTAAATACTATTGTATATACTTTTTTTTTATATATAAAAGATATTCATCATCCAAATTTGAACGATTCTTCATCATCTTAGAATTAAAAAAAATAAAAAATATTATTTGTAGAATAATAATTAATATACATTGAATTTTAAATTATACATTAACATAGAATTGTAATCACATAAAAAATATTATTCATAGGATTGTAAATAATACATTAAATTGTAAGTAATACATTACAGTGTTAAAAAAATCTAATTTTTAACATATAATCAATGATTCTTCATCTTCACAATAAAATTGATCTTCCACTTCATCTTCATATGAAAAATTGATCATCCACTTCATCTTCATTGTTGATGTTCAATCCTAAAAAAAAAATCACACAATAATCATTTTCATACGAATAAAATAAAATTAAATAATAATTAATACAAAAATAAAGAAACAACATAATTAGTAAATAGAGTAAATACCTTTAGACACGTAGAGATTTGTATTCGTCCAAATCACCAAAAAAAATGAGTTTAAGGAAAGGATCATTGGTAGAAGAGATTAGACAAAATATGAAGATGAGATTCATACATCAAAACTATAAAAAAACATAAAATAAAACATAAATACATTAAGATAAAGATCCTGCAAAAAAGAAATATGAAGATTGAATATATTGAGATGAAGATCCTGCAAGAAAAATAAAATGAAGATTTAGACGAAATGAGAACCAATATAGAACTTCATAGCAAAATTGAAAAAAAATAAAAAGAAGAAAGAAACGAATTAAAAACTATCAAATGTATGATGAGAATATGAAAGACATAAAATCGTGGGTTATGCATCGAAATATTTTTTAGAGAATTGGATGATTTCTTTGAGAGATTATTGTAATTGATTTTTGGTTGTGTGAGATAGATGGTATATATAGAGGGTATGTGAAAAAATCAACGGTCAAGATTAGATTAGAGATTAACTTTCAATGGTTGAGAATAATTTTTAAAGTCAGTGAATTGGGTGAATGAGATGAGAGTATTTTCAAAATAGAGGTTTGTGGGCTTGCCACATAGGCTTTCAAAACTTTGTCTTTATAGTATATATTAAGATAACAATGATAATGTATATACTTAATAATGATATTTAAAAAAAAATTATGCGTACTTGAATTCACATTAGAACTATCCTCATAAAATTCAATATCAATCCCGTCCTATAAATCCATTAGTTAATTTAGCTTAGACTAGCCAATGTTGTCCAAAAATTTGTCTCCAAAATTATTGTCCATCATAAAATGCAAGCTTGTATTAATGTCAACCAATCATTAAAAGTTGGAATGTATATTGCGAGATATTGTCTCACGGTAAGATGGAGTATAAATTGAATATGATGCATTAATACTTTAAAATAAATAAGTATTAATTTATTAACGGTTTCACCGTAAGACCATCATATAGAGAGAGAAAAAGTGAGATAGTGAGGAGGGTAGATAGTAGGAACCCTAAACCCTTTTCTGAGCATTTTCCGGTGAGGCAGAAACCAATCTTTAACCTTAGTACTAGGACTGGGAGTTTTAAGGAAGAGATAGTGAAAAACCGATCGATAATTGGTGATGAAGCAACTTTCTGGGACAGTTTTCATGTTGGAAAGGAAAGAGATGAAGCCACGTATTTCTTCAATAATTATCCGGAGGAGTGTAGGGTGGAATTCTTGAAATCAAGGTTTAGTGAGATAGGAGAGGTTCTGGACATCTTTTGCCCAAGGAAGAGGGATAAAGCAGGGAAGCTTTTTGGTTTCATGAGATTTTCGACCCAGTTTGACGCAAGTTGGATCCTAGAAAAGCTGAATAAAATTTGGATTGGAAGCTACAAAATCAGGGCATTTATCCCAAGGTATGCCCGAAACTAAGAACCTAATCAGAGCTTTAAGAGGATGCCACAAACTTTCGAGGCAAACTGCGGAACGAGAGTGCCAGAGAAAACATACAGTGAGGCGGTGGGGGTTAAGGTGACTGATAAGGAAGAACCTAGTCCTAAAATCGACTCGGTTATACAGTTCAATACAATCTCGGAGGAGAAGAAATAGCTAAAGGAATGCTACGCAGCTGTTCTAAAAATTGGTTTCTCATGGGAAGATCATTGTGATGAGATTCAAAATAGATGTGGCAACCTTTTGAAGGTTAGGTATATGGGAGATGACGTGGTGCTCCTTCAGAATACATCCAACAAATGCTTCAACTCTCTGGTGGAAGATTTAGATGAATGGTTTAAAAATTGGTTCTTGTGGTTTCGTCCTTGGAAAGAACGGGATGTTAGTCATAAACGTCTTATCTGGACACGATGGTACGGAATCCCGGTACAAGCGTGGTGTGCTAGATTTTTTTCTACTGTCGATGTGGGGTTAGGAGCTTATGCGAAGATGGACGAAGCGACGGAGAACAAAACCAGATTGGATATGGCTAGGGTTCTCATCTCAGCCTCTTACTTGAAAGAACTAAATCAGTTATTCAGGTTCGAGTGGACGGAACAACATACCAAATTAAAATTGTTGAAGAAATAGACATGTGCCTGGATGGATATCAATAGGGTGAGGTATAGCGAGGAGGACACATACTCTGTTTGGTCGAGGAATGACGCGGACTCATTGTCATCGAAATAGGTGGGTGGGATGATCTCCGATCAGAGTCCGGCTTCGATCGAAAAACAAAGAGCCAGGGTGGAGAATCATGCACGAGGAGATAGATTTCTTGGGGGTGATGCAGAAGATGGCGACATGGGGAAGGAGGACACGATCCCACATAATGGTAATGATGCGGATATCTCAGAAAGTGGAATTCTTTTTAAAAATTGGGAGGGCCAGGTTTCTAATAATGACAAATCGGATTATGGGAATGGTCAGTTGGAAGGTGATACCTTGAGATCTCCTATTGGTGTTTACTCAACCGAAAATCACGGTGTGTTGAAAGGTGGACAAAGTCAAATTCTGGAATTGGGCCAAAACTTTAATTATGGCCCAGAAGTGCCAACCGACTTCCCACCTGGCTTTGGGCCTGAAAATGTTTTGATTAACACTAAAAGGGATGGATCTGACCTAGAATACCCGCCGGGATTCGAACCTGAAGGCCACAATTCATCAGAAATTTTCTCACAAAATAGGGCTGGAAAGAAATTAGATTTACTCAAAAAGGGGATCGATAGATGCGGCGGTCGTTGGGAGATGCTGAAGCAACAAAAATCAAGCACAGATTACAATCGATCTGTCTCAACCAAAGGAAGTCACAAACACACTCACAAGCGAATTAACTCCCAGGAATTGCAGATGAGAAAGAAAAAAGAGACAGAGTCTTGGAAGTAGTTTGTGAAAGATATGGAATCAACAGAGGAAAGAGAAAGAGGAGAGAATGATCAGACCTTAAATCGTAAAATTCTTCGGCGCGTAATAGGGACCGAGAAAGAAGTAGAGGAGGCGAAGAATGCCTGGGAATTAGGGAAGAAATTGGGGTTGGAAGCTAAAATCTCAGATGAAGAAACAATGGCTAAAATTATGGAGCTAGAAGGTCAGGAACGTGATGAGAAATTGAAGGGCAAGGAGAAAATGGCATAAGGTTTTTTTTTAATGAAGGTTCTCTCATACAAAATTAGAGGCTTGGGGAGTAGAGTGAAGAGGAAAGAAATTCAACAACTAGTAAGGCTGAACAAAGTTGATATTTGTTGCATTCAAGAAACAAAACTTGAAGTCGCGAGTGATGCGGTTATCAGAAATGCTTGGGGAGATGGAAGATTCGAATGGACAATGAAACCGTCAGATTGAAGGTCAGGAGGATTAATTTCAATCTGGAATCCAGAGGTATTCACTTGTCTTAGCTCTTGGTTTATGGATGGTGCTTTAATTGTTAATGGCTTATGGGGACAAGATAGAAATCATTGTTGTATGTGAATATTTACGCTTCATGTTTTCTGCCGGAAAGAAAGGAATTATGGGATAGATTAATTGTTGTTTTAAATCAGAATTCTAATTCTTTTATTTGCGTGGCGGGTGATTTTAATTCTATTCGGAGGAGCTCGGAAAGAGAAGAGAGAGCAGGATTTTCAAACCCCAGGGACATTATGGTTTTTGATAATTTTATTCGGGACATCGGGCTTATTGATTTACCACTTCATGGAAGGAACTTCACATGTTATCACCCGAATGGAAGCTGCAAGAGCAGAATCGATAAAATCTTGATAAATTCATTATGGATGTCAAGATGGCCAAACTCTTACCAAAAAGGCCTGAGAAGATCTGTTTCGACCACTACCCCATCGTGTTGGAAATAAATGCCAAAGATTGGGGCCCCAAACCGTTCAGGAGCATCGACACTTGGTTCTCTCATCCAGAGTTTAGGGAATACGTGAAGAGTAAGTGGCAGGGGTACGAAGTTGAGGGCTGGAGTAGCTTTGTATTAAAAGAGAAGTTGAAGAAACTAAAAGAGGACTTGAAGATTTGGAATTCACAAATTTTTGGGTCTATTGAAGCAAATATTGAGAAGTAAAGGAAAGATATCCATAGGCTCGACATGGTAGATGACACTTTTGGACTTGAAGATCACGAAGTGATTGCAAGGAAAGAGGCGGCTGCTTTGCTACTAAGGGATCTAAAATGGCGTGATATGTTGCTTACTAAAAAATCTTGATGTAGATGGATCAAAGAAGGGGATGTTAACTCTGGATTCTTTCATAGATTCATAAATAAAAGGAGGAAAATGAACAAGATTATTGGGGTGGATTGTAACAGTGAGAGGCTCGAAGAAGTGAAGGACGTGAAAGAAGGGATTTTTGAGTATTTTAAATCTCACTTCAAGAAAGATGAGTTTATGAGGCCGACCCTCATCCAGAACTTCACCAACAGAAGATTGTCAGAGACGGATAACGAGATGCTATTAGCTCCTTTTTTCGAAGAAGAAATCAAGGAAGCCTTATGGTCTTGCTAGAGCTCCAAGAGTCCGGGCCCTAATGGTTTTAACTTCACCTTCTGGAAGGAGTTTTGGGATCTACTTAAAGCTGATTTGTTGAGTGTGTTCAGTGAGTTCCATCAACATGGGAAACTAGTGAGAGGAATGAACCCATCTTGTTGTGCTCATTCTGAAGAAAGAGACAGCAGTGGAGTTAAACGACTATAGGCCAATTTCTCTCATTGGTAGCGTCTACAAGATTATCTCAAAAGCACTAGCAAGACGACTGAGCAGGGTTCTTGATTCCATCATTTTTTAGAATCACGCATTCATCGGTAATAAGCAAATTCTGGACTGTATTGTGGTACTCAACGAAGCTATAGATGAAGCCAAGAAGAGGAATACTGAAAAAATATTTTTCAAAGTAGATTTTGCAAAAGCCTATGATTCAGTAGAATGGAGATTCCTAAATCTTATGATGGAACGTTTCAACTTCAACACTACTTGGCGGAAATGGGTAATGAAGTGCATTACAACAGCAACGACCTCATTATTGGTAAATAGAAGTCCATCTGGTGAATTCAAGCTTGGAAAGGGTTGAGACAAGGCGATCCACTTTCATCGTTCCTTTTCTTAATTGTGGCGGAGGGACTTAGCATCTTGATGTCAAGGGCGCCGAGTTAAGTTTGTTCAAGGGAGCAAATATTGGAAGAGACAACATCAATGTTTCACACCTCCATTTCGCAGATGATACTATTTTTATGGGGGAAGCAACATTGGAGAATGCTCGTGTGATGAAACAAATTTTAAGAAACTTCGAACTTATGTCGGGTCCTAAGGTGAACTTTGAAATATGTTGTCTATTCGATGTGAATGTTGAGGCTAGGAGGCTGGGGGAGATGGCGGTAATGCTGGGATGCAACTCCAGAAGTATACCCTTCTCTTACCTAGGGATAAAAGTCGGCATGAACCATAGAAGGAGCTCCGAATGGGCAAACATGGTGCAGAAAATCAGAAACGGGTTATCTCGTTGGAACGACTTTAAAGTCTCATTGGGGGGCAGAATCACACTTTTGAATTCGGTTCTAACTTCTCTTCCTATTTACTACCTGTCCTTTTATAGAATCCCAAAAAAAGTGTTGTGTGATATTGTGAAACTATAGCGCAATTTCCTGGGGGGGGGGGGGGGGGGAGCAGTAGAAAAATAGCTTGAGTTGAGTGGAATACCATTTGCAATTCAAAAGATCACGGGGGACTTGGGGTCAAGAATTTGGAGCTTTTTAATAAAGCTTTGTTAGGTAAATGGGCTTGGAGAGGGTTATGCGAAAGAGAGTGTCTTTGGGTTAGAGTGGTTGAGTCGAAATATAGGAGGGGGGGAGTTTGCGTACAGCGTTTGGGAGTGAGGGAGGGAGGAGTCAGTGGTCGGGATGGTGGAGGGATATAGTGAGGAATTCGTATGGAGAGGAGGGAGAGTGGTTTCAGGGTAATTTGAGGAGAATTTTGGGGGATGGGTTGAGTGTTAGGTTTTGGGAGGATGAGTGGACGGGGGAAGGGCCTCTTAAGCTGGTTTTCCCTTGCCTTTTTCAACTAAGTTTGGATAAAGAGAGTCGGGTAGGGGAGATGGGGGATTGGGTGATGGATCGTTGGTGTTGGAAATGGAGATGGAGGAGAGAGCTCTTGGATAGGGATTTGAATTCTTTTAATCTCTTGTATTCATTGATTACCAGGTATTCTATGAAGCAAGGAGTTGCTGACACGTGGAGATGGACGGGTCAATCGAGTGATCAATATCGTACAAGGGATGCATACAAAGAGCTGTCCTCGCAAAGAGAAGGTGGCTCGATTGACACTGAGAAGGAAATGAGATTCAAAATGATCTGGAAAAGCTTGGCTCCCTTGAAGGTAACAACGCATACGTGGAGAGTGCTTTGGGATAGAGTACCAACAAAGGCAAATCTTCTTAAACGAAACATTCTTAATCCGAATGATGAAGCAAAATGTGCCTGGTGTGGAGATCTCTTGGAAACCAGCCGTCACATCTTCTTTGAATGTTCGTACTCGCATAAGGTATGGATGGAATGTTATAAATGGCTTGGTGTTGTTACTGCTATTAATTCCCATACTCTCTCGAACCTTCTTGATCACTGTCGGAGCCTAAGGGGTAAACATGGGAATAAAATGGCAGTTACAATTTGGGCTTGTGTGATTTGGCGTATCTGGAAAGGAAGAAATGATTTGATTTTCAATGGTATTGACTTCTCAATTGATAGGATAGTGGATGATATTAAAATAAGACTTTGGAGTTGGTTTTATGTGTTGAAAGTTAGTTGTTCGAACTTCTCCTTTGGTGATTGGCTTATAAATCCTAAAATGGTATTAGGTTGCTAGTTGTTGATGTTGATGTTGTTTTGTATTCTCAGAACTTTGTAATTGTTTGGGTATGACTCATACCGTCTGGTGAATGAATTTTCTTTACCGATCAAAAAAAAACTTATCACGTTGGACGTGTCCAGGGTTTTGTTCTTAAAGAGTTAAAAAAATAAAATCATAGTTTATTACTATGCATGTACTAAAGATAAAAAAAAATTATAATATTTTTATTTTTACTTTATTTATTATATATCACCCCTCCTCCTGAGTCATGTCCTTGTTTGTTACCAATAGTTAATCTTTTGTGCATAGCACTATTAAAAAATTCACCAATACTTAAAGAAATAAATAAGTACAGAACCTTGAGTTACATACATTCAACTAATCGAAAACAAGTTTTTGCTGGTATTTTTGCTACATATATAATACTCAAAGAAAAAAAAGTTTTGGCAACGATATAAGTTCTCGAGTTAATTAATATTCCTTCCATTCAAAAGACATTGTGAGGCGTACTATTTTTTTTAACAATAATTTTTTATTTTTTTTATAAAACTCCAACGAGTATGAGGGTACTTAATCCTTACACATATTTATAAAAAAATATGATAAGTTTGCTGTGTTGTAATGCTGGGTTGTTTTCCTTCAAAATAAAAAATAAAAAAATTCCAACCTTAGTTCAACAAGCAACCTCTAGAATCTTTCATCCATCTTGCAACACCCTTCTCTCTATCTACTACATTTTTTGCCGATAATATTGTGAGGTGTACTATCCATCTCACACAAAGACATTTAAATTATATGTCATTCTATTAATAATTTTACACAAAAACATATTTCTTTTCTTTTATTTATGTAAAGCGAACAATGCACTTTTATATATAAAAAAAAGTATTTTATATATTTAAATACTACAAATTAATTTAAAAATTAATTTTTTTTTAAGTCAGCATGCACTGTCTTCTGGAACGGGGAGTATATCTTATTTTTTGGAGAGAAAACAAGAGAGTAGAAATAAGAGAAATATGAAATAATGTCACACTCAAATTTTCGTTTCAAAAGATATCATCCAATATTTTTTTTAACCAAAATGTCACGCGCAACCGGACAATCCTTGTGCAATCCTTTTTTGCAACATTTTTGTTAAAAAATGTTGGGTGATAATTTTAAAAATAAAAATTTAAGTGTGTCATTTTTCCAAGTTCCCTTGGAATAAAAGCTAGAAATATGAGAGATAAGTGGGCCCAGAAAGGCAAAAAAGGTGTTGAGCCTGCAATAAAAGAGAGGGCCCACGAGAAATGCCAGCGACAGAGACATAAATTTCGTGTCACAATATATGACGAAGAGTTGGTTTAGCCACTCGTTTCGATATCTTATTTACATACGGCCTGGAGTTGGGCCCCAATCATCCATAGTTACCTTTTTCATTTTCACACTCTTTACATTGATTTGGATCGTTGATGGGTACTATAACTTAGAGATGCTCACGGTTCCAGAACCGCCGGTTCCGGTTCCGAACCGGCGGTTCCAAAGGTTCAATATGCGGAACCGGAATCGAACCGTGGTAAAACCGGTTTCGGTTCGGTTCCCGAACCGGCGGTTCCGGTTCCGGTTCCGAACCGCCGGTTCAGGCGGTTTTTCTATTATTTTTTTTTTTTTAATTGTATTTTTTGAGTTTTTAATCTAAATGTAGATGACATATTAAATGGAAAAAGATTTCATTAGTAATTGAACTATTACAAATTAGTAATTCTAATTTAAAATAAGTGTCTAATAATATTATTACAAACTAATTGAAATATTACAAATTTACAAATTAAATATTGAACTATTCCAAATTACTAATTACAAGTTTACAACTTAAAATTTTAAATTATACAAAATAAATTTGGGGTGAGGGGTTAAAGAAATTGGACTTGAACTTAATTTTAAGAAATAAACTTAAAAATTCTAAGTTTGAGATTCAAAATTAAGAAATGAACTCAAAATTCTAAGTGTTTTTTTTAGTTTATTTAGGGGTTTTACTTGTATTTTTTTGTTTCTTAATCTAAATGTAGATGGCAAATTTTCATTAGTAATTGAACTATTACAAAATAATTGAACTATTACAAATTAATAATTCTAATTTAAAATAAGTGTCTAATATCTATTATTAAAAACTAATTGAAATATTAGAAATTTACAAATTAAACATTGAACTATTCCAAATTACTAATTACAAGTTTACAACTTAAAATCTTAAATTATACAAAATAAATTTGGGGTGAGGGGTTAAAGAAATTGGACTTGAACTTAATTTTAAGAAATAAACTTAGAAATTCTAAGTTTGAGACTCAAAATTCTAAGTGTTCTTTTTAGTTTATTTAGGGGTTTTACTTGTATTTTTTGGTTTCTTAATCTAAATGTGGATGACAAATTAAATGGAAAAACGATTTCATTAGTAATTGAACTATTACAAATTTGTAATTAAACTATTACAAAATAATTGAACTATTATAAATTAGTAATTCTAATTTAAAAAAGTATCTAATGTCTTTTATTACAAACTAATTGAAATATTACAAATTTACATATTAAATATTGAACTATTTCAAATTACTAATACTAATTTACAACTTAAAATCTTAAATTATACAAAATAAAATTTGGAGAGGGGGGGAGAGGTTAAAGAAATTGGACTTGTGCTTAATTTTAAGAAATAAACTTAAAAATTCTAAGTTTACAACTCAAAATATAAAAAAAACTAAAAAATTTAAGTGTGGAACCGCCCGGAACCGCCTAGGAACCGGCGGTTCCGGTTCGAACCGGCGGTTTCGGTTTCGATTTTTCCGGAACCGGAACCGAACCGTGTTATTTCCGGTTTCGGTTCGGTTCCGGAACCGAAACCGTAGAACCGTGGAACCGGCGGTTCCGGTTCGAACCGGCGGTTCCGATTATTTTTTAGCATGTCTACTATAACTCTTATGCAAGACCTCAATGTCCTAAATTTAATTGAAATACTATATAATTTTATATTTGATTTCACCAAACTTAATGGTTAATTACTTAAAATTTTGCACTAGTGCCTCATCTACAAGAAGGAACCCAAATTCCTTTTCAGACGTAATGAGTGTACTTGGTAAAATGGTAAAAAAATGAAATGTGTATAGAAATAAAATGGGTATGAAATTATACTTGAGAGGTATGGTGGATTCCTCACTTTTAAGACATCAAAGTCATAGTATTGTAATTTCGAACATGCACTATGACTTTGATTCCGTTTCACACCCCTCCAAACCTTCCAACCAAATATCCCCTGAACTTAGAATTGGATCGAACCGGTTTCATGAACAGGCACCGGACCATGAGGTCGAATTACGCCAAAAAAAATATTTTTGAGGTTGAACCAAAAAAATCGTATTTTAATTTTATTACTGTACTTATTAAAATTTAAAATTTAAACCGTGGTCAATCAACTTATTCCCCTTTATCTAATATTTTAATTATTAGATTATTGAATAAGTCTCCAATTTCCAAAATCGTTTCCTTTTGTAATTCCTACTCCATAATTTTCTCTCTCATTCTAGTGTTTTTAAATTTTAATACTAAAATTATGTTGTTTTGTCTAATGACTCTTTTGTATTTATTTCAATATAAAACTTAAATTTTATAATTTAAAATTTAATAAGTGCTTGATTATTTTTAATGTAACATAGATAATAATAAATAAATAAAAGGTATAGATCATTTTAATGGTTGGACAGGTTAGCGCCAATCTTATTATGGAAACACAGACTCGGCCTATTATGCTACCTACTGCCTACTTTGGAGTTTGGTAATTTGGTTCTTCTATTCCAATTTCTTATATTTCACTATAATTAGTGAAACTGTTCGCATCCAAGTTTCTATTAAACACGCCTTTAATATAATCAATTTTGGTCAAATCTATCATAAAGAAATTCATATATTAATCTTATATCCCAAAAAATAATCTTATGTTTTAATTTTTATAGATGTAATATTTTAAATTATAAACTCATTTTTCCTTTTAACTTTTCATTTTAGAAATTAGCTATATAAACACAGTCTCTGCTATTATTTTGAAGATCGAATATTAGAAGAAACACTGGCAAAATATAAATTTTAATGAAGACAATATGAATTAAACACATGTTATTGCTCCGGAGAGCAATACTAGGCTAATGCTTCATTCTACAAAGATTTCTTTTTAAACAATTTCCAGTAGTGGATGGCTTTCATTTATCTAAGATATTGGTTATTGGAGCGTTGTTATTTGATCATTTGTTGTATTTTGGAATTGAGGTTTTACAATGGAGTTTAGTGAGATTTGCTTAATTTTGCAATTACTAGGTGTTTTCAATTCTTTCAAAACGGCAGAGAAATGTTCTGTATCACTTAGTAAATCTCGTCTTCCTATTATATATACAATATTTTTTGGAGGTAGAGTTGTTATATATTACACTACAAGAAAACATAGAATTATCTATAGAAATTATTAATATGACTACGAAATTTTCAAAAAAAAAAAAAAAAAAATTCATAGTGGTATTGGCATATACTTGTATTCCTTACCTACAAAAAATTTGTCAATGTAATTTTCGTTGACAAATTGTTTGTGGGTAAATTTTTATAGGCAAATTATTTGTAGGTTGGTGAATGAAAGTGCCTACATGATTAGAATTTTTTTTGGACAAATCGTAGGTAATCTCACTAGGAAAATTTTTTGTTGAAATTTTTTGTAGGCAATTATTTTCTTGTAGTGTTAGAGTCAAGTAATTGAAGTTTAACTTGCCTCAAACTATTTTGTCGAGTCGAGTTCGAGCTCGCTCGCTCGATTACACAAACAAGTTAGAAATAGAGTTCGACTCGCTAACAAGCCTAATGGAATTAATTAAAAAAAAAATCTTAATATTGAGTTTAATGATTCGAGCTCGGCCGATTCATTAGTAAATTGAGTATTTTACGAGCTCGACTCGTTTATCAATATACACGAGCCGAGTTCGAGCCTTAAGAAGTCAAATCAAGTCGAACTTTCGAATTGGTCTTTTTTTTAACAGCTCTGCTCTATTTGGAAATTAATAACCAGGCTCCTACATCACAAATATGCTGGAAAAAAAAGGGTGTCCGGAAACTATTCGGGATGAAATTTAAATACGAATTTAAATATAATTATTACTAGCATGAATTAATCCTAATTAATTCAAATAATAATTCCAACAACAATTTTATCATCATGCATGTAGAATTAATTCACATAAAATCTATGGCGGAATAACTAAGAAATTATGTGATTACGTACCTCTTGTAGATATGGCCTTTGATTAATCACAGGACTATCACGAACGTGCTACCAACCAAAAGACCTTCTCAAGTATGTCCCTTTCGCCTTGTTTGTTCACCGGTGGGAAGTGCTCACAAGCAATTTAGAATAACAAGGAAGAAACAAAAAATTATTGTTGCTGATTTTTTTTTAACACTGTGAAACTGGAGATGAAATAATCATCCCCTATATATAGGAGGGGGAATTTTGAAATTTTAGCTTGGAATAAGGGAGAAAAAATCTTTTTCTTGGCCTCCAATAAATCTTGAATATATCTCATATATTCTTTTCTCCATAAGAAAATATTCCACAAAAATCTCACCTTCCAACTATATATGATTTTCGAAAATATGGGGATTGAAATAGCTAGATTTGGATCTTTTTGAATTTATGAGATAATCTTGTATTCCTAGAATACATATCATCCATAATATTTTTCCAATAAAATCAACAAAATATTTTCTCTCTCCATATATGCTTTTTTCGAAAATTAAGGAAAAAATCAGCAATAATATTTTTCTTTTATTTTAATCACCTTATTATTATCGGGCTACTTGAGGAGCCTTTAGGAGAATTAAGATTGGACCTCCAATGGGCTTCTGAATTTCAATATTGAGCCCCAAATATAATTCAGCTCATTAATATTAATTAGTACCACTAATAAATTAATATTGCACTATTCATCTTAATCCATATTACGATAATATGGGCTCCCGGTTATTATTTCCCGCGTTTAAGATTATCAAGTCCATTAATTAATTAAGCTTCTGAATAGCTCTAAATTAATTAATATCTTTCACCTTGGAGTACAGACAACTCAACATTATTATCCGTACCGAAGAAACTGATTCTTCACTTTCAAAATTTGGTACGATAAAACTTCTGAGCCCACCAAGTAGACAAATCACACGAGCCGTACTCGCACGCGTCTCTCTATATTAAATTTTAGTAACCGTCGTATGATTAATATTACTGCCCAAAACACAAAGTTCGAAGTCACGATGATTCTCACCCAACATGAATCAAAGCAGTAACCATTAAGCACACACGGTCCTATTTAAGTGACGGAGATTAAGAAATCAATAACCACTGAAGTCTAATTTTTTACATTTCAGAACAGAAGAATTTATCCTCGTTGTAGGTCCTCTTCAACACATACTAAATGTGCTAGTGCAATCTCTTAGTCAAGACAGACCAATCTGAGACTTACACATCGACCTTTCACGGCGGATTGTTCAATTCCACCTGGGTCATGAATCTTGTACGTTTAGTTACAAGGAAACCGTTAATGTGATCTTTCATGATCGGGTATCACCACATTAACTACAATGTAACATGTACCACTTATAATGAACTGGTTGCAATAAATATTCAACATTCAATCATATCTAAAGCAAATGCGATAAAAGATTTATTCTCATAAATAAGTGTTTAATACATGAGTTATACAAAGTAAAAACATACTTTCACGTATAACTCCAACAAAATACAGTGCATACATTGATGGAGGATTTCGTGTTCAAATGAGGGCTTTCAGGTCACAAAACCATTGTTGATGTTAAGGCTTTAGTTGAGAAAATAACCGATGACGCATATGGGCTTAAAATCATATAGAAAAAGAAAAATCAAATATAATTAGCAAACATGGACGCGACATAAGTATTCTTGTCAAAAATCACCAATTTTAAACTTTAAAGCGACATCTTTTTGCTTTTTAACAGGAATTTGGGACAAAAATTGAACTTTATTAGAGAAATTGAGATTAAACTTGATAAAAAAAACTAATTTTGGGTCTAAGTCTATTTATCAGAGAGTTTTGATACCATTATCTAAAAAAATTCTCTAATTAAAAGTTTCTACACAAAATCTATTACGAACAATTTTTACAGTATAAAATCTATATTACATGTAATTACTAATACCATTAGACTTATAAACTGAAATCACAATATAAAATGTTATGATATCAGGGAATACATCTAATGGTATCAGTAAATAAATATAATAGTTAGGGAGGACAATGAGGTGGGTTCCAACCCGGAAGCGCATAGAACCCGCTCTGCTTGGGGCGGGTTTGGACCCGGTTAATATATATATATACTTATATGAACTTATATTCAAATTAATGTATTTAGATTTGTGAATATGTTGAATATATATGTTACTTTTAAGTATTAGATGAATATTAAATATTAATTAAAGAAAATATATGTTTAAATTTAATTTTTTAATGCTAAAATTAAATATTTTACATTTTAAAAATACTATATATTATCAAACGGGGCGGCACGAGTTGGACCCGGTCCCGACGGGTCCGGGTCCATGAGAGTTCTGGCGGGGCGGGTCTTGGGATTGGTCAAACCCGTCCAAGACCTACCCCGTTGTTAACTCTAGTGATATCAAATTCATACTATATATTAACAAGTTTTATAGGAGACATACTCAAATTTTTAATGACAAAATTATCGTCATTAAAGGTCTATTTATATATGTTAATTTCCTCACTTATGAAGCTGGTGGGAACTGGAATTCTATTTGGGGGCTTTGGAGTTTCCCCTAAAAGTTAAGATGTTTATGTGGAGAATGTGCAAGGGTCTTGCCTACAAAATATTTTTAATCGACGACGGTTGGTTTTAAGTGGAGTGTGTTTGAAATTGATAGTCATTTATTTATGGAGTGCAACTTTGCTATTTATTGATGGACAATTTCAGGTTAGCATTTTCAGGAGGTTAGCACCCTTAATCATTCACCAGCTGCATGGGGTTAACACGGACAACACTATTATTTGTCATGATATTAGAGAGAGATGCAAAGGTTTTGGATCACTTTCATAAGGATTAATTGCTTTGAAAATGGCAGGCTACATTTTTGCAGAGTGAATCAGTGCGCGTCTTTCTAAGCCTATTACACATTATTGCGAACTGCTTTAGGGAAATAATATAAACCTTTTTATAAGTTTAAACTTTTAGATGAGATGAACTTTTTTCATGACATTACAGTCAAAAGATTCACGTCCAAATTCAGTGGCACAATCATAAGGGACGACGACACGTTTGTGGTAGCGAGGATAATAAAGATGGTTTGATGGATTCAAGCTGATAAGATATAGACGGTGGGGTTGCATGAGGCTTTGTATATGATTATAGAGATCTTGAGCTACAAGACATTAGTGATATCTATAAAGAGAGTAATGTGATAAGATATTTTATTAACAATTGTACAGAGTTATAAATACACATACAACAAGACCAAGATGTTAAAGAAATCCAATGTGGGACAGTAATACAATATTTACAAAAACGTAAATCTCTCATATCCTATTAGGACCCCCCAAAATGGTGTGCGTTTGGGGACGCCAATTTTGCTCATAAGAAGAGATAAACGAGTACGAGGTAAAGATTTCGTGAGGGCGTCTGCCAATTGATCAAGAGACATGAGAGACACGTAACTTGGAGGTCTGTACCAACCCCCCCCCCCCCCCCCCCCCACAAAGTGATAGTCAATGGCAATGTGCTTCACGCGAGAGTGAAATACAGGATTGGAGCAAAGATAGGTTGCACCAATATTATCACTATAAATGACTGAAGTGGATGAGTCATGAACCCCCAATTCCATGAGAATGGAACGAGTTCATTGTAATTCTGCAGCAACAGAAGCAATAGAACGATACTTAGCCTCCGTAGAAGAGCGAGCAACTGACCGTTGCTTTCTAGAACTCTAAGAAATTGGGTTAGCACCAAGAAAAACAATGTAGGCACTGATTGATGTATGGTCATCACAATCTCCAGCCCAATCAGCATCAATGAAGCATGAAGGGTTAGGTGAGAGTTATGTCGAAGACGGAGGCCAAGGTCACGTGTTCCATTAAGATAGTGAAGCAGCCTTTTAACAGCGCCTTAATGAGTATCAGTAGGAGCATGCATGAACGGAGAGAGTTTGTTGACAGCAAAAGCAATATTAGGTCTTGTGAAAAGAAAATGTTGAAGACTACCAAGAACTTGGCGATAAACAGTGGCATCAGTTGGATTGCATCCATCAACAAGAGAGAGTTTGGTTCCAGGGACAAGAGAAGTTTGGACTGGCTTAGCTTCAAGCATGTTGTTTCTAGTAAGCAAGTTAGTGATATACTTTCGTTGTAACAAGAAGCATGAGTCTGAGGTGCGAAGGACTTCAATTCCCAAAAGGTATGATAAGGGACCTAGGTTCTTGACCGAGAAGTGAGAGGCTAGAGCATCAACAATAGTTCGTAGAAAGGAATTATCACTGCTAGTGAGGATAAGATCATCCATGTATATGAGAAAATAAGCCACAACCCCTTTGTGATTGTACACAAAGAGAGACTCATCCGACTTGCTATTGATGAAACTGACTTAACCATGAAATACTAGCTTTACTAGTAGTTAACCCACAAGAGTATGAGATCACAGTAGTACAAGTATAGAGGTCAAGTAGTATCGAACCCGTGAGAAGGTTTGCACGCGAGTAAATCCCTGGGAATCTACGTGTCGTAGCTAATATGAATGCGATTTTGTTTTAAACTAATATTAAACTATATTCTACTGACGAAATTAAAACTATACTAACTTCTGGTTGAAGTGCAAATGAGATGATGATGCTCTGGATAGGAATCCCTTCGTATACTAACGAGTTGGTACGATAACTAAAATAATTGTGATGTTCAAGTTAAAATCCTAAGTGTACTATAAACTAGGCAATCAACTTCCCTAATCTAGCACAAAGAATTGAAAGAATAAAAGCTCGGAATTAATCCCAATACTTAGTTCTAACAACTTACTTCACTAACCCACTAATTAAATTATATGAATTGTGCTTAATTATTGAGGCCCTAATTTAACTAAGGTGATTCGGCTGTCTTCCCTAGATAAATCGGTTGATTATAAACCCCTTCAAAAATCCTCTCCTTAAGCCTATTCGTTATTAAAGAGTGATGTGGTCGTCTTCTCTCTAACAATTTTTTTTACTTAATTCTATGATTATTCTAGGGTTTATTAGAATTATTCAATAATTAAGAGAATTAAAACTATACATCATGAATTATCCTAATTACGTACCAACAACCTAATTCTACGAGTTCATCCTATCCTAAGCATACAAGGGTTTTAGCCTAACATGGTGATTATGAGAATCAATGCAATAACAAGATCAACAATCATAAACATAATTGAAAGAATCAAGAAAATCAAGAACATAAACTATCTATGAGAGTAATTGAATCAAATCTGAAAAAACAAATTTATAAAATCTGAAATTAAAGTCTAAGTATCAAAGAATTCAAGAAACGCAAAGAAAAATCAAAACCGTGCAAAGTATTAATTGTTCTAATGAATCCGTACGATAAAAACCTCGTTTACAAACTTGAAATCCTTGCCAAACTCTCAAAATCACGTCTCAAGCCTCTTCCCTTTGAAAATCGAGTCTAGATATGTAAAAATAGGTTTGAGACGGGTATTTATATGATATGGGCCAAAAAAAAATCAGGGCGCTCGAGCCAGGCCTTCGCTCGAGCGCCATCTTGTCACAGAAGTCCCAGGGCGCTTGAGTTGTTGGAGGCACTCGAGTGCTTTCGCTCGAGTGCTTTCAGCTGGTTGTACACTTGTTCGAAAAACCTTCATATCTTCTCAACCAGGAGTTCGTTTTGGTCGATTCAAAGTCCTACAAACTTCTTTTTTACCCTATTTCCTAATATGAAGACCAAAGAGGTAGATTTATAAGTTTATGAAAATATTACTCAAATAACTCTAAATACTCATAAAAAAAGCTCAAAATATGGACTAATCAGGCACCAAAATATCACAATTTTATGTCTAATCAGAAACCAACAATGAAGAGAAACTGTGGAGTGCATTATGCCAGGTCCTAGGTGCCTTCTTCAAACCATAAATAGATTTACGAAGCTTTCAAACATAAGACGGATTATTGACATGTGAGAAGCCCGAAGGTTATGCCATATAGACTTCGTCTGAAAGAGTATCATGCAGAAAATCGTTGTTGACATCAAACTGATGAAGTGACCAGCCACGAGAGATAACAAGACTAAGAACTATTCTAATAGTTGCAGGTTTGACGACTGGACTGTAGGTTTCAAAGAAGTCTATGACAGGTCGCTGGTGAAACCTTTAGCCACGAGTCGGGCTTTAAATTTATAAACAGAACCGTCAGGTTTTCATTTGATATGGAATACCCATTTGCAACCAACCTCATTTTGTGATTTATTAGGGGGAACTAAATCCCAAGTCCCATTATCCAGAAGGGCAGAAAATTCCAATGGCATAGCCTCCCACCAGCGAACATCAGATAGAGCCTGAGAAACAGATTGTGGCTCAATATCAGAAGAAACATTCGTAATAAAACCATACCTCGAGTTCAGTTTTATGAATATTATTCTTGGAGCGTGTAGTCATTGGGTAAGGACCCTAAATGTAGTGGAGGTGGTACTGGAGCATTCGGCGAAGGATTGACACGAGGGGGCGACCCAGGTGGCGGTGGCGGTGGAAGTAACTGTGGTACAGAAGGTGGAGGTGGGTCAAAGAATGTTTGTGGAGTACTGTCTGAAGGTGTGGGGTCAGACAGAAGAGTGATGGTAGCAAGTGGGAATGAAGTTTCGACAAACTCTATATGACGCGATGTGTAAATTCGCCTAGATATTGGATCAAGACAGAGATAGATACTTTGAGTGAGAGAGTAACCTATGAAGACACAAGGAGGAGAGCATTTGTCAAGTTTGTGACTGGAGTAGGGCCAAAGCCACGAATAACGCCGACAGCCAAATACACGAAGCTTCAAAAAATTAGGAGGATGGTTGAATAATATCTCATAGGAAGAGATCATGGATAGATTAATTTTAGGGAGACAGTTTATAATGTAAGCGGCAGTAGACATGACAAAGGGCTAGTAGGTAAGGGGCATGCAAGTTTGGTGAAGAAGAGCGAGACCTGTATCAACGATATGACGGTGTCGACGCTTTGAGAAACCATTATGTTCGGGTGTATGGAGGGGTGTTGTGAGGTGAGTGGTGCAACTAGAGGTGAGAGTCTCATGTGAAATAAGAAATTCAGTGATTTTGAATTTTAAGAAATTTTCGACTAAGACTTTATATGCAATAAACGTAGGAAGAAAATCAGATTTGCGTTTGAGGGGATACAACCACACGTATTTTGTGAAATGATCAACAAATATGACATAATATTTAAAGCCATCAACATATAATACATGGGATGACCACACATAAGAGTATAACAACTCCAAAGGTGCAAAAGACGTAAGAGACGGCTCGTCAAAAGGCAATCTATGACTTTTAACACGTTTGCAGGAATCACAAGAAAAGGACAAGGTTTTATCAACAGGAAATTTATTATTAGAAATGACAGACTCTAAAACTTTAGATGAAGACTGGCCTAAGTGGGCGTGTCAAACAGGAAGGGGTTTCTTAACCAAGGGCAGGACAGTGGGAGGTGAAGAAGCAGACACTCCAGCCGACGTGTAAAATCTATTAATACGAGGACCTTGTAGAAGAGTGGCCCCTGTGTGATGATCCTTCACCTGAAATCCAGAATCAGTGTACGCAACAAACACATTATTTGTATGGCAAAGGTGTGAAACTGAAATTAAATTTCGTGACATGAGTGGAACCACCAAAGCACTAGAAAAATCAAGGGATGTAATATCAGGAAATCGAAGCGTCCCAGTATGGGAAATTTGCAAACTTTTACCGTTACCAATTATAACACTATCATTGCCATTATATGGAGCATAGAGAGATAAGTTTGAAAGGTTGGTGGTTATGTGATGAGAGGTGCCAAAGTCCAAGACCCACTCAGTGGCAGTAGGTGTTGATGCAACCGCGTGGGCTAATGGCGAAGTGTAGACTAGGCGCACATGCTGCAATAATGTGTTTGAAGTATAAGGAATGGTTGAGCAGCAGGGGGCGGTGTGTCCAGGTTCCCCGCAAAATTGACAGCGCCCAAGATATGGTCGTGGACCTGTTGCGAACGACTGTGAGTGTGGAGATGGGGTAACCTAGTTGCACAACTGAAGGGTCCCATGTTGGCGAGGTGTATGATGAATTGATGATTCGACACAGTTGAGAAGCCACGAGTGGAAGCAGATCCGGTGGGACTTGTCATGACGACAACGAACGGAAGGCGTGAGTGTTGTGAAGTTTAGTGGGAGAAGATGAATTGTGAAGGCACGTCTTTTGAGAATTTGGTTTTCCTAATTTACGTGAAATTATGAGAGTAGGATATATGATTTCCTAATTAGTTGGGTAATTAAAAAATAGGTATATTAAAATTGCACATTAGAATTTCTGCGGGATGAATATTGCAAGATCTTTTGCAAATAAATAAAGGAATATTCTTGAAGAATACTGGAAGAAGGAAAGAGAAAAAAAACTTGGAAGAAAAAATCAGCATATATGTATAATTAAATCTTGGCGATATAATTGATCGTGAGGATCGGAAAATTGGCGTTAGCAGTTTATGGCTCTGGTTACTATAAAGATAGTAATGTGCTGAGATATTTTATTAACAATTGTACAGAATTTTAAATGCACATACAACAAGACCAAGATGTCAAAGAAATCCAATTTGGAACAATAATACAATATGTACAAAAACATAAATATCTCATATCCTATTAATCTATATCAAAATAGTTTTTGATGAAGTTCGTTTGTTCATAGGTGGATAACACGGTCTTTGGTAATTATATTACTGTTTGCAGAGGATCTTGATGCAGCGGGCGTATCGATCAAAGCACACACCTTCTATCTAACGTTGATTCACACGTGAATACCGTAAGGATAGGAAACGCAGGGAAAAACCCTAGCAATATTCATAAATCATTCGAGCTTCTCAAAACCCTCCACAAGAGTATAAATATGTTCTGGGAATAAAAGACCTAATAAAAGCCCATAATTTGGGTCCAATAATAATAAAAGTACTGAAGCATGTAAAAATAGTAATTAACTTTAAGCACGGGCCTTTATTTTGTCAAGGCTCAAAGGGTCGGCTTTCATGTGATAAAGGGCCGCAACTTTATCTCCATCATTCTCGTCTTCTTTGGAACGATTCGCCCTCGAATCGGAATCAACTTCATCTCCGGAAGTGTTGTCGCCCTCGAACACAATCAGGTGTTTAACGTTAAAGACATCAGCTGTGCGGACATGGCTAGGCAGACGAAGGTGGTAGGCATTCGGGTTGATCTTCTCAAGTATCTCGACCGGGCTAATTTTCCGGGAAGCTAATTTGTTGTACTCATGGAGGAGAAACCCGTCCTTCGTTAAAACCGCCCATACATAATCTCCCACTTCGAATTGAACATCACGACGCCGCATATCAGCTACATGTTTGTAGCGTGTGTTGGAGGCTTCGAGCTGGTGCTGTGTGGAACGGTGCAAGTCTTGGATTTCTGTAATGAGGTCCGTCGCACGGAGGTCCTGAGAGGTAGGAGGCGGGAGCTGAAGCAGATCAATCGGAGCGCGGGGAAGGACCCCATACACGATTAAAAATAGGCAAAGACCTGTGCTTCGATTTACGGCCAGGTTGTGTGCGAATTCAGCCGAGCTTAACTTAGTGTCCCATGACTTCAAATTATCCCCTACTAGGCAACAAAGTATGTTGCCAAGAGAACGGTTCACGATCTCGGTTTGTCCGTCAGTTTGTGGGTGATATGCACTACTGAAGTTAAGTTCGGTGTTTGCCATGCGCCAAAGTGTGCGCCAGAAATGACTAAGAAAATGCGAGTCCCGATCGGAAACAATGGACAGAGGTAGGCCATGCAAACGGAAGATGTCACAGAAGAAGAGTTGTGCGTCATGGACAACATCCGTGGTGCACTTGCACGGTAAGAAATGGACCATTTTTGAAAATATGTCGACCACAACAAAGATAACATCGTGACCACGCTGAGTACGAGGCAAGCCCAAGACGAAATACATACTAATCGCAGCCCATGGACGGGAAGGAACCTGTAGGGGTATATAAAGATCGGCATTGGTCGCAGAGCCCTTAGAAGTTTGGCAAATGCGACAACGCAACACAAAGCGCGCCATGTCACTGCGCGCCGTGGGCCAAAAGAATCGGCGGAGTAAAATTTCCGTAGAACGGTCACGGCCCCCAGTGACCCGAACCATGGATTTCAGAAATGATGCGTTGCCGCAGGCTACAAGCAGGAACACAAAGCAAAATACCCTTAAACAAGAACCCATCCACAATAGAGAAATTATCAACCGGGTCCAAGGTACAACGTGCATAAATTGGGCCGAAGAAAGGGTCCGTTGGATATAATTCACGGAAGCAGTCAAAGCCCGTAACCTCGACACGCATGTCGGTGAGAAGGCACTGACGACGGCTCAATGCATCGGCAACTCTGTTCGAAACACCCGATTGATGCCGCACAACGAACGTGAATTGCTACAAGAAAGAGGACCATTTAGCATGGCGAGCTGAGAGGGAATCTTGATTTGCCAAATGTTTGAGCGCTTCATGGTCCGTGTATAAGATAAATTCACGGTTGAATAAGTAGTGGCGCCAATGGCGTACCGCCCGAACCACAGCGTAGAATTCAATATCGTACGTGTTGTAACAAAGTCGAGTGCCCGTAACTTTCTCGCTGAAATACGCAACAGGGCGTCCTCCTTGACTAAGAACCGCGCCAATACCCATTTTGGAAGCATCAGAGTGTAATTCAAAGGGGGTTGCGAAGTCGGGGAGCACAAGAAGAGGAGCATGGGTGAGTTTTCATTTAATGAGACGAAAGGCAGAATCGGCGGCATTGGACCACGTGAAAATTGTGCCATGCATGGCATCAGTGAGAGGCGCCATAATGGAGCTGAAATGCGATATAAACCTTCTGTAGAAAGAAACAAGGCCATGAAAACTGCGGACCTGGGTGGCAGAAGAAGGAGTCGGCCAATCACGGATAGCTGCCACTTTCTGTTCATCTACTTGAATACCCGATCCAGAAATCTGATATCCCAAGAAAAGGATAGAATTTGTGCAAAAGGCACATTTGGCCGTGGCGGCAAAGAAACGTTCACGCTGTAGAATAACCAAGACCGCACGAAGATGATGGATATGCTCCTCTTCCGGTTTGCTGTAGATCAATATGTCGTCGAAGTAAACGACAACACACATTCCAATCAAAGGGCGTAGAGCTTCATTCATGACTCTCATAAATGTGCTCGGAGCATTCGAGAGGCCGAAAGGTATAACCAACCACTCATACAACCCCTCACGTGTCTTGAAAGCCGTTTTCCACTCGTCCCCGGGTCGAATACGGATTTGGTGGTAGCCGCTCTTCAAATCCAATTTAGAGAACATCGTAACACCACCCAACTGATCCAAAAGGTCATCCAGACGTGGAATAGGAAAACGGTACCGCACAGTAATTTTATTGATAGCCCGGTTATCAACACACATACGTCAATCACCGGTCTTCTTTGGAATGAGCAAGGCAGGGACGGCGCAGGGGCTTAAGCTCTCCTGAACTAAACCCTTGTGCAGCAAATCTTCAACTTGGTGACGAAGTTCTTCATGTTCAGTGGGGCTCATGCGATAGTGAGGACGATTGGGTAACGGGGCACCCGGTAGTAAGTCAATCTGGTGTTGTATGTCGCGAAGAGGTGGAAGTCCCGTAGGAAGGTCATCAGGAAACACATCAGTAAACTCACGTACGAGATCCTGCACCACGGGCGGTAAAGGGGATGAAACACCCACATCAAGAGCCATTAACAGCAAGACAAAAGGAGCGGTCAACATATCTCTAAGGAACGATCTGTAGTTGAAAGGGAGAAATTCCGCCCTAAGGTGTTTCTTGAACTTGTCCCACGACGTGATTTTAGGTTTACCCAGACGGACGCGGGCAGTCTTCGCCTGGTGCCACCACGCAGCGGCTCTCCCGCGAAAACGGGTCGCCACAAGAGATACGCGACGATCCTGCGGCACCTCCTTGAAATCTAAGACATCCTCCACTGAAATTAACCAATCAAGAAAGTCATCAGGTTCAAGCCCACCATTAAATTCCGGGAGTTCCAACTTGAAACTCGCCTCCCAAGCGCGGGGGTCGTCTACACGACGCACAGCAGGAGGACGTAATGGGGCGAACGGATTATCTATCGTCGCCTCATCATCGGAGGAAACCATTGGTTCTTGGAACGGACCTGGAGGTTGATCACGGTCGGTACGACGAGCAGGCATGTCACGAGCGTTGGTCGTTTGATCCTGAAGCAAGTGAACGACAGTGGCAAGTTGCTCCGTGAGTGCATCTAACCGAGTAGCGAGTGCGGCGTCACGATTGGCTGGGCGAGGCGGCATCTCCGGAGCGTGTCTGGCAACTGGATACCAACTGATGCAGCGGGCGTATCGATCAAAGCACACACCTTCTATCTAACGTTGATTCACACGTGAATACCATAAGGATAGGAAACGCAGGGAAAAACCCTAGCAATATTCATAAATCATTCGAGCTTCTTAAAACCCTCCACAAGAGTATAAATACGTTCTGGGAATAAAAGACCTAATAAAAGCCCATAATTTGGGTCCAATAATAATAAAAGTACTGAAGCATGTAAAAATAGTAATTAACTTTAAGCACGGGCCTTTATTTTGTCAAGGCTCAAAGGGTCGGCTTTCATGTGATAAAGGGCCGCAACTTTATCTCCATCAGATCTTAATTCTACATTTGAGTTTTGAGATTCGTATGACTTGTCGTTAGACTAATTAACCGTTTTGCTAAGATATCACAATTTTTTGAAAAAATTTCATTGTTAGATTGAACCTTCGACATCAATATACATTGTTCTTGTGCTAGTTTTTTTATTAATAAAATTATTTTGTTGATTAAAAATATATGAATTATACATCTATTGTGTGTAGTTCAAATGATTTTAATAAAATAATTATACTAAGATTAAGGGAGTGTTTTGTTTAAATTCTTCAATGGTAATAATATTGAAAATCTTTGAATATTTAATTTTTGCTCTAAAATAAATGGAGATAAAAAAAATATTTGTTGATTAATGGATAGTGAAATAATTGGCGAGAAACGCCTATATGTTGGTAGATTTATAGTTGATCACAATGAAATAATGATTAATTTTATTTTGAGTCCCACTATTACGTACAAAATATGATGAAAATAAATTTGTTATTTTTTATTTTTATTAACCATTACTATTAACTTATACTCCTCTCATTGATTTTCTTTTTGTATAATTATATTTTAAGTTAACTTTATTTTATTTTAATGTATTATTATTAAATATGTTACTAATGTGCCATTAATTTAACTTTAGGCACCTATAAAAGAGTTACTATCTTGTGAAAAAAATTCATGGTATAAAACTGATACAATTATATTTATTCATATCATTAGTCATTACTCTAATAAATTAATACACATAATATTTTACACTGTAATATTAGTTAATAAGTGCAATAATATAACTAAATGAATGTTATGATGTTACTTAATGAATATAATATATCAACTTTCGTATTATGAGTAGGTCTTCTGTGAAATTTGTTTATAGTATAAAATTGTTATCATTAGATGCATTCACAAATACAATAGAAATTTACATTGTGGTTTAAATTTATAAATCTAATGGTATCAAAGAATGTGTGTAATGATATTAGTAAATATATCTAATGATATTAATTTCATGCTATAAAACTTGTTCATTAGAGAATTTGGGTAAATATTATGTTAGTGTCGGTTTTTCGTTAAATCATTCTTATAGAGGATTTTATAATAAATCTTTTTTTTTCCCCTTTGTTAAAGAGATCAATATTATTAATATTAAAAGGGGAAAGTTAAAAGTTCCATGGAAGATCAAATGCCAACACATCTGGATAGTACCCAACTGAAGCACGAAATCGAAGAACTTACACGGAGAAATTTCTCATTTTCTTGTAGCAAAAGGCGAAGCCCTCGCCCCCAGCAGATGATCGATATTCTATCATTCAAATATTCAAACTACAAGCCAATAACTTACTCTAATAACTAATTAGACGTCACTTTAATTAAAAAGTGACCTAAATTAGGCGTTTCTTTCGAATTTTTCGATTAGAAATGAAAATGAAAATTTATTTTATTTTCACCATTGAATATATTGAATTAATGATTATATTAGCATTGACATTTATAGTAAATACTACTTTCGTTTCAGGACTTCTTTTACACTTGGGATGAACACATTTCTTAAGAGAGAGAAAAAAAAGAGTACGTTAGTGTAGGGTTAAATAAACTAATGGTAATTTATACTTTATTGACTTTTATGAAAGAATGTTGTTTCTTTTTTTAGGATGTGAAAGAAATGTTGGGACATCCATTTAAGGCAAGTGTGAAAGAAATATTGGGATGGAAATAGTATATTTTAAATTTTAATTTTAATATAAAATAAAAAAATTATGTGGAGGTGGTTGGTGTGGGTGATTTGGGGTGGAAGTGGTTTTACGGTTTATAAATTATTAGGAACATATTTTATAATTTTATAAGTTGTTAAATATTTTATTTTATTTAAGATATAGTAATACTTATAAGCTTTTAAACTACTTATAAATTATTTTAATGAACTTGTTAGTTTGTTGTTTACCAAATATATGTTGCTGGGTTAACTGGCTATTTATAAGAGCTTTGGTAAAAACATCAAATGATTGGGTTCTTAAATGCTGGAATGAATGCTTGAATGAAGAAAGACAATAAATGCACAAGAACACCAAGAACACCAAGAATTGCCAGGGGTTGTTAGTCCCTGGACTTGAATGAGTATGTGTATTGATTATATTGAGAGAGATTGAACCTAATTTACATTACAAATGTTGGGGTATTTATAGTTTTCTCACTACAGGGCTATGTAGGTCATTTCCGGCCTCTTGGGGGATAGGTGCATTAAATGTCTCCTGCCTCTGAGGACGCTCGGGCTCTGATATGTCAGGGCTTGCAGGTGGCCGGCCACTAGGGTGTTGACGCGTGTCCAAAAAGGACGATTCTCTGGCGAATTTCCTCATTTGGATGAAATATTCTCTGAGTCTCTGAGTACGGAGGTGGCCTTTTTCCTCCTTGGGGGAGGGTCTCGCTTGATTCTATCACGTGCTCCGGATCTCTCTTGCCGGCCGGGGGCCTTGAGAGATCGGAGGCCGGCCTCCTGGCGGACAGTGAGGTCGGAGATTCTTCCAGCCGGTTGGTCGCGCCCGGGCGACCTCCGCTGGACTACGCTGGTCTTGGCCGGGCCGGTCCGGCCACGGCCGGACTTCAAAGTGGCTGTGAGGAACGTGGATGGGCGTCCCAAGCAGGTTTCCGGCCTCGCTTTCGAGGTCGGAAACTCGTGGTCGGAGCCCGCTGAGATCGGATACAGACCGGCCAGGTCGGGCCCGACCTATGGGTATCTTCTTGCCTTTTTCGGCTTTCTTCCGGCCGGATCCGACCTGTGGCCCGAAATGGTCACAACAATTGCCCCCCAGCTCGTCACTCAAAGTTAGTGAGGGGCGAGGTGGTCGTTTGCTGTTTTGTGTTGGTGCCGGCCTCGATCTGCCCGGGGTGGTCGGAGACCGGCCTACGGCTATGCGATGACTGGAAGGACGTGCGTTGTACTTATTTTGCCTAAAAAGGTGCGCATGACGTCAGGCGATGCCTCGGATTACGCGCATTGAAAGCGGACGTGCGTGACATGATTTGATCTCCTCTAATCTCGCGCATTTAATGCGTGCAATGTACGAGGCGTCTGACGCCAAAACCGTCTCTTCAAATTCTTGCGCCTAGGTCCCTAAACCTAGGATTTTATTTCGAAATAGGCCCTCACCCATTCCCTATAAATAGGGGAGTCATTCTATTCCCAAAGGCTTTTACTCTTTCGCGATTTGGAGCTGCTCTTTGGCGATTTCCGGCGAACTTCTCACGGCGGCGACAAGCTTTGCACGGCGGCGATAGGTGTTTTGAAGGTAAATTTCAAATTTTCGAATCTCAACTCTTTTTGTTTATACAATGGTGCGACGGTGGGCGGGTCCTCCGCCCGGGCAGAGAGATGGCGCCTCCTCTAGCGGCGGAGGAGGTGGTGGTGCCAATCGGTGCCTTTTTGACGAGGGAGGAAGCTCTCGCAGTGGGAGTGGCGCCTCTCCTTCCCGTCTGGCGGGCTCGATATGGGCGCACGATGACGATGGTTTAGATGCCCTATTCCCACGCCCAGGACGGTCACTACTGGGTGAAGGTGCCCGGGAGGGAGTTCCTTTGGCTACGGAACGATCCCAGGGTGGAGAGGCGGCCCGACCCGTGGGGGATAGGGATCCACTGGACGACCTCCTGGAGGAAGACGATGAAGAAGATGGCCGAGGCGAGGGCGACGACCGGGCCACTAACTTGCTCCTCAAAAATCTCGCGGCCGAGATGATTAAAGAAAGGCTCGGGAGTGCGGGAGAGGCCTCGGGGTCTGATTCTGAGGAGGTTGAGAGGCCGGCCGCCGTTGTACGGAGTGTCAGCCAAGATCGGCGAGACCAGGTCAGACAGGCCTTTCGTCTGTGGTCGGAATATCTGGAGAGAAAGGATGAGGTTGAGTCTCTCTCCTTCTACTATGAGGAGTATCTGGATCACTTTCCGCGCGGGCCGACCGTTCGCGATCCGGCCACCATTCGGATAGCCAATTTGGAGGAGTCCCGTAGATGGACCATTGGCCAAGTACAGAGCAAAATGTCTCAGCGCCAACTCGACGAGGCCCGGGTCGGATGGGAGATACCTCTTGACGTCCATCTCTACGCCCCCGAGGCGAATGAACGGGCGGACCAGCCTCCGAGTGGGATGGTGGCCGTGACCCAGGATATGATGGAGGTCGGGCTTCGCTTCCCCCTCCATCCGGCCGTATCGTAAATGTTGAACTTCTGGAATCAGGCGCCCATCCAGCTGCTGCCGAACGCCTGGATGATAATAGTGAGCGTCATGACCTTATTTGGCAGAAATCGACTCTACCGGATACCAAACCCTGGGGAGATGACTTATCTCTATCGAATCCAGAGCGAGAGGAGTGGGATCGGCGAAGTCTACATTCAGACGAAAGGGCAGAAACTGGTGACCGGCCTGCCCAGTAAAGGCCGGAACGATCGGAAGAAGTGGTTCTTTGTTGGTGGAGCATGGAAAACCGGGTACCCTGACGGAGAGGAGATCAACGTTCCGACCGACATCCGCCCTAAAAATCCTAGTAAGGAATCTTTAGCTTGCCCTTGAATTAAAAGTACTGATCTAATCTTTACTTTCTTTCGCAGGTTATCCTTGCCCCTCCGATCGAGAATTGAATTTCGATTTCGCGGTCGTCCGAGAGCGGATCTTATCACTGCCGGCCTCGGAAAGGAATCAAGCCGTCCTCCGGACTCGAGAAGCCCAAATTTCCAGCCGATTCTTCCAGTTTCCTCGTCATATAAATTTGACGGGTAAGTGACCGGGTTCCGACCTGTATTTATTTTATTATATATTTTTTTTATTAACTTGGATTTTGATCGTACAATGCCAGATTTTCCGATCGTTAGGCAGTGCCCCCCTGAGTTTTCCGATCGTTGCCCAGAAATGTTTGCCTTGATGGGAGCTTGCGCGGCCAAGAAAGCGGCTAAAGGAGCGAAGAAGAAAAAGGGGACCGGCGCCCGGACCGGGATCGTGATAGAGGAGCCTCTCCCCCTCCAGTCCGTTCCGGCCGCTGGGGCAGTAGCTGCTGAGGTCCCGACCTCTTCTCCGATCACGGGGAAGAAAAGGAGTTGGGAGGAGGCGGGATCGAGGGAGCCGGCCAGGATGGGTCGGGTCCGGCCCCGATAGACGTTTCCGACGATACCCCACCTGGGGCCGGGCCGGTTGGGGCAGAAGCTGCGGCTCGTTTGGAGCCCGTTCTCGGCCGGGAGGATGACCGACCTACTTCGATCGCGATCTGGTCCGCTTCCAAGCGTAAGTCTTTTAACATTAACGTTTTCATTCTTCTAAACTATTTCGTTTGTCCGTACCTGATTTGATCTTTCATTTGTCCAGGTTGACTCGAAATGACTCCGATCTTCCTCCGATGGTGCTCGATTTCCTCTTCTCTCGTGCCCCGTGTTCAACGGCTGAGATGCCGGACTACATGCGCCGGGCTGCGAACTCCCTTCCCCAGGCGTGGACAAAAGATCTGGCCGACATCGTCGAGCACCGTCCCCGGCACGCGGGCCGGACTGGAGTCGCGTTGATCAGTCAGGCGGCCATCGTGGTCAACACGATGGAGAACGAGCTCTCCGAGATCTCCAGGTCGCTCCGGAGGTCCGAGAGCGCCCTGACCCGCGCCCGGGAGGAGAAGGCCGGGCTAGAGAGCGAAGTCGCCCAGCTCAAGAAGGAAAGAGATGGCGCGGTCGGTCAAATGGAGGCCGTTTTGAAGGAAAAGGACGATGCCCTGGGCCGGGCGGAAATGGCCTTCAAAGCCCTGGAAGGTGCTCGGAACCGGGTCTCTGAGATGGAAGATGCCAACGCCGATCTGCGGTTGGAGGCGCATCGGGCCCGAGGGGACGCCGACCAGGCTTTGGCTCGGTAGGCTGAGATGGAGAAAGAGCTCGAGAAGAAGAATGAAGATATGGCCGCCGCACTGAACCGGCCGGCGTATGATCCCGCGGATCCGACCGCGAACCCGGCGCTGTTCTCTGAGTTCTGCTTCTACGTGGCAGCCGCTAGCATAATCCGGGTAGGGCGCCAGGCCAATCTCGATACCAAACCCCAGGAGGACTACTTCCGGGAGTATGCTGCCAAGAACCCGGTCAGCGATGGCTTCTGGTTCCCTTTCCTCGACCTCGAGACCGACCACGGGGTGGACCTCTCATGGTTCCCCCATCGTCACAGGCTGTTCAAACATGGCCAGAATCCTCCGGCCGGTGATGAAGAAGAAGAAGAAGAGGAGGAGGATGTCCCTCCGGAGGGCCCCCAGGCACCGGGCGGAGATGGGGCTGTGGTGGAGGCCTTGGTTGATGAAGTGGCCAACTATATGGCTGGGACCGGAGGGCAGGCAAGCCCGGCGGCCGGGGAAGGCGGCCCTTGAACTCAAACTGCCTTAGATTTTTCATACTGCTTTTCTGAATGTAACCGGCTTACGACCGGGTTTATCTTGTTTTAAATCGTTGTACTTCTTCCCAGCTTTCAGACCGGTTTTGACTTTATAAAATTCAGTTTTTCCTTGAACTTCATCGTTTTATTACTGCTCACTTGCTTTCTTATATATCAAAGTAAATTTTCATAAGTATGAATGAGATTTTGACCCGGGCTCGAGTGTGATATGCCGACCTCGATACGGTCGGCATATGCTTTTGAACTGAGCCGGGTTCCAGGAATTGCCTTGGTTGCCTTGCCGAGCTCAAGTGTGATATGCCGACCTTGATACGGTCGGCATACGCTTTTGAACCGAGCTCGGCTTTTAAGGTGGCTAGGGTGGCCTTTCCGAGCTCAAGTGTGATACGCCGACCTCGATACGGTCGGCGTATGCTTTTGAACTGGGCTCAGTTTTTGGATGGCCTTAAGTGGCTTTTTCAGGCTCAAGTGTGATATGCCGACCTCGATACGGCCGGCATATGCTTTTGAACTGAGCCCGGTGCTTGGAAATAGATTGAGCTGTGCGAAGAGCCTTGTATTGATAAGAACTTTGAATACATGGTACAAAATCATTGGTAGTATTTCTTCAAGTGAATTGCATTCCAGGGGTATTGGTCCGGAGTTCCATCCATGAGTTCCAGCTCGTAAGCTCCCTTGGAGAGCCATTTGGATATCCTGAACGGACCCTCCCAGTTCGGGCCGAATACCCCTTTTGGTACTTGAACCTTCTTGAGGACGAGGTCCCCGACCTGGAATTGTCTGGCCTTCACTTTGGAGTTGAAATTTTTTTCGGATTTCTTCTTGTAGGCCGCATTTCGGAGGTCGGAATTGAGTCTCCTTTCCTCCAACATGTCCAAATCGATCATCCGGGCGGTGTCATTGTCTTCGGTGATCGTCTGGGCCGTCCGGTGGCTTGGTAGGGAGACCTCCGAAGGAATGACGGCCTCGGTCCCGAAAGCTAAAGCGAAAGGTGTTTCACCCGTTGAGTTCCTTGTGGTCGTTCGATACGACCAGAGTACGTCTGGCAGCTCGGCTGCCCACTTCCCCTTCTTGTCCTCAAGCTTGGCTTTGATAGTGTGCTTGAGGATCTTGTTTACGGCCTCTACCTGGTCGTTCGTTTGCGGGTGGTAGGGGGTAGAGAAAACCTTCTTGATATTCCATCTTTCACAAAACTGAATCATCTGGAGACCGTCAAACTGTTTCCCATTGTCGGAGATGATCACTTGAGATAGGCCGAAACGGCAGATGATGTTTTTCCAAATGAACCTGATGATTTGAGTCTGGCTGATCTTGTTGAGTGGCTCGGCCTCGGCCCACTTTGTGAAATAGTCGACGGCCACGACGGCGAATTTGTGGCCCCCAGGCGCATGGGCATCGGTCCGATCAAGTCGATGCCCCACTGGGCAAAAGGACAAGGGCTATACATGGAAGAGAGCTGCTAGGGGGACAGTTTGATATTGGGTCCCAAGACTTGACATTTGTGGCACGACCTTGCGAAGTTGACGGCGTCCTTGTTCAAGGTTGGCCAGAAATATCCTTGTCTGATCACTTTGTGGGCCAGGGCCCGGCCTCCGGCATGATTTCCACATACCCCCTCGTGGATTTCGGCCAGAATGATCCGGCCTTGCTCCGGGGTGATGCATTTTAGAAGTGGGAGGGTAAAACTTCTTTTATATAAAAGATCGTCGATGAGGGTGTACCTTGATGACCGGAGTTGTAGTTGCCGTGCCCGAGTTCTATCTTCGGGGAGCCCGCCGGTCTTGAGATACTTTACGATCGGCGTCATCCAATTTTCTTCCGTGCTCAGAACGGTCGCCACATGTGCTCGGATGACCGTGGGCGTTCCGAGCGTGGAAAGTTGAATATTGGCGAGGTCGGCAGCTCCCTCCGCGGTTGCAAGTTTGGAAAGAGCGTCGGTCTGGGTGTTATGCTCCCTTGGGATCTGCTCAATGAAAACTTGATGAAATTTCTCGCATAAGGTTGTAACCAGGTCGAGGTACTTCATCATCTGCTCTCCCCGGGCCTCGTATTCACCTTTGATTTGGTTGACCACGAGTAGGGAGTCCATAAAAACGTGCAGTCGGCAAACTCCGATGGCGATCGCGAGTT
This sequence comes from Ballota nigra, assembly GCA_947034835.1. Classification (NCBI taxonomy): domain Eukaryota; kingdom Viridiplantae; phylum Streptophyta; class Magnoliopsida; order Lamiales; family Lamiaceae; genus Ballota; species Ballota nigra. The sequence goes on from OX344723.1 coordinate 52,440,843, forward strand.
CAAGGCCCCCGACCAGAGCCTCATACTCGGCCTCGTTGTTGGTGGCCGGGAAGCTGAAGCGGACTGCATGGGTGAAATTTTGGCCCTCCGGGCCGATCAGGACGATACCGGCCCCGACACAAGTATTGGTTGACGATCCGTCCACATAGAGTTTCCATGGGGGGTGGTTGATTCTTGTGAACTTGGGTGGGAAGGTTAATTCTACTATGAAGTCGGCCAGGGCCTGACCCTTGATGGCCGTCCTCGGGGCGTACGAGACCCCGTACTGAGCTATCTCTAACGACCACTTCAACAACCTGCCGCTGGTGTCCGGCCGGTGTAGGACTTGCCTCAGGGGTAGAGTGGTGAGGACCTCTACTTGGTGGTCGAAGAAATAAGGCCTTAGCTTCCTTACGCTCATGACCAGAGCGTATGCTAATTTTTCGAGCGGAGTGTACCTGAGCTCAGCATCGTGTAGGGCTTGACTTACGAAGTAGATCGGAAGGTGGTTCTGACCATCCGCTAGGACTAGTACCGCGCTTAGTGCGACCTCGGAGGCCGCAAGATATAAGTAAAGCTTCTCCTCTGGGACTGGCTTGACTAAGATTTGTGGGTTTGCCAGGTAGTCCTTTAGATTCGCAAAGGCTACTTGACTTTCCCTATTCCAAGAAAATTTGCCATTTTTAATAGTCTAGAAGAAAGGTTTACTTTTATCTCCGAGCCGGGCTATGAATCTGTTGAGAGAGGCGAGGCATCCGGTCAGGCGCTGCACTTGTTTGATCGTCCTGGGCTCTTGCATATCTAGGACGGCCTTGATCTTGGCCGGGTTGGCCTCGATCCCCCGCTGGCTGACGATGTGCCCCAAGAATTTGCCGGCCTCCACCCCAAAGTTGCATTTCTTTGGGTTTAGCTTCATATTGTAGGCCTTGAGGATCTTGAAAGTCTCTTCAAGATCCCTGAGATGGTCTTCCTTCCTCAAGCTTTTCACCACAATGTCGTCGATGTAGACCTCCATGGTCTTCCCGATCTGATCTGCAAACATCTTGTTGACTAGGTGTTGGTAGGTCGCGCCGGCATTGATCAGACCGAAAGGCATCCGGAGCCAAGAGAATATGTTATTCTCCGTGTGGAATGAGGTGTGCTTGATGTCATCGACGGCCATGGGGATTTGATGGTAGCCGGCGAAAGCGTCCATGAAGGACATCATCTCGTGACCGGCCGTGCCATCCACCAGGTGGTCGATGTGCGGCATCGGAAAGTGATCCTTTGGGCATGCTGCGTTGAGGTCGGTGAAGTCTATACATAGCCTCCAGGCATTGTTCGTCTTTTTGACCAGGACGGCATTCGCGACCCATTGGGGCTCGTCCCGGGCTTGCTCGATCAGCTTGTTGTCTAGCAACTTCTTGACTTCTTCAGCCAAAGCTTCGTACTTTTCCGGGCCGAACTTCCTTCTTTTCTGATGGACCGGCCTTTTGTTGGAGTCAATCTTTAGACGATGGCATACGTGTTTTGGGTCTATCCCGACCATGTCTTGGTGAGACCAGGCAAAGACCCCAATGTTGGCTTTGAGGAATTCGATCACTTCCCCCCGTATTTCGGTCGGTATACGAGAGCCGATCAGGACTTCCAATTCCGGCCTCGAGGGGTCGACTGGAATGTGTTCCAATTCCTCCAAGGCCGTAGCTTGTTCATAGCTCCGACGGTCGGAAGAATCGAATCTGGGGTCGAGATCGAGCTCGGATGGTTCGAAACCGATCCTTGGCTCGGGATCGTCGATCTGCATAGGCCGGGGGTCGGCGGATGTGGATCCGACCTCCGTGATGGGTTCTGCCACCGGAGTGGCCGTTTCAGAGTCGGGGTGTGGCCCGTCCGGTGTTTGGTCGTTGCTAATTGAAAATAAATGAGAGTTGGAATAGTTCAAACACCTTCTAGCCATTGCCTGGTCACCCTTAATGGTGCCGACCACCCCCTCGGGGGTGGGAAATTTGATACAGTAATAGTAGGAGGAAGCAACGGCTTCAAAAACTTCTAAAAAGGGCCTACCCAGAAAGCCATTATACGAGCTTGGCTGATCTACAATTATAAAATCTAATGGCCTAGTTATCCTGACCTCCTCGTTGTAGCAGCAGATGAGTTCCACGGAGAGCTTTATCCTCCCATACGCAGCGACCGTTGCGTCCCCAAATCCCTTCAGTTGAAGGTCGATTGGCCTGATGAAGTTGACGAGGTCTCCGAGCTGGTCTAGGGCCGTTTTGAAGATGATATTGCAAAAATACCCATTGTCGACCAATATACGCTGAACCTCTTTGCCCAGGATCTGGGCGGCGATCACCAACGCATCGCCCTTTGGGAACAGCACCCCGGTCCTGTCCTGGTTGGAGAAAGTTATCTCCAAGCTCTTGTGAATCTTTGGTTCTGGGGGCGTGACCAAGTTGACGTTGGTCGCCGCCCGGACCTCTGTTTTCCGCTTCCGGTTGGACTGCGTCGAGATGGGGGTGAGGCCTCCTAGGTTCCCTCCGCCGGCCTGGATCATGTTGACCCGACCGTCGGGATTCATGGGTGGGAGGAGGTCATCCTCGTCATCATCTTCCTCCAAAGCTGCGACCGGCCTGAGAGGCCGGCCGCCTTCCTCGTTCCTTCGAGGGTGGCGCTGGGGCTGCTGCTGTTGGTCCTGCCGGCCGGCTGGCCTCTGAAGGAGGTCGTTCAGACGCCCTTCGTCAAACAGCTTCCAAAGCTGCTTGAGGAGATCACGACACTGGCTCGTATTATGGCCAATAGAGTCGTGATAGGCGCAGAACTTTTTAGGGTCCAGCCGGGACCGGTCTCCAGAATAGGGCCTTGGCCTGGGAAGCACGTCCCGGTGCTGAATCGCATTGAAGATATGCGCGGGGGACTGCCTCATGGCCTGGGTTAGGTGAACCTCGACGTCCTCGAAGGACTTGAAGTTACCGGGCGGTTTGGCCACTCTTCTGGCCTTAGGGCCGCTCTTGGGGGAGGTCTGGGCTGCCGCTTCCGTCTCCTTTGGGGTCGGCTCGGACTCCCCTAACCTTAGTGCCAGAAGCTTCCTCCGAGCCAGGTAATCGCCGGCTCAGGCGCGGAATTCGGCGTAGGTCTTAGGGAAATCCTTGGTGAGATGTTTGAACATAGGAGACCGGCCGTGGAAGCCCCCCAGAGTTGCGTGCAACGCCAGTTGATCGCTTACCGCCTCGCCGGTCAGCATGACCTCGTCCACTCTGGCCACGTAGTCCTCGTCGGACTCTTCTTTCTCCTGGCGGATCCGCATCAGGCGATGCCAGCTTTCCGGCCGGGCAATTTTGGCCGCAAAGTATGATGAGAATTGGGCGCTTAAAGTGGCGAACGAGTCAATGGACCGTGCCGGGAGGGACACGTACCATCTGTGGGCGAGGTCGCCCAGGGTGAGTGGGAAGAGCCTGCACTTTGTGGCGTCGGTTGCGCCACGTCCGGTCATGTAGATCCGGAACTTGCTCAGATGAGTCTCCGGATCTGTTTTCCCCTCGTAGAGAGGGGTCGGCGGGGGGACGATTTTGAGCTGGACCGGCGCGAGCTCAATATAGACCGCCAGAGGCTCGCTGGCGACTGGCCGGGCCTTAGTTTGGCCTTGCGCTTCGAGGAGCGCCTTCATTTCGTCAAGTTGCTTTTGCATCTTGGCGAATTCAGGATTGGGGGTTTCGACCAGTTGGTCGCCTCCGTCGGTTAGGGGGCCAATTCGGTCGAAAACGGCCGCACGGGGGACTCCGCGTCCCAAAAGCCCGCTTTGGGCGAAGCTTAGCTTGCGCCTGGCGGAGTTTGCCGGGGTCAGGCTGACCTCGGCTGCCCTCTTGTGGGGCATTTGGGCCGTGCTCCCAGAGTTGGAGACGGACTCAGTGTCACCGTACCCAGTGTCGTAACTGGGAATACGGCTCGGATACCACGACGGGTCGGTCGTGCCCAAACGGTCGAAAACCGGATGGGCGGAGCCTCGAGAACGGATGGAGATGGAGTTCGCCCGACACTGGCTTTCGCCCTGGTGCTCTCTGGCTTTCGCCTTACCCTTGAGAGCGTGAGCTTGGGCCTTCTTTTTGGAGGCAGAGGTGGTGCTCCGGCACCCCCTCGCCTCTTCCGCCTGGCGGCGTCTTCCTAACCCGGCCTGGTCAGGAGTAAGGAAACCCCGGCCCTCGGCTGGGAGGGATTCCTCCGGAAAACGAATCGGGGAGGCCATGCGTGTGGCTTTCCCGTGGGCATGGGATGATCTCCGGGGATCCATTGCTTTCAGGAGAGAAGGAGTTTGTGGTTTTAAGACTTGAAGACTTGAGGATATGAAGCTTTGAAGAACAGTGAGTGTTCTTCAAAGAGAGGTGAAGAAAATATGAGTTTGATGGGTTAGAATACCCTTCTTCTAGCGCCAAATGTTGTTTACCAAATATATGTTGCTGGGTTAACTGGCTATTTATAAGAGCTTTGGTAAAAACATCAAATGATTGGGTTCTTAAATGCTGGAATGAATGCTTGAATGAAGAAAGGCAATAAATGCACAAGAACACCAAGAACACCAGGGGTACGTAGGTATTGAGAGAGATTGAACCTAATTTACATTACAAATGTTGGGGTATTTATAGTTTTCTCACTACAGGGGTATGTAGGTCATTTCCGGCCTCTTGGGGGACAGGTGCATTAAATGTCTCCTGCCTCTGAGGACGCGCGGGCTCTGATATGTCAGGGCTTGCAGGTGGCCGGCCACTAGGGTGTTGACGCGTGTCCAAAAAGGACGATTCTCTGGCGAATTTCCTCATTTGGATGAAATATTCTCTGAGTCTCTGAGTACGGAGGCGGCCTTTTTCCTCCTTGGGGGAGGGTCTCGCTTGATTCTATCACGTGCTCCAGATCTCTCTTGCCGGCCGGGGGCCTTGAGAGATCGGAGGCCGGCCTCCTGGCGGACAGTGAGGTCGGAGATTCTTCCAGCCGGTTGGTCGCGCTCGGGCGACCTCCGCTGGACTTCGCTGGTCTTGGCCGGGCCGGTCCGGCCACGGCCGGACTTCAAAGTGGCTGTGAGGAACGTGGATGGGCGTCCCAAGCAGGTTTCCGGCCTCGCTTTCGAGGTCGGAAACTCGTGGTCGGAGCCCGCTGAGATCGGATACAGACCGGCCAGGTCGGGCCCGACCTCTGGGTATCTTCTTGCCTTTTTCGGCTTTCTTCCGGTCGGATCCGACCTCTGGCCCGAAATGGTCACAACATAGTTCATTCAAACACCCTCTTATTCTTTTAACTCATTATAATTACTCATTATTATTGTTGTAATTATTACATATATCCAGCGTCCATAATCATGAAATCCAATACATGAAAAACTGAATTCCTCATCCTTAAATTAATAAGAACACGTTGTTCAAAAAAAAAAAAAAAAAAAATTAATAAGAACACGCACTAATAAACGGAGTGCCATGTGGCACATTCTATCTTAGATTTAGATGTGGTTGTGGTGGGTGGTAAACAGTTTTGATAATATAGTTAAGAGACTGGTCCCCCCAACACCGGCGATCAGATTGATCGATTATAATTCATAAATAACATTTCTTTTTATATATTTTTTTAAGAAAAAAATTATTATTATACATCATGAATACAATATTCATATAATTTACTAGTGTATATACTTAATACTTTGCGAAAGTATAGAGTGAAATTGATTCATAAATGAATTGTTGAAGGGTATTAATTGTTTTACTAAAAAATAGTAGTTGTTTTCATGAAGAGTTTTATTTGTTTAGTGAAAACAAACAAAGGCTCTTCAGTGAAAATAACTAATACCCTTCAGTGAATACAATTAGTAATTCTTAATGATAACAACTAATACCCATCAATGATTCATGTATAAACCAATTCCACTCTATACGTACTCTAATACTTTATACTCTACATAAGTTGATCTTTAAATGAAATTGGATATTTTATCAAATTATTCTGTATTCTTTTAATCTTGATAGTTTAATGTTTAGCCAAAGGACAGACGTACCCTCAATTGGATTACTTTTAAATAAAAATTGAATTTTATCTTGCGAATTTGAGCGAGAAGAGACAGAGAAACTGAGTGAATCCATCCTCTCTTTCCAACAATCTTCCATGGGAATTCTTCTTTACGAGCCGTCCACTATGTTCACAATTTTTTCCTAGCGATCATCTATTCTCTTGGTTTTTTACACTATGTTTTTCAATATTTTTTTTGTCGTGTTTTCGATTTTATGATTGTTCTTCACCTTTTTAATCTGAGAATTTTATTCATGCTAATACACATTTCTTCTTACTATTACACATTTTCAATACTTTATGTATTATTATAAGGAGAAATATTTATTGTTGTGGGGGATAGCTCCTTGTGGGCACCAGGCACTGGTCCTCCCACCTAATGGGCCGCTGAGTCACCATGATTTACCTCCTCCACCCAATCATGTCGAGCCAGGGGGTGGGGGCCCTGGGGGCGAGGGCTTCGCCTTTTTTGCTACAAGAAATATTTATTGTTGTAAGGACTAATTAATGTGTCTTACTTAATTTACAATAAGCTAAAAATTATTTTACATAAATATTTGTATAATTGTCATTAAATTTAATAAATTTATTTGAATTCCATTAATATTTGTAGAATTTGATACTATTAGCTAGGACAATTGTTAAAAATTACCATATTAAAATATTTACTATTAATATTGGCTTTACAAGCATAGTTTGCAATGCGTGAAAAAAAAAAAATCCAGTTTGTATATATTATAATAATTTGAATAGTTATAAAAATATTGAATTTAACACTTATTATTATTTATTTATATACAATAATAAAATACTCTTAAGATAATACTTGAACGGAATATCCGTTTAGCCCTCCTCCCCCACCACTCCCGGTCCATCCCTATCCTTTATTCCTACCCACAAAACTCACCCAAGAGATTGGGATCATTTTACCGGACCATTTTGCCCCTCCAACCGGTTCTACCGGTTTCTGGTCAATAACTATAAAACAATAAGCCCACAAAGGGGTTTTAGCACTCCTATTTGCCATTTGTTAGTTGGTTCTTGGTTGGTTTTCTCACAAACCCAGAGGTTTTATATTTACTTTTTCTTTACATATATATATTTTTTTTTCACGAAATTCCTGTCCACAAATTAATTCCCATATTTTTCTTCCCTGTGTGCTCTAAATTTCAATGTGTAAATTCGGAATTCTCGTGGGAATAATTATGGAAAACTGGGGGAAAACAGAGAGACGCGCGTAGATTTCTCGCCCGAATCAAATTGTTTTCAGGTAATTTTACTTTTTGTTTTATTTTGATCGGTTCTTTCTCTCTTTTTTTGTGATGTGGGTTTTGTCGGGTTTTAATTTTGGATTTCGACTTTATGTTGAGTGAATTGTTAATTTGATGAGATTATAGTTGATCCATTCGGCAGAGATCTGATCAAGGTTTGTTGAAGCGCGCGTGTGTGTTTTCAATTTCGTTGATCTGACGTTGTAAAGAACGTGGGACCTTTTGTTTTAAACTCGGCATGTGATTTGGAATTTGAATTCTCGATTTCTGCATTTTCGTATTGAGATGAAGAATTATGAGATCTTCTGTTTAGTTCTTGCACGCGTCCCAATTTTAGTTGATCAGGGCCCGACGATCCGGTGATTAGGAATTTTGTGATTTTTTTTTACTGTTGATTTAGAGAAGTTTTGTGAATGGAGATTTTTGGAGCAGAAGGATTATAGGAAGTCATTAATTTTTTTTTTTTTTTTGATCTTCTTTACCAAAAACTGATTCTCTATATGAGCGATCAGTTGCTTGCTACGATCATCAAGTCTTCATATGAGAATTTGATTCTTAACATGGGCAAAATTTGGTTGAATATTATTTATCTGTTATTGGATCGGGAATCTTTTTTCTGTAACTTCAATTGTTCTTGTACTCTTGATCATAGTCCTGTATGTTGTTCAAACTGGGAATGATGTTGCAAATCTTAAGGGTTTTGGAATTGGTTTTAGTTCATCTTCATTTATTGTTGGTTTCCAAAGTCAGATCATATTCTCTGAAATATGTTTTGATGGATGGCATTTATTGTTTTTTCCTTTGTGTTTTGCTTATGTATGGCTTCCTCTAATTTGCCTGTAAAATTTTCTGTTCATTGGATGTTCTGTAGATTGAAGGTAGTAGTGTAATTGTGTTTGAAGATCTCATTTTGGTATGGTGTCAAAGAAGAGGCTGGATTGTGGATTCGATGGCTACCAACCGCCTGTCATTCCCAGAGCTCCTAGATCAATTAGGGTAACCAAGTTTATGAGTAATGTGTTTTCTACCATCCATGTAATTCAGTATGTAACCAAGAACCTCGTATTTGTATTTCTTCCCAGAGGAGTGCCCCACGCAAGAAATTGGTGGATGAAAGCAAACTCTGTGCCTTTGAATTACTTGCAGCTGTAGCCGGCAAGTTGTTACAGGAGAGTGAAAGTTCTGCTTCTAGTAATGTAGCAGAAGGGAAGTCCCTGGTTGGCGCCAATTTGCCAGACGGGAATGAGAAGGTGGAAGTTAAAGATGATAAAGCTTTGAAATCAGAGAAATTCGACCATGGAAGTTGTGCTGAGAGTTCGTTTATTCCTGAAATTTCTTTTCAGGAGCGCAATCTCTTATCCAACTTTAAGGGTATTCCTCAAGTAGAAACTGATTATGTTGTCGAACAGACTTCTGTAAATGCAATTTCTGACTCTTTAGATAAAATTGATTGTGATATAAAGCTAGGAATCTCTGAGGACAAGAATGGAGTTGAAAATGCTACTTGTAAAATAGAGAGTAAATCAGAAGAGCTATCAGAGGATGAAAAAAATCCATTAGGTTACTTATCTAGGGCTAACACATCGTCTGTAAATGATCCTATTGGTGAATGTGTGAATACCAACGTAGTGATTAACTCAGAGGGTAGTGTAAAGTTGCCCTTGTACAGAAACTCCATTCCTGGTGCTTTATTGCGTAAGCACTGGAATAATGTAAAGTTAGGGACTAGAGATGATGATGAAAATTCTTTTGGGTGCAATAAGTTTAGCACCAAAAGTAGGCCTTTATGGCCGCAACCCCGTATTGGACGCCATCGAATGAGGAAGATGATGGCATCAAAATACTGGAAGGCAGCTCCTAAACTGAAGGATTACGATCTTTATAACACTAGTAAGTGGAGATTGCATGTTATCCGTATTTGATGAACACAATATTTTTTATATAGGTTATCGTCTTTACACTAGCATTGTTTTGGTTTTCAGGTGAGGGAATGATGTCCTGTTACAGATACAGGAAGAACATCTATACTCGAGAAAGATGCCAACGAGTACCTCTCAAGAAAAGGAAATTGACTGATCACATCTTTGATTGTGCGTATGATCAGGAGCGCAGCAGTGATAGTATCTCTAATTTGCCCGAGAAAGGGCCAAGGGGAGATAAGAATAGCACGAATGCGATCTTACGTAGAGGTCCTCTATCATATTTCTTATTTGAAACTTATAGTGTTACCAGGGACTCAAAGTTTCTGAATATTTATTGCAATATTGCAGCTAGGGGGACATCATCTAAAGGTCATCCAAAATCAAAGGATCCTCAAGGTACAAGAACTTCATATGAATCATCTTCTGTTTAAGCTTAGATGTATTTTTTGTGCGAATGAGACATGTTACGTTTTCTTCAGTTAAATTTAGCATCAAGTCCTTCAAGGTGCCAGAACTTTACATTGAGGTCCCTGAAACTGCTACTGTTGGTTCTCTGAAGGTTTGTGGTCTCTTATTTTCAAGAGCCTCATTATCATAAAACATGCTATAACTATTAAGGGCATGAACATGCTTTCTTTATTTGATGTGAATTATTCTGTGGCATTTGATATAGCTAGTGGTATGCTTATTTATCTAATAATAAATCATTTCTACCTTCAGAGATCTGTGATGGATGCTGTTAATGCTATTCTTGGGAGCGGAGTACGAGTTGGAGTAGTTTTTCAAGAGAAAAAGGTCAGAGATGACCATAGGACTTTGAAGCAAACTGGTATTTCCCAATGCAGTAACCTTGACAATCTGGGTTTTACATTAGAGCCGAGTTTTACACAAGTTTCCCCATCCGTGACTCCAAAAAAACCTCCGGTCGCATCACCATGTGTTGCAGAGCAAACATTGCCAAGGTATCAATATAGATTATCCGCAAATGTTTTGATAGAGTTGAATAATCATGGGATCTGACCAAATTTTATAATATTTCATAAATGCTATTTCAAAAATTGTTTGAGTTTGAATACTTATGGATCTATTTCCATTTCTGCATTGAGACACTTAACATATATCACATTCTCCAGGTCTCCCACCTCTCCAATGATCGTCTCGGAGATCTCCAATGCATCAGTTGATCCCGTGCTTGTTACAAAGCCTGATCACGTGAACAAGTATGAAATTATATCCTCTCCAGAAACCACAGATATTGCACTAATGGATGGACCTATTCCCGACTCCAAGGCATTGATTGTAGTCCCTCCAATGAATGCAGAGGCACTTGCTGTAGTTCCTGCAAATCCGAAACCTAAACGCAGTGAGCTTTCACAGCGTAGAACAAGGAGACCTTTCTCCGTGGGAGAAGTCGAAGCACTGGTCGAAGCAGTTGAAACGCTAGGAACTGGAAGGTAAAGGAAATATTATGTACTCTTGGATTTGTGCAAAATATGGATTATTGAGATTACTTTCTTAATTGTACTCGTGATAATCCTTAATCTTTCAAAAATCATTTCACGACTGATTCCATTTCTTTGTATGTCCAGATGGCGTGATGTTAAAATGCGTGCTTTTGAGAATGCAGATTACCGAACATATGTTGACTTGAAGGTGTGAAATCTATCTGTTACACCTATTATTTACATTGAAATGTGTTGTCTCAGTTGCTGTTATTTGGCTCTATAGTCTGAGTTACCTTTTTCAGTATTTACTCAAGATACCATTCTTTCACAAGGGTGTAACGCTTTGCATATAAATATATATATATATATATATATATATATATATGCATGTATATTCTGTATGCACATGCTTTTGGGCATATATTATTGATAATCTGAATCTTATGATATCTTTGATAAATGATAAAAGCCAAATCTTCTGTCACATGGGTTGCTGTGGGTATGCCTAGATTCATAGAAATGTTATAATTAAGCAAATTAGTGACCAACTTTATGGCCATGTGATTTGGTTTTGATTGTTTATTACAGGATAAATGGAAGACCCTTGTTCATACAGCTACCATTTCCCCCCAGCAACGAAGAGGGGAGCCGGTCCCACATGAGCTGTTAAACCGGGTTTTATCTGCGCACTCATATTGGTCGCAGCATCAGTCGAAACAACATGGAAAGCATCAGATTGAACCTCTGAAGATCGGCGATTCTTGCCAGGAGATCATCGGGGCTTGAAGGATCAGAGATCTGATTGTTGATTGTAAAATGTTCATTATTATAGGATTAGTTTAACAATCGAATTGTAAAAATGTGATTTAAGTTGTTAATTCTGTATTCTTACACTCACTGATTCGTTGTCTATTGTTTCACTGATTTTTCAGTGGATTGGTTTTTTGTAAATAATTTGATGAATAAAGGGGTTTAAATAAAAGAACCTGTATTTTCTTTCTCAACCATTTACTTTTTAAGGGTGCTTTGAATAAAAGAAATAAAGGGTGGCTTCATATTTACATTAGCTAAGAATAAAGCAATTGCACAAGAAACATGGGTGCTTACGTTACCCCCTTCAGCTGTCGGCATAAATAATATTTAAAATTAAGATAATGATATACTTTCATTTAAAATGTTTTCATGGTTGCTAGTTGTTTCTTGCTAAATAATGAAAAATTAAAAAGAGAATTCGGAAAAATGTCACACTCTCAACTTCAGGAGTCGCACTTAAGTCGCACGAAAGACAAACAAGAGTCGTGCTGGTGGCATATTTTCAGACGTTTTTAAAATAAGTGGCATTTCTTCAATTTTCTGAAAATAAAATAAAAGAACGATGCACAACATCATATATATGATGGCCACAAATTGTACATGGACACGTCACACGTATACTTTTATTAATGCATGTTATGTTATATTAAAGGCGTGTATGTACTTAGATTAAGACAATGCACAAAATATAATTAGGATATAAATAAAGAAGACAAATTTTGGAGCCACATGGTCTAATATTGGGAGAAGAACGCCCACTTACCCACTAATTGCATTTTACTGATTTATATTTTTTTTATAATGACAAGAGAATTTGCATGATCTAACGAAAATACACGCTAAGTAAATTATGTTTTTTTACAATAACTTATAAATCATAGGAGAAAATCTAAATCAAACTAGACGATAAAAATCAGGTGGCTTAATCTACCTGACCACTGGGTTCCTCACTCTAGTGAGTGACCCAGGTTCGAGTATTTAGGGGCTTGATGTTTATGTTACCCACTACTGTATTCCTCCGTCAATGCCCGCTTCTCCATATTGGGCTCCATAAAAATTTTATAGAGGAATTTCATATAATAAGCAACATGTAGCTCAAAAGATAATTTTTACCAAAGCAATATTAGTACAAAAACAAAAATTTGTGTAAGACCGTCTCATGATATGAGACAACATAAGTCACCATCCACCCCTTACAAAGTGTTGATGTCAATGCCCGCTCCTCCATATTGGGCTCCTTAAAAAGTTTATAGTCGGATTCTATATAATAAGCAACATGTAGCTCAAATGATGGTTTTTACCAAACCATTATTAGTATAAAGACAAGAATTTGTATAAGATCATTACATGAGACAACATAAGTCAACATCCACCCCTTACAAAGTGTTCATGTTGTCATGTCCAATTTATATCTCATTTCATTGTCTCATAACGGTTTTACATAAGACCTACTCTAATACAAAATATTTGTGCACAGCATAACTAGGGATGGCAAAACGGCCCGCCCCGTGCTAAAAATGGGGTAGGTCTGCCCCGCCCCGCACGTGGGGCAGATCGGGTATGTGTATGTATGTTGCCCTGCCCCGCTCTGCCCCGCAATTTATTTTATATATACATATAAATATATATATATTAAGAATTATATGTATATATAGTAAATATATAAAAAGACCTCTCATAAATATATCAATAAACGTGCATATTAATTATTGACTCAATTGATTCAATTATATCATTCAAATTAACATAATCACATCCATAAATTAATCTTTTTTAATTAATATATATTAAACCCTAGGCTTACAATTAATTATGTCATTCACATATATTTTTTGTTAATTCTGGACTCGTAATTATCTTGAATTTGTTAATTAGACTTATTGTCATTTTTGACATGAGATTATGATAAATTTGTGGTTTGATGGTTATGTTTATTGTATAATTTAATTGTGAATTTAATTTTATAATATACATGTGCTTATATTTTAAAATATGTATATTTTTCTTGGGATAAGAATGGGGCGGGGTGGGGCGGACCTGCCCCGTGCAGGGCGGGTATGGGGCACAAAATGCCGCCCCGCGATGGGGCGCGGGGCGGGGCGGGTCGACTGTGGATAGGCGCGGGGCGAGTCTGGGTACTTAGGTACCCGCCCTGCCCCGCTCCATTGCCATCCCTAAGCATAACCCCGCGTGCAATGCGAGTTTCTAATTTTTTTTATATAACTATTGAATTTTAAATTACAATATTTACGATATTTATTAAAATTAAATTCGAACTTGATAATAATTTAATTTTAAATTAAGAATAGGTTTTATATAAAAACGGTTCATGATAAACTTATTGTTAATGATCTTATCTCAATTTGATGATTAAGTGGTTGTTTAAACTTAGAGGATCATCAAACAAGTGATCAAGGAAAAGAAAATATGCCAAGTATTAGTAGAGAGAAAAATTGGCAGCATAAGAGTGTGTTTTTTAATATTAGAAAATATATATTTTCTCATACAAGGGAGTATTTTACTATTTATACACATTCAAGCAAGTAGGAGGTGTCACCACCTTAGCCATTCTAATTTTCATAGTGACAAGTGTTAAGACACTTGTTTATTTCTAAGCTATTGTATATTATACATATGACAAGTGTTAAGACACTTGTTTGCTTCTAATACAATGCTTAGTAGTGGGATTTCTTGGTTGTTCTTCGAGGTGACCAGTTGCTCGCCTAAAGAGTGCTTCACTTGGGGACTTGCTCTTCTCTTCCCTTGCTGTTCGCTCAGTGTATTTGACATTTGACTAGTAGTTCGCCAAAATAGTCAACATCTTGACCAACTGCTCGTATCTTACTCAGCTGCTCGCCCCTTAATCCCTTACTTCAACCATTCTTTCTTTATGTTAATCTTCACTTAGTTGTTCGCCTATCAACACTTATCATGAAACTGTTTAAAAGTATCAAAAATCTCATCAGGAGGATAAAAAATTTGGGTTAAAAAAATAACAATAATTACAATATAATATCACTGACCCGATTGTTGATACTTCTGATGAGATTTTTGATACTCTTAATCAAATATTTGATATTTTAAAACAGTTTTATGATAAGCTTATCATAAACCGGTTTCGTATAAAATTTCGCCTTAAATTAATATGTATTGATGTGAGATCTATAAAAGTAATTCAAGGATTTTATATTAAGCTCCATATTAATGGTGGTGGATCTAGAAATTTTAAACTGGGTATGCAGAATTATGAGTATACTAGCTTTTATTATATAAAATGTATAATTTCAAAATGAAAGCAAGTACTAAAAAAATGTAACATAAACAAAAAATAGACAATTTAGGACTTGATTACATATAATATTATGAATTGCAATTTACAAACAAAAAAGTTACTCCTTCCGTGGCTTCGTCCACCTATAAGTTTCTCATGATTTTTTCATGTTGAATAAAGAGCATTAATATAAAATAGAGTGCCGTACAAATGATGTGATTGAATAAAGAAAATAAAGTGAAGTGATGTGATTGAATAGAAAGGATAAAGTGAAGCCTGGGGATAAAGAAAAAGAAAAATAGCATATTTGGCCAAAAACCTTATAGGACAATTATTTTTTGTCCACCGTTTTTTTTTAAAGATATTTTCTGCCCAAAAAAGTTGGCAAAATTAAGGCTGGTAAAAATCTTCCATAAATTTCATTCTCGCAACATTTTTATTTTTATACAAAATGTCATTATTTTTGGACTCACTCTTATACACAATTCAAATCATTTCTTTACCTTATATACAAAAGTCTACAAGATTACCCTCAAATACCTACTCATTACTTCACTTTCTTATTTTGTGTGTTTGTAAACATATGAAAGAAATTACGGAATGGAGAGAGTTTTTTTTAATCGCCAATAATAAAAATGTAAAAAGCAAAATATTATATATCCCTATTATATTAATAAGGGGTTTTTTTTCTGATGTGCCGACTTCTGGTGCGTTTTGCTTATATATCGACTTTTAGTGCCTTTCGCTTATGTTTCAATTTTTTATGCCTCTATTGCCACATGTATCTCATTGTGATTTTTTGTGTCTTTATTGCCATGTGTCATCAAATTGAGAGTCAATATTCATGTTTGTTTATATCGTCTAATTTTTATTTTATTTTAAGTTGGAGTAAAGTTTTGAACCTTGTACCTCTTGGGTTAATAATTATAATACTTACCAACTAGATTCATCACTAAACATGCACATGCTTGAAAAAAAAAATACTCCCTCCGTCCACTAAATTTTTACCCGCTTTTCTTTTTGGTCTGTCTATCAAATTTTTATCCATTCCTCTTTTGGAAATAAACTACACTAACAAACAAATAAATGAGTCCCACAATACCCACCATAATACTCTTACTTTATCTACTGGATCCACTTTTTCAATAAAATACTAATTTTTATAAACTGTGTCTAACAGTAAATGAGTAAAAATTTCGTGGACGGGGGGAGTATTATTTAATTTCAACCAATAAAATTGTTGTATATATTTTGTTGTCATTATATTAGGTTATTTATCTTATTATATTTGAGAAATTTCAATATTTATGAATTAGTTTGTGAGTATTTCAAACAAGTGAATTAAGTATATTTAATATGTGGACTTTAATATTTAGATAATGTATTCTTCAATTTTTATTGTCTCAGGATACAATAAAGAATCTTGATTTGTTTAACTTAGTTTACTAATAGGAATTGAATCTCTAATTATGTGTACAATTCATTTTTTTTTTTAATATCACTTCAATTTTGCAATTAAATCAAAATATCATTTTATTCTATAAAAAGATCATCATGTATTTGGTGGTTCGATCTCATCATTATTGAGGAAGTCATATACATTTTAAAAAAAATTGTGGGTAATAAAAAATGGGGAACTAAGTATATTTAAAAAAAAAACTTTCAATGAACTAATTAAATTTTAAACTGTCTAATAAGTTAAATTATAATATTTAACTGCATATTGTGCAATTGATGCAACAGATACTATTCAATAGAAACAACTAATATTATAAGTTAAATCAACTAATATTGTTCAAAAGTACATATACATGTAACCTTTGTATGTTGTGCAACTGGTGCATACAAAAATTTGTTTAAAATATTTTATCAAACATTAACTATTAGCCAACATCAGATTTCAAATCCAATACAACATTTAACTTAAATATACAAATAATATATGTTTTGTAGCAATTTTACCTACTTAACCTCAAACCCCCCCCCCCCCCCCCCCCCAACCCCATGGTAAAAAGAACTCAATATTATGTTTTATAATAATTTCTCTTTCAAATATATTTATATTTCTCTCTTTTTCCTTTTCTAGAAATTTACACTGATGCATGAATTATCATACACATGTATTTTTATTGTGTCTTAAATAATAATGTACCTTAAAAATAAAATTTATATATATTCTTAATAATAAACTATATATTTCATTAAATTTAATAGTCATTATAGTATTTAAATTTTAAAATAGTTAAATATTACTTCCTCCGTTCCACATCAATTTGCACCTTAAGGGAATACATATTTTTAATGAGGTGTGGTTTTTGAATAAAGTAATAACATATGAGTAAATATGTGCATACATTTGTAAATGTGTATACAAATCAATGTTTCATTTTTTGGTAGCATGCATATTAAAATGAGACAATCAAAATGACAAGTGTCCAAATTATATGGGACGGAGAGTGTAATTGCTAATCAAATATCATTTATAAAAAATATTAATTTTATATGGAATATTAAGAAACCCCGCGTAATACGCTAACACTATGCTAGTATGCTCTCTCTATCTAAGTTTTGTTTTCTCATTCCATTATTCACTCACCCTTTAAACACTTCTAAATTGTATTTTATTCCACTAATAATTACTCATTCCGTCCAATATTAGTAGTCATGTTTTTTGGACTGTTATTTTTTGTCATAAATTAGAGGGTATTGTGAGGTACATTTATCAATAAAGTTATTGCTTATGAAAAATATAAGTATCATATATTTCATAAACAAACACTTTATTGATAAATGGACCTCACAATCCGTCATAATACCCTCAAAATTTATGATAAAAAATATGACTATTAATATTAGACGGAGGGAGTACATAGAAAAATATCTTCATTTTATAATATACACTTAAATTGAATAATACACCATCATCAAAAATTTATTTTATTTATTTAAATAATATAAATCAAATCTCATATTACATATAGAAAAATAAAATTAAGACGGGAGTAGTGTTTAATTGGCAAAATTGTGGGTATGCAGTTGCATTTACATACCCTTATGCCTACGTGCATTCGCCAATGCATTTTAATAACATGTATGTGATCTCCGGTGTAGACTGGTCCTTGATCCCATAGTGGGCCAAACTTTTAACGCTGGGTCGGGCCGGGCCGGGCCGGGCCGGGCCGTGGTCCCTAGGCCAACTCATATCATTAAACTGGTCCAACCTTCTCTCTTCCCACACTAGTATGAGTGCAAGTGATTGCTGTAGAATTCAACAATCTTATTCTTACCTAAAGTATTCATAACACAAGACGTAACTCATATTCACCAAGTGTTAAAATTAAAATTAGCATCACATCTGGATAAAATTAGTGTCACATTTCAACCATACATTTAATTACATGGATACAACTGATGCATAAAATTTCATATTGTGATGCAGCAAGATTAATATTCATATTTGACATTCCTAGAAGTAACAATTGTCTAATTTCTATAGACCTGATTAATTCGCTGTGAATAATATTTCATTTTATATTCTATTATTTTAATACGTATACTAAGTGCACATATGCAAAACAGTGAAAAAAGGTTCATCTTATCTTTTAGAATTAATAAGGATTTACTACGATAATCTTATCCTTTTAGGTTTTAGATCTAATTTTATATTCCAAAGACTTCTCTGCCTCTAAATTTTCATTTCCTAATTAGGAAAAGATTGCTCACTTCTGATTTTTGCTGACTTATTAATTTGGCTGTCGGTGATAAATTTAATTGTCTGAGGAAAAATAAAATTCATTTCTTTCTTTTGCGGAAATTACTGTAAATGTAAGATAGTTTTTCTTTTTTAAATGGTGGAATTTCAATTACTCCCCTAAAACATAAAAATTAAAAGATCAGAGAGGGTATTCCATCTATAAAGTAACAAAATGATAAAAACTTGTGTGAGACCGTTTTATAGCATGAGATCGATCAAATTAAAAAAAGTGATAGAGTTATAATTAAATGTGATAATATTTTTAAAGAAAAGTGATAAGTCGCTTTTAACAAAAATATTATCATTTTTTGTTTAAACTTTATCACTTTTTAAAAGTGACAACTTTTAATTAATAAGTGACACGTTTTAAATTAAAAATGAATAAAATATTATTGGTCTAATACTATGAGACGGTCTCACACAAGACTTACTAAAGTAAAATTGATACACCACATATATTTGATAAAATTGTGTGTCTATTTTACTGTGATACGTTTTATAAACTAACAAATTTAACTTTAGCTCATTTTAAATCTCAGAATGTTGGAACGACATTTGTAAATTATTTTCCATTCCACACAAAATCAACGGTATACCATTTTACAGACTATAATATTCCCTTCGTCTTTGAGATTAATCATTTCTTATTTTTATATTCTGTTCTCTTTTGTCTCTTCCGAAAATAGCACCAATCACCAAAAAAAAAAAAAAAAAAATTATGACATTTATTTCCTTGCATTTAAAGAGTGCCAGTTTACTCTATTTTAATGTAAACAGTGCTCGTTCTTTCACCGAATAAAACTTTTGCACACGGTAATAGTCCATTTATCTCGCGTTTAGATTCATAGTATATTTTTTCTTTTTACATTTGAAAGTTACTTTCACACATAGAAAGAATAGAAAACTCGCCAACTTCACCCTGTAATATCTATAATTTTACACAAGATACTTTATCTTTTATTTACTTACTTATTCATTTTTAGAACTTATTTACATTTTGAATTGTATGATATTAAATTTTTATTAGTATTATAATAATTGTGCACATTCTGTTTAGAAATCTTGGATCCACCACTGCTCACACACATACACTAATTCCTGAAAATCAACACATAAATTATTCTATCTTTTTAATATGTGTGTCCACCTCCATAAATTTATCATGAGTTATCTTTTATAAAACACTTTGCCCCAATTCAAATGCTGACAACATTTATAAACTAGTAAGTTCCTTTTGTTTAGAGCAAATTGTCACGATTGTTCAGTAAAAATAATTAATACTATTTAAAAAAATGTACTTAAGTTGAATGATAGTGATGCCAATTTACTCTGTTTTAATGTAAATAGTGCTCGTTCTTTTACCAAATAAAGTTCTTGCACACGGTAATAGTCCATTTATCTCGCCTTTACATTCATACTCATTTTCTTCACATTTTAAAGTTACTTTCACACATAAAAAATTAGAAAACTCGCCAACTTCACCACCATAATATCCATAATTTTTAAACAAAGTACTTTGTCTTTTATTTTATTTTATTTTATTTGTTTTATTCTTTTTTAGGACTTATTTACATTTTGAATGGTATGATTTTAATTTTTTATTAGTATTATCATAACTGTGCACATTCTGTTTAGAAATTCAGGATCCATCACTGCTCACACATACACACAATTAATAAGAACCTACTCATTATTCTATTTTCTTAATATGTGTGTCCATCTTCATATGAAAATAATCATGAGATGGAGGGAGTAACATCTACATATTATGGTAATTCATAACACAAAGTCCAATTCAGATGCTGACAACATTTATAAATCAGTAAGTTTCTTTTGTTTAGAGCAAACAATCATGATTGTTTAGTAAAAACAATTGATACAAATTAAATAATGTATTTAAGTTGAAAGGTAAATTTTATATATAAAATTTCTTGTCATCAATAATGAAAGGGTCAATTTAGAGCTTGAAAAATCAATTATGAAATGCAAAAGAAATTTATGAGTAATAATTGTAGAGGCGTGAACGCGGTAAATTTTACTCCATTTCAGGAGAATTTGTACCCTTACAATTACACATGAATTAAGTAAAGGAGATAAAGTAGTGACATATAACTAAATATATGTATATTTGTATAAGTGTGCATACAAATGTAATATTTTATTTTTAGGTGGTGTATAAATTGATGTAAAATGTGCAAATAAAAAAAAGTGTGCAAATTATTTAGGAATGGAGGGAGCATATATCAATTGTAATACTCCAAACATTAAAAAAAAAAAAAAAAAAAAAAAACCGACCTACTTCAACACTCATTTTCACCCATCTTTCTCACAACTCACAAGAAAAACAAAGAAAAGAGAGGCGTGGGGGCGGGGGTAGCGCTTTTATTTGTGCTTTCATGATCATAATGAAGCAAACGAAACTAAACAATTGAGAATAGTACAAGATGTATTAATTTGGACAAATACTCGTGTGAGACAATTTTACGGTAGACAATTTGCACTATTTATTATTTCCCCGACTCAATTTTGTTTTTCCGTTTGACTTTACATAGAATTTTAATGCGAGAGTTGAAATGTAGTATTTAAATTAATAAAGTAGTTTTGAGAAAGATGAATAATGATAAAGTAATATTTAAATGAATAAAATAATTAAATTATAGGGCTAGAGTTTAAAAAAGGTGAATCGCTTTATTTGTATTTTAAATATAAGAAAATAAAATTGAAACAGATTATTTTAATAAATAAATAGAAAAATAAAATTGAAACGGGAGAGTGGAATGTTAATATGTCATGTATAATTAGTAGGGGTGAAAACGGATCGGATATTTCCCGACCGATCCGGAGCCGTATCCGGTCGGTATCGAATTCGGTATAAAAAATTAGTATCCGGGCGGATACGGAATCGGATACGGATAGTTGACTTCGGATTCGAAATCGGATTCGGAATACAGAATATCCGACCGTATTCGACTTTTACCATATTTTATCGGATATTATCCGGATATCAAATCCGGATATCCGGATATCTGGATTTTTTTAATATATTTTATTTTATATTTTATATTAATATATATATTATATATATAATAATATAATATCAATCCCCTTATAAATTCTAATATTATTAGTTTCATGTTATTAGCAGTACATATAATTTTTACTCACTCCGTCCACCAAATTTTTACCCGCTTTCCTTTTTGGTCCGTCCACCAAATTTTTATACATTCCTCTTTTGGAAATAAACTACACTCACAAATAAAAAATGGGCCCCACAATACCCACCACAATACTCTTACAGTCTTGCTTTATCTACTTTATTCACTTTTTCAATAAAATATCAATTTTTATTAAAAACTGTGCCCAACAGTAACCGGGAAAAAATTTCGTGGACGGAGGGAGTATAATTTGCATTAGAATTTCTATGAAATATTGCATAGGTGGTTTTTTTTTATGTGTTTCAATCACATTTTGATGATTTTTGTATTATCCGATTATAGTTATTCGAATCTGGCCCGGATTCGTCCGATATCCGTCCCGTATCCGTATACCGAATATTCCGAATTTGTATCCGAATTCGGCTTTTCCGTATCTGACTCCGAATTCGAGAAAAAAATATGGTTTAGAATACGGTATAAGCACTATCCGTCCGTATCCGATCCGTTTTCACCCCTAATAATTAGGGTGATGGTCAAGAAGTACTCATTAATCAATTTATTGACTCAATGTCAACCTACAATATCCACCACAGCCTTTTCGATATGGAATATTCACAACAAATTTCTCGAATTAATCTCTGCTTTATCTTCGCGACCCCATTCCTTTTTTAGTGCCCAGTTAAATGTATAAAAAAAAAAAAATTAAACCCTTCTTCCACTCCCCCTCTCTCTCCACCTTCTCTCTATCTACAGAATCCTTGGAAGGTATTTCTTCACTCACTATAGCTACTTCTTTATAGCTAATGCTTGCATAGTGTGAGAGAAGCATATTCTTGTCAACAGGGACTTTTGAGGTTTAAGATTAGATTTTTTCTATGTTTGTTTGACTCATGTATGTCTATTTTTTGCTTTCCTAGGAAATATGTATGATCTCTCTGTTATTTTTTGGTCATATAAATCTGTAATTCTTCTTTAACTTCTCTTAATGAAGATGTGGTGGTGTACTAAAATTCAAGATTTCATTTCCACTGATTGGTTTCTGTTTTAAGCATCTTATTGTTACAATTTCAGGATTTCTGTTTCTGGGTTTTGAATCTTTGAGCTTGTAATCTTGAAAAGGTCACCAGAAGTTGAAGTACAAAGGATACTGAAATTGGGGGGTTTTAGGGTTTTAGTTTATTTTCAGTTTGAACTCATATTCTGAGCTAGATGGTCATGGATCACAACTTTAGAAGCTATAACAACCCCACATCTCGAATCAATTTCACAAATCATGTTGTCCCGATTTTTGGGGTCCCTGATATGATCAACAATTTGAGAGTTACTGATAATAATAATATGATACCTGTTTCTAGTTTTGATGCTTTAGGCCAGTCATCAGAAAGCGATTCGCCTGAGGATTTCGATTTTAGTGATGTAGTGCTTAAGTACATAAACCATATCCTAATGGAAGAGGATGTGGAAGACAAAACGTGTATGTTTCAAGAGTCCGCTGCTCTTCAAGAAGCCGAGAAGTCGTTCTATGAGGTTCTTGGGGGGCAGCACCCCCCTGCCTCTCGGGATTATCAGCTGGTCCCTGTTTTGGACCAGAGTATCGAGAGCCCTGATGGGAGGTTGTTTGGAGAATTGAGGAACTATAATGACGTGGAATCTGATTGGTATAATGATCGTGTTTTTGTCTCACAATCGACCTCTCAATCGTCTCATAGTTCATCAAGTGACGGGCACGTAGATTCTCCCGTTAGTACTCTCAAGATTCCCGGGTTCTTCAGTGCTAACGAGTCGTTTATGCAGTTTAAGAAGGGAGCTGAAGAAGCGAGGAAATTCCTTCCTAGTGGGAGTAACTTGGGTATAGGCTATACAGATGTGGGAGTTAAGTTAGAAAACGAGGATTTTCTTGAAATATCGAGAGGGAAGAAGAATCCATTTCGCGAGAGCATGGGGTCCACAGAGGAGCGAAGCAGCAAACAATCTGCTGTCTACTCTGAATCGATGGTCAGTGGAGACATGTTCGATAAGGTGCTTCTATGCAGTCACGGAAGAAACGATACTGCTCTTCGTAAAGAATTGAATGAAGTAACTAAAAGCACTTCTTCACAAGACGATTCTTTGAAGGGAGGGAAAATGAACAGTAAGAAGCGAGGAGGCAAAAGAAATGTGGTGGATTTGAGGACCCTTTTGACCCTTTGTGCACAAGCTGTTGCAGCTGACGACCATAGAACTGCGAACGAGTTTCTGAAGCAGATACGGCAACACTCATCGCCAACGGGGGATGGAATGCAGAGACTAGCCCATTACTTTGCCGATGGGCTTGAGGCCCGTTTGGCTGGAGCAGGGACGCAGATATATAAGTCCCTCATCAAATTGCCTACCTCTGCCGCTAATATCTTGAGAGCTTACCATATATACCTCGCCACGTGTCCTTTCAAGAAGATCTCCAACTTCTTCGCGAACAAAACGATCATGGGCGTGTCTCAGAAGGCCACGAGGGTCCACATTATCGATTTTGGCATTCTCTACGGTTTCCAATGGCCGTGCTTTCTGCAGCGTCTGTCTTCTAGGCCCGGGGGGCCTCCCAAGCTCCGTATCACGGGGATTGATCTTCCTTGCCCGGGGTTCAGGCCAGCAGAACGGGTTGAGGAGACGGGGAGGCGTTTGGCTAGTTACGCGGAGACATTTGGAGTTCCGTTTGAGTTCAATGCGATAGCTCAGAAGTGGGAAACGATCAAGCTCGAAGATCTCAAGATAGAGAAAGACGAGCTGCTCGTGGTGAACTGTCTTTATCGTCTCAGGAATCTGTTAGACGAGACCGTGGTAGTGAACAGCCCGAGAAATATGGTTCTGAACCTCATCAGGAAGATGAATCCTGCCGTTTTTGTTCAGGGGATAGTGAATGGTGCCTATAACGCCCCCTTTTTCATCACCAGATTCCGTGAGGCTCTGTTCCATTATTCGTCCCTTTTTGACATGCTTGATGCCAATATTCCACGAGAAATTCACGAGAGGATGCTTCTCGAGAAAATAGTGTTTGGGCGAGAAGCAATGAATGTGATTGCTTGTGAAGCAGCAGAGAGAATCGAGAGGCCTGAGACGTACAAGCAATGGCAGGTTAGAAACTTGAGAGCTGGATTCGAGCAGCTTCCTCTCGACAAAGAGATAGTGAAATTAGCAAGAAACAGAGTTAAGTCGACCTACCACAAAGATTTTGTGATCGATGAAGATGGGCAATGGTTGTTGCAGGGTTGGAAAGGACGTATTGTATACGCCCTTTCTTCTTGGAAGCCCGCGTATTGATATCCCAACACTAGGGCTATTATCGTACTTCCACATCATTATGGATGTCGATTTGTCCCTTTGCTCGTAGCTAGGTAATGTTTTGAGGAAGTTTCATATGAGATGGTAATACTTTTGCTTGTTTTTGCGATACTCATTTTAAAAGTATCATAAAAACTTACAAAAGTATCATGTCTCATGCATGCGACTGTTTCATACAAGTATTTGTGGATGTTCTTCATTTGTAACCTCTAATGCAATTTAATTTAACTCATGAACTGCTATTGATTTTTGTAGCTGATTCGAGGAAATGTTTTTCAATTGGGATGAAGAACGACCAAGTGATCCCATAAACTCGCACTAATCAAGCCAGGCCAGCACACGTATGCTTGAATGGTTAAGAGGTACCGGAAAATTTGACCTTTCATAATGTTGACACTTTTATTTAGTTATATCAGTGTGTAGTCTTGGAGGATATGAAAGATGTTTGCATAGTGTAGGCTCGAAGAACATTTCGATACAACTTATTTTCATCGGAACATTTGTTCGATTACATTGCAGTTGCACGAATGACTTTCTTGGCTTGTTAATTGCGTATTACACATTTGCATGCGGACTTGTGAGTTTTTCGTATGCTGTAACATCTCACGTCCCATTTTATGAATTATGAGAAACCACTAATTTGAATTCCTTAATTGACCACATCAATTTTTTTCTCGAGTCTTGTATGTCTACATATGTATAAATCTACTATAATACTTGCAATTTGGTCATTACACATCTACTTGATTGGAAATTAAATAGAAATATGAAATTAAATTTGAACGAAGTGGGATACGTGGTAGTTAAAATTCAAGATGGGTATTCAAGCACCCTTGGAAAGTAATGAAATGAAAGTCTTGACTGCTGTCAATCAAAGTTTCTAGTGGAATTTAAAAAGTAAAATGGAAAAAAAAAAAAACACAACAATGGAAGCCGCAAAATGTTAGGCCATACTGGTTTTTTACCTTGCAAAAGTCTTTCTTTGCACCAAGTGCATAGTGTTTTTAATTGTGAATATTGAATGGTTATAATTATTTGTATTGAATAGTTACAGTTATTCGATTGTTATTTCTTCTGTGAACATTTAACCTGTTTAAAAATATATTTGAGTTACACAGTGCATCTGGACAACAAAAACTTTCTCGAGAGCAATAATACAAATATTTCGTAGTAAACATTTGGTGCATATCTCATCATGTAATTTCATCATATATGTGGTATGTTTTTCACAAATTTTTCTATAAAACTTGTTCATAGTATAAAATTTATATCATCTAATTGATTCTGTGATATCATAACATTCATTTGGAACAAAATTTTCTATGAATAAATCATATCATGAAATTTACATCATTATATGTACTTACTGATATCATTACATACATTCATTGATACCATTAGATTTATAATCTACAATCATAGTATAAAATGTTATGGTATCAACGAATACATCTAATGTTTTTAATGAATACATGTAATGATATCCTTTTCATACTATGAATAAGTTTTATAGGAAACCTACTCTTCATTTAGTGATATCACTACACTTATATACTAAAATCAAAGTGTAAAATGTTATGTGTATTATTTTATAAGAACAATAATATCATTGAATGAATGTTATAATATTAGTTTTATACTATATACAAGTTTCACAAAGAATGTATATATATATATATATATATGTGTATGTATACATAATAAATAAATAAATTAATTTTGTGTTGTTTTTAGTTGATTAATAAATTTTGAGAATCAGATCAATTGAACTGTTTAACTTTTTTAGATAAAAATACATAAAGTTTAGCAATTATTTTCAAATATGAGATTGCAATTAAAGAAACAATCTATTTATTAAACGACATTAAGTCTTGTATGATATTGTTTCATTCATGTTGCAAATTTTATAATATATAAATTTTAAAAATATTATAAAAATATAATACTCTCTCAGTCCAAAGTTAGTAATCCTGTTTTCTGGGTTGTTACTTATATTTTTGATAAATGAACATTACAATACCTCATAATACCTCCAACTTATGATAAAAAGTAACAACCCAAAAAATAAGACTACTAATATTTTATGTATGAGACCATTGCATAAAAAAATTGTGTCTTCAAACACTACTCAATTTATATGTGAGAATTTTAATAGATTTTTCGAGTGTTAGAGAGGGAGGGGTTCTAGAAATATTGGTGTTTCCGACCAAATCTTCACATCAATAATATGATTGATCCATGTAGAACTTGGCCTTTATACTATCAATTAATAATCAGTAAAATCCATTCCCAATATATTCTAGATAAGGTAGGATTCATGTTCCAATATATCGCATCCACTCATTATTTAATTAACTTAAAGGATATTTTTTAAATATTCGAACCAATGAAATAAATAATATAACGGCTGAAGATTATGAAGTTTGAAAACTGTCAATGTTTTGTTTTGAATATTAACTGGATTTTGACATTGGTTTTTTAAATTAAAGGATGATTTTGATGAAGTGAGTTATAATTTAAGTATAAGAAAAGAGAGGAGATTTTATGAAAAAAAAATGTGATAGTCGGTATTGTAACATATTTCAAAATTTCAAATTAGAATCGATTTTAAATTTTAAAATTTAAATCCTAATTTTGCAAAATAATGAAATTTAATTCAAGCCATGAAAAAGTGGTTGAGTACTAATCAACAAAGAAAAGTTCAAAGAATAGAGTAACATTTATATGCACTAATGGTATATTACAATTAGTGTAAAAGTAAATTTTCTTTAAACAATGCATATAAGATTTAGACATAGTGCATAATTTTCACTCACTTACAAAATAGATCTCCAGGGGAAGATTTCTTTTTTCTTTAATCTTTTGAAGGTAGCATTTTTTGAAATAACAAACCCCACGACGTCTCCTACTGCTATGTTTATGATATAGGCCTAAAGTGAAAAATTGAAATATGTTAAATTTTAACTAAGGACTTTGTTAAAAAAAAAAAAAATTCTTATGAACTTATCTCGAGATTCTTATTTATATTTTTAAACTCCCAATTACTCCCTCCGTCCCGCTTGAATTTGCACCATTGCAAATGGCACATTTCTTAAGAAATGTTCACTTTTTGTCTTTTTGATGTCTTGTCAAAGGATTAACTCAAAATTAGATGAAAAATAAACATTTGGTTTAAGTTCTAATTTTTCCCCCCAAAAATGACATCATTTTCGGATGAACAGTAAAAAAAAACTGAAATGCTTAGAAAAAGTTGAAATTTCAAAATTCAGCCAAAAAAAATTGGTGGGAACAGATTTCCCACCCAATTACACCCATCTTATCAGTCTTAAATGCTGATTTGGCCCAAAATTACAAAACATAAATTCCCTCCTAAATTTACACAGCCTTAAGTTCACCATAAATACCCTAAATCTTCACCAACCACATTCATTACATTCAGTTTTCATTGAATGTGAGCAACATTAAACAAAACAAAATGACCAACAATAGAAGAGCTCCTGATCTATCTCCATCAGACAGGAACTTGATTGCACATCTTCTCCTTGCTAACAGCAAAGGTGGAATTGTTCATAGAGGCAAGATCAAGGAAACAGCTGCATCATTTGGAGTGTCTAGGAGGACTATTCAATACATTTGGGCAGCTGCAAAACAACAATTATCAGAAGGGATTCCAGTAAGCATCACATAAAAAAAGTTTGGAATGGTAAGGGAGAAACATGTTCATCTAAATGTTGATTTTGTAAAGTCCTTACCATCCTCAAAAAGGAACACAATAAGAAGACTAGCAAGTGAGCTAGATGTGAGCAAAAGCACTGTTGGTAGGTGGATCAAAGAAGGTTTGATTTTACCACACACAAATGCAGTAAAGCCACTTCTCACAGCAGCCAACATGTTTGATAGGCTCAAGTTCAGTCTAAGTTCATTGGTTTTTGAAGAGCTGTCCAACAAAATCAAGTTTCACACCATGCACAATGTGATACACATTAATGAGAAATGGTTTTATATGATGAAAACAACTGTGAGATTCTATACAATCCCAGATGAAGCTCCACCTTACAGATCATGCAAAAGTAAGAGATACATACCAAAAGTCATGTTTATGTGTGCAGTGGCAAGACCACTTTATTCAGCTGAGGGTGAACTAATTTTTGATGGAAAGATAGGAATCTTTCCATTCACAAAATTGGTACCAGCTCAGAGAAACAGCAAGAACAGAGTGAGAGGCACATTGGTTACCACACCTATTGAATCAATCACAAAAACAGTAACCAAAGAATGTCTGCTGCAACAGGTAATCTTTCTAACTATCAGAACATTAAGGTTCATCATGTAGTTTATGATAGTAAGTCTCCAAAATGTGTTGTGGTAGTTCACAAAACTACCACAACACATTGATGACATTACAATAAGATTCATACATTTATTATTTTACCACATCTTTCATGTTTATCAGATAATACCAGCAATAAAAGCAAAGTGGCCAGAATGTGCAAGCAAGAATATCATAATCCAGCAAGACAATGCAAAACCACACATTAGCAACAATGATCCAGATTTTAGAGCTGCTGCATCATCAGATGGGTTTAATATCCAACTTATGTGCCAACCAGCTAATTCACCAGACACTAATGTAAATGATTTAGGATTTTTCAGGGCAATTCAATCTTTACAAGTGGACACAGACAGCTACAATGTTGATCAGTTGGTTCACAATGTGTTCCAAGCTTATGAAAGGCTAGAACACATTGCACTTAACAAAGTGTTCTTGAGTTTACAGGATAACTTAATTGAAGTTATGAAAGTGAAGGGTCACAACAACTACAATCTCTCACACATGGGAAAAGATGCTTTAATAAGGCAAGGATTGCTACCATTAACCCTAGAAGTTGATGAAGAGTTGGTGAGGCAGGGCATTGAACACTTGATGGAGCACAACCTAACTGAAGGACCATCATTCAACATTGAAAGACTCATGGCAGATTTGGGGTATCTGTAGGTAAGGAAGGGGTACTACATTTTGTGATGTTTACAGCATAAACAGTTAGGGTAATTGTAGGTAAGGAAGGGGTATGTGTGCTTTTTGCTTAGGCTGTAAACATCAAGGAAGGGGTACTATATTTTGTGATGTTTACAGCATAAACAGTTAGGGTACTTGTAGGTAAGGAAGGGGTGACATTGTACTTTTGCTTAGGCTGTAAACATTAAGGAAGAGGTATGTGTGCTTTTGTATTATGGACAATATTGAAACCCTCAGAAATATTTCATCACAGGGTATTGACTATTGAGGCTAAATTAAGTCTCCTAAACTAGGATTGCACACCCTAGTGGTGACTTTAGTTTAGCCACATAAATAACCATGAATATGCATCATCACAGGAACCAAACATATCAATAACCATCAATATTGAGCCTTAACATGAACCAATTTAAGCAGATCATCATCAATATTGAAACCCTCAGAAATATTTCATCATAGGGTATTGAGGCTAAACCAAGTCTCCTAAACTAGGACTGCACATCCTACTGGTGACATTAATTTAAGCACATAAGTAACCATCAATATGCCACATATTTATCAATCAAACATGGATGGACATTATGGACAATATTGAAACCCTCAGAAATATTTCATCACAGGGTATTGAGCCTAAATCAAGTCTCCTAAAATAGGATTGCACACCCTAGTGGTGACATTAATTTAACCAAACATAGGCTGTAACCATCAATATGCAGCATCACAGTAACCAATTTTAGCAGATCATCATCAATATGCAGCACCACAGTAACCAATTTAAGCATGTCATCATCAATATGCAGCATCACAGTAACCACATTTTTATCAATCCAACACGGATGGACAATATTGAAACCCTCATAAACATTTCATCACAGGGAATTGAGGCTAAATCAAGTCTCCTAAACTAGGATTACACACCCTAGTGGTGACATTAATTTAAGCACATAAGTAACCATCAACATGCATCATCACAGGAACCATACAGATCAATATCCATCAACATGCATTAGAAACAACTACAGTATAACCTCAGAAAGCATAATAAACATGCATCAGAAACAACTACAGTATAACCTCAGAAACGAGCGGACACCAGAATGCAAGCATCTTCATCAAGAATGCTTTTTTTGCCTCAGCTACATAAGGAGCATCTCCCATCTCATTACCCGCCATCTCCCATTGCCCATTGCCCATCTCAAATTCCTCCATCTTAGTTTCAGGAACATACGAATCTTGTGAACCCATTTCCATGGCCACAAGAACAGGTGAATCTTCAAACGCCGCTCCACCAGCCTCGAGAACCAGAGACGGCGGCGCAACCTCCATACACGAACCAGAGAACTCAAACGCCACTCCACCAGTCTCGAGAGCCAGAGACGGCGGCGCAACCTCCATACACGAACCAGACAACTCAAAAGCTGCTCCACCAGTCTCGAGAGCCAGAGACGGCGGCGCAACCTCTATACACGAACCAGAGAACTCAAACGCCGAATCGAGAGCACCAAACGCCGAATCGAAAGTTGCGCCACCAGTCTCTCGATCGAGAAATGGTGATGGTGATGGCGAAACTCCATCAGTATCGGCGTCAAATTCATTGTTATCCTCCAAATCAAGAGATGGAGACAACGAATCCGGCACAACGGCCGATGAAAGGTCAAAATCGGGATGTGCCCATGAATATTCTGGCACATCTCCTTCAAATCGCAAATTTATATGAGTATACATTTAGATCGAGAGATGGAGAGAAGAATCGAGGAGATGGACGATTAGGGTTTTGAGAGATGGGAGAAAATTAGAGAGAGAGTGGCTGGAGAAGATGAGACATGGTTTAGGGTTTGAGGATGAGAGAAGATTCAAGAGAGAGTGGCTGGAGAAGATGAGAGAAAATTCGAGAGAGTGGCTGGAGAAGATGAGAGAAAATTCGAGAGAGTGGCTGGAGAGGATTTAGGGTTTGAGAATGAGAGAAGCTTCGAGAGAGTGGGAGGATCTGAAAGGTTGAAATGTTATTGGGTTGGGTTTAATTTAGATGGGTTAATATGGGCTGGGTTGGGTTTAATTTGTTTTGGGTTTGTAATTTGGGTTGAATAAGTATTTTAAGTGCCCAAATTAAGTTAGTAATTCTTACCCAAAATGGAGTGTGCAAATTCAACCGGGACGTCCCAATATGGGAAGTATGCAAATTGAAGCGGGACGGAGGGAGTATTATATAAATATACTAGACTACTAGCTAGCTACTAGAATCGGCGTTCTTAACATAGGAAGTGTTCCATTTCTCGAGTAAGTTTTTTGTGCATTAAAACAAATTAAGTATAATTTTAATTCTTTAATTTTCTGTGTTACCAAATAGTTAGGATTGATTATCCTGAATAATTACAATAGAATTGTCGTAACTGTTCAATGTAATCAGTTACAACTGTTCAATAAAAATAACTATAATTATTTAAATATACACTTAAATTGCACAATGCATTTGATGCACATGAGACTTTTGGCCCTACCTATTCAGATTATACTATTTATAATTTCAAGACTAGTTATGTCTTTCTTAAATTCAAAAACCAATAACTAAATACTACACTAATACGTTTTTAAAAAAAAAAAGAATTAGATATTTTCTCTATTTAAAAAAAAGTATTGTTTTAAAGATTTTGTTTGAAATTAAAAATTATAAAATTTTGACATAAGCGAAATATTATATAAAAATAGTTCATGATAAGTTTATCATTACATGGTTTTAAAATATCATTATCATTCATATGAATTCAAATTTTTTTACAACAATTACAATATAATACCACTGACTCAAATCAATAATACTCCTGATGAAATTAATGATACTATTAATGAAATTAATAATATTTTAAAATTTGTTTCATAATAAACTTATCATGAATTATTTTCATATATAAACTACTCTTTGGCATATATAATCTCATATATATCTTTAAAAGATATATTGTATATTCTAATACACCATGCATAATTTGTTATTAAGTAATTCTTTTGTGCACTTGGTGTATGGTGCACTCACTCAACAGTTGACCTTGTTTACACTGAAAAATTTGTTACAATTAAACTAAAAAGTGTGGTTGGATTACACTGAAAAGTTTACACTGAAAATCAGTTTTTAGTATAAACTTTTCAGATATTAAAAACTGATTTTCAGTGTAATCCAACCACACTTTTCAATGTAATTGGAACAAACTTTTCAGTATAAACATGGTCAACTGTTGAGTGAGTGCACCGTGCACTTGGTGCACATGAGAGTTTGTCTTTGTTATATTTTAAAATATCTAACATATCTCTTATATTTTAAATTACACAAATTCTAGCATTCATTCAATTGCATTACATGCACTTAGATTTTAAACTCAATTTTAACTTCAATTTTGATTTTTTCAAACATATTAACAGGCCGAACTGTGTTTTTTTTTTTTTTTTTTTTTTTGAGGTAATATTGATTATTTCTTTGGGTATTACCGATTTCTGTTTGAGGTATTTCTTTCAAAATTCAAGTGCATATCATGCACTCAAGTGTATACTAGAACTACTCTTTAAATTAAAATTCAGGGTAAATTAGGGAAAAAAAGTGTAAAAATAGCTAAAACGACATTTATTTTGAAACAAAATTTAATATTTAAAACGATACTTATTTTGAAACGAAAGGAATATATTTTTATCAAATGTAACTATCATGAATAGTTTTAGTGTGCACCCAAGTACATGGTGCATAATATATACTTGAATTTTATAAATTCAATTGCAAAAAAAATGAAAAACACACACTTCGATGTGAATAGTATTTTTTAAATTAGCAATATTTGAAGCAATAATCAACAATACTCTAAGCAATATCGGTAATATCACGAACAATAATCACCAATACCTCTAGTGATAATCAACAATATACCCTGATATAATCAATTGTACTCCTAGAGAATAACCAACAATACCCTATATTATTTTAATTATATATTTTTAATTGAAAAAGTTAAAATTAAATTTAGAATTAAATTTAAATTTAAATGCATAATATACACTTGGGTGCATGTTAAAATTTGTAATCATGTGAGGATGTGATTGTGCACTAGTGCCAATAGAGATTCGCATTGCTGAGACAGAATTGAAGCACCGAGCTAAGCAAACAGCTGAAGAAGTTTAAAGAAAAACCGGATTCGTGAATCCTATCATACGGATTCGCATATCTATTTTTTTTTTTAAATTGATGGATACGCCAGGTGGCGAATTGGGTGTGAATCCAACGCGAACCGCACCCACACCCTACGCGTATCGAATACTGCATACTAGTAATTTTCGAAGAATCCGTGCATCATAGCTGAGTAGTTTTAGTGTACACTTGAATGCATGATATACATTTAAATTTTGAAAAAAAAAATTACTTCAAGCAGAAATTAATAATACCCTAAAAATTAATCAGTAATACCTCAATTGTAAAAATTACACAAATCAACATGTTAGTGTATGCATTTAAAAAATTAAAATTGAAGTTAAAATTAAAAGTGCATACTAAAATTTGTGATTATATAGGCCAAATTGCAACAAAATATCACTTACTTAAAATTTGTAATAATTTAACCTTATTTTATTCGAAAAATCACTACTTCTCACTAGGGATGTTAAACGGGCCGCGGGCTGGCCCGTTTAGCCCTGGACCGAACAAGGGTTAGGTCCAAGTATTTGGTGGCCCGTTTAAAACCGGGTCATTTTGGCCCAGACCGTTTAGCCCGATTCTTTTTTTTTTTATATATTTTGTACAATTACAACCGTGTATGCAACCTACCTATTTTACTTCAACTTCAAATTTTCAATCAAAGTCCAATGTCCGATTATATATATATATATATATATATATATATATATATATATATATATATATATATATATATTATATTTTCAAGTTTTTATTTAGTTAATTTATGTTTTCATTTAGTTAATTCATTAAATTACTTGAAATTGAATTTAACCATTTAATTAATTTTTGAACTTTATGAACAACGTGTGAATATAATTTTTATAAATTCATGAACAATGTAGGGCTTCAACATCCGTATTTTATAATTATATTTCAAATTGGGGATCATCTGTCGTCGCATGACTCTCAAATTGTCATTATCGGTTGCCGCCGGTTCTTAAATCGTCATTGACGTTATAAAGTTATCTCATGAAAAAGTGAAATGTTGAATAATATTTAAATGTAATTTTCGTGAATTTTTTAACGATGTATGAATTTTAAGTTTAAATGACACCGTATTACAATTACATGTCTATATTTTATATTAAAAATTAATTTTTTTAGTTTTTTCTTTCGAAGCCCGTTAGTGGCCCGTTTAGCCCGCGAACCGCTAGGGTTAGGGTTAGGTTTCGAGTGTTAGTGGACCGATTAAAATGAACCGATAAGGTCCGGGACCGTTTAGGCCCGCAACCTTGTAGGGCTGGCCCTAATGGGTTAGGGCCAGCCCGTTTAACATCCCTACTTCTCACTTACTATTGCATTTCCAACTCCCTATTCAACTACACATGTTCAATAAAATGACAAGGACATTAGGCATTAGCCACACCCACACCATATGGCATGCCAATTAACAAATCGGCAAAGTATAGAATGAGAATGATTTATATATTATATAAATTATTGAAGAATATTGGTTACTTTCACTAAAAAATATTAGTTATTATCACTGAAAAGTATTACTAGTTTACACTAAAGAATCTTAGTTGTTCAGTGAAAACAAAGTAAGATTTTTAAGTGAAAACAACTAATACCCTGCAATGAAAATAACTAACACTTTTCAGTGAAAAAGAAAGTAAAACTTTTAGTAAAAACAACTAATACCCTACAATGAAAACAACTAATATTCTTCAATGAAAATAATCAATACCCTTCAATGATTTATGTATGAAGCAATTTCACATACTCATAACAAATTAACGATAATGATGATATTATTTTCCAAAGGGCGACCGTTTCACATTTATCAAATTGAATAAAACTCTTGCAAATGAAAGAATTACCTCGAACTAATAATATATCGCAACTAAAAGAAAAAATAAAGGTTACAGAGTTAAAGTGGCAACAATGATGGACGGACTGAAGTTACCATGTTAATTTGAAGCTACAGGCTTAAAAAAGAAAAAGAAAATCTAAACTGGTCATTGATAACAGCTACAGCTACAGATGCATCATAAATCATATAAGATATGTTTATCAAAATTCTATCTTGCTGCATAACCCAACATCGATCAAATCGAATACCTGCAGGGTCGATAACTTCGAAGCCAATCTTCGCCCTTTTCGTAATAATCCATCCTACTAAACGTTTGCTGCGGAAATTGCAGGGCAGCGGCATATGTTGAAGCTCCACGCCAAGCATCAAGAATCGGGTCCGAGGCTTTGAAGATCTTTATAGGGGCCCCACAAGGTCGTATCATTCGAATTCCAGACTCTAAGCGCTCACTCATCCCCGGGAAGAGACAGCTCCCACCTGTGAGCAGGATTGAATCGGTTATTCTTTCTCCCACGCCTTCACCTTTTGACGGCAACCTCCTTATAGAGATGCCAACCATTTCGTCCAACCCAGCCTGGTCCAGCCCGATCAAGTTTGGATTGAACAGAATTTCTGGACAACGGAATCTTTCAACTCCGAATGTAATCTGGAAATCTTCCTTGGTTAGAGGACGAAAGCGAGGTGCCTCCGAGGTAGAGGAACCAGGTTCAGCTTTGAAAAAGGTTGGGTCGATTTCCTGTACAACAAAGTAATTCATGTAAAACAGAGAATTATTTAGAGCAGCACTCTTGTACACCAGTTGTACGATACAACTGTACACAGCTAATATTTTCAATGAAAACTACTGATAAACTAATACTCCCACCGTCAAATATAAGTAGACAAAATTTCCTTTTTGGTCCGTCCAATATAAATAGACATAGACAAAAAAAGGAAAGCTCTATTTTATCTTCACCCTCACAAACAATCAATTTATTGATTTAGTCCACACAACACCTCCAACATATCTACTTTTTACATAAACAACTAGTACTATTTCTTAAAACCCGTGTCAAAGATTCTTTGCTCACTTATATTGGACGCAGAGAGTACTTTTTAGAAAAACAACTAATATCATTTAAATACACTTGAGTTGGACGGTGGTTTATACAAGTATTTGTCATTTAGAGATAATTACAAATTTACACTTGAGTTGCACGGTACATATTGTGTATACAATTTTTTGTCATTTAGAGACAACACTCTTGTACACCATTTGTATGATGCAATTGTACACGACTAATACTTTTTAATAAAAACAACTACTACTGATAAAGCAATACTCCCTCCGTTCCGCGATTACTTTCACACTTGTCTTATCTGGACGTCCCACAATTACTTTCACACCCAAAAAAAGGAAATAACTCTGTCACAAAAGTCAATAAAACATAAAGCTACCACTATTTTATTCAACCCTACAATCACATACTCCTTTTTTTTTTCTTAAAAAAATGTGTCATTTACTACTATGCTATGAAGGGATGGGGGTAGTACTTTTTTGTGAAAACAACTACTACTGATAAACCAATACTTTTTAGTAAAACTAATCATTTAAAAATACACTTGAGTTGCACAGGTGCACCTGGTTTTTTTTTTTTTTTTTTGTCATTTAAAGATAATTAGAAAACTACCCTTGAGATTTAGCCTAACTTAAAAAAAAAAAAAAAAAAAAACAAGCTTAGGGAAACTCACTTGTAGCCTAGAGGAGATGCGAGCTAACTCAGCTTCATCAGGATCTGGCCTATCATCATCGTCGTCATCATTATCCCTACTCATCAGCTTGTAGAGCTGCCAGTCTTCATCTCTGGTACCGAAAGTATCCTCCCCCTTGCCCCGGTCAAAGGCTGCTGTAGTCAAGAGGCGCATCCTTTCTCTCTGGGAGGGATTCAGCCTCTCTCCACGACCAACACCTCCAGATCCGTTATTATTCCCATTAGTATGTCCACCATTTGTCTTTAATCTCTTTCTCTGCTCTAGTTTCTCTGAAAGGTCTCTATGCTTTGCTCGCAACTCTTCCAAATATTGTTCTGGATTCTGCAGGCGTTTTTCTTCCTCCAGTTTCTTTTGTCTCTCTCTTTCTAATTCCTCTTCGAGCTGTTTCTGCTTTTTCTGCTGCCTTGCCTCGGACGTGGATTTGATAAATATCTGTTTCTTCTTTTGCTTTAGCTGTTACGAGAGAAATTTTAGAGTGATGTCAGAGAAACGAGAACATACTTACATGGAAAATATGTTTCGAGATAAGGTTATATTTAATTCAAGTTCAAAACAAACAAAATTAAAGCAATTGTACAAAGAAAGGAACTTATTTGGCGAACACATCAAACTAAGAACCTGATCTGGAGTAAGCATCTCATCAGGTACATTAATCAGATTGTATTTTTCAGCAGAGGAAGGTTCCATCTTGTCCACACTTTCGACAGGTTCTCCTTTTGCTTTGCGTAAAGATTGTGTTGCCTTCACAAGGGCGGATTCAGCATCCTGTTTTGAAGTATATACCGTCTTTGAAAGGATTGATGGAATTTCATGTTCTGTCGCATTCCTGAGCCTCTGCAATAGCATGTCCAATTCTCGTATTTCATTTTCAAGATCATTTATTCTATTAAACCTCTTAGCTTCAGCCATCTCCCTCAATCTTTGACCTTGCTTCTCTCTTAAAGCTGCCTTTCTAGCAAGTTCTTCCTCTGACGGGGCCTCCTCTACTGGTGCAGGAGTCCATGGAAGCTGCCAACACCTGGTCTTTTCTTCGGCTTTCTTGTCCCCTGTCTAAGACAAAAGTAAATGATCTTTTTTTGTTTTGTTTTGCGTAATGAATAAGACAGAGAGGAAAGGAAAAAGGCATTGGTGGAATAACTAATGAGAGTAGTTACCTGAAACAATCGTACTTCTGATGCGTAGTCTGCTGCAACATAGCAGTGATCCATCTTCAGGTCTTCAATTTTCTCCCACGTAAAATTTGACCTGAATTAGTGTTAAGTAAAGCAGATGTCATCCAGGTATATAATTTCTGTTTGTCGTAGTAATACTAATAGAGTTAATCCTACTTACATATGATGAGGATATTTAAGTGAAAGAAGTTGCTTTAGATAATCAGTCACGTGATATCCACCGATATTAGTCCGGCAGCATGCTTCATACACGGGTTCTCCATTCAAAAACTGAAATTTAATTAAACCCCATAAGATTATAGTCAACTGTTGAACTGAGAATAAGCAGGAACACGGAATACTGATAACTAATTAAAACTGCAAATCAGAGTGAGATATCAGATCATTAGTCGTAATGACAGTTTAGCATCAGTAGACGCATTTCTAATTCCTGATTTTTCAAATATAGTTTATATATTTGGAAATATGAACGGAAGAAAAGGTTATTATGCAAATAATACTACTTCAAACAAAAAAAAAAAAAAAACCCACAGGTCTCAGGATAGGTTCCCATGATTATGTCTGTTCTTCTCCAGTCAAGCCTTCTGTAGGCACTACAATTTACTTTGGAGTTTGGTTTTAGAACAAGCTGAAGTGGAGCCTGGGAAGTCAATGGACTGCAACTGCTGGTTTGACGTTCAACCAAAACTATTGTTCCTCGATAAATAAACATCCAGTAAAAATGGATGGAAATGGCCATTATATATATGCACTTGCCTATTTCTCTTGAATGCCTATACAGTTTGCTTATGTATTTCAGTTTTCAGATGGTGGAACTGAATCTTGATTAGTTTTGAAGCAAGTTGGTATTGCATTGCCAACCATTACAAAAAAAAAATATAAAACAAATATCTTTCACAGATTGAGTCCATCAACACGAATCCAATAAATGCATATATATACAAAGTCCATTGGTCTCAAGATCCCAAAAGACTAGAGTATTTTTTTTCATTTTCTAGACAACCCAACAAACCCTGTCTGATGATTACCATTTAACTATAGCATCTTGTCCATATGCTTTTTTGTGCAAATAAAATGCCTTGATCTATTTAACAATAAATATAATCAGCAATCTAACTTAGCATAGCATACCGGGATAACATGACTTGTATTAAATCCAGAGCAGACTGCTAGACCATCACTGCTACAAATACCAAGTTGCTGATTGTACTTATAGCTGAATGCCGCATCAACACCAAATGCTACAATGACATAAAAAGTACAAAGAGGCACAGTGAATTGCAAGGACATAAAGTTAATATGACAACAAACAATAAAAACTCAAACAGCTGCGATGGGAGGATTTCTTTTCTTAGAAGCAAAAGATATGTCAATCTTAAAATCGGATTAAGGGATTAAGATAGACTCCCTCTGACAAGCTGCAACATGTTACCTACTGATGGAACTCCATAAGTTTCAAAAAGAAGCTCCGCCATTTTACTGCGAGATTGTACCGGATTGCACATACATTCAGTAATCAAGACAGGATGGTCAATCTGTTCTTCAACCAATTGAGAAACAAAAGAAGCCAAGGCAACGTCGATAAGCTCAAAGTTTTGCATTTTTAATTTTAAATGATGTGAATACATCTAATTATCAACATAAGTACAACAAGAAAGGTGACCTATTAACAGTAGGAGAAGGTAAAAAGGAGCTAGGATTTCAGGATATCGTCAAAGCATTACCTTTGATTCTCCAAATTGTTGGATATGGTTTATTATAGTCCAGAACTTATAAAGGCAGCACATAGAAATGCAAGACAAAGTCATCTAAGCCAGCTATTATTAGCATATTACGCCATTAATTTCTTAAGGCCTCTCTATAATGATATTAACAGATGAATACTTGGAGCTTTTAATCTAAAATGTCAAGTTAAAGGTAGCTGATTTCCCAAATATTATATAAAGGAAAGGGTGATATTACAAAAGATCAAGCAATATACTTAAAGGCAATCACCATCTAGGATTCTTCAAAGTTTTTCTTATTTAGTTTAACATTCAGAATAAGTATAAGCACCTCCTCAACACAAATCACACTTTTATTATCCATCTATTTTGTTTTATCATTTATTTTCGAGTCTCCGTAAAAAATTAAATAAATTAAATTATTATTGTCATTATTATCAGATTTAAAACCCT
Organism: Ballota nigra; assembly: GCA_947034835.1. Lineage (NCBI taxonomy): Eukaryota > Viridiplantae > Streptophyta > Magnoliopsida > Lamiales > Lamiaceae > Ballota > Ballota nigra. The sequence goes on from OX344723.1 coordinate 52,481,933, forward strand.
TTTGTTTGTGATCGTTTCGTGAGCCATCATGAGAAAACAAAGAATCAGATACATACATATAATTAATCTTGGAGGAGAATTAATGGACAAAGGCTAAGCAGGTGTACCTGTGATTGATCTGCCCCCAACCGATCGAGGCCAAAGTCCAGAATCTAGTTGAACACCAAAAAGCATAAAGATGATTAAATAAAGTCACATGCCTCTGCACCCAGAAGTTCAGAATCTACTTTCATATAATAAAAGTAAGGTAAAAAGAGAGCATGATATCCTTGTTCAAATCACTCTCTTTAGGAATATATGAAACACGTTAGTCATACAAGTAAAGGGAACTTCAAAAAAGGAATAACAAAGTATGCACCTCTTATGATTTTTTTACAGGCCATAGAGGTAAAGCTGCAAGAAAGTATCAGAGTACCATGATGTCCAAATAATGTTACAAAATTATACCTGCCACCTCTAGAGTCTAGACATCATGCCAAATGAATAAAATTCAAAGGCCACTCATAATGAGCTGTTTCCAACACAATGTCACAATCATCCTAGTTTGTTTCCCAAAATCTTAGTTAGCAAGAGATTGAAGCAATTTGTTTCAATATCTTGTAGAGGTGTTCTTTAACATAGTTATACAGATTATTGTGTTTTCCAAATCAGGACCATAATATACTGCTGGCCAGCTACATTTCGAAATGAGGATGGACAATTGCTACTTAGCCTCAGGATGCTTTGAAAACTAAGCAATGGACAAACGTGCCCAGAGGGACTGGCAAATGATAAAGACTCGCTAACCAGGCTGCTTTCTGTCAAAAACTGTTTCAATTAATATAATTGTGCAAGCCATTTTAATGAAAAGAACTAGTCCTGATTTAGTTTTAATTTATGTACTAAACACTATCATGCTAATCTAGCACATTTTATGAGGGTGTGGATGATAATATATACTCCCTCCGTCTATAGAACCTTTCACACTTAAGAATGCACACTTTTTAAGAAAATGGAAGATTGAGTAGGGATTTTAAGGGGTAATTTTGTAAATTATAAAGAGAGGAAATGAGTTGGATTGCATTTGTGTAAAATGGAGGATATTGTGAGGGTGGAGTTTATGGAGGGTTTTTCATTTTAAGGGTGTGAAAGGTAATGTGGGACGGACGAAAAAGAAAAGTGTGAAAGGTATTATGGGGCGGAGGTAGTAGTATAAAAGCTTATCGATAATGTGATTGAACGAAATATACGTGAAAAACAGTCATTAAATAATTAATGATAGGTGCTTAAACTCTTATATGAAATGCTGAGCAACCTTAAAACTCATGCAATGACGAAAGAGTATTTTAGCTTCAGCTATTTATCTTTCTTTTACTTCAGTTATCAAAGTATATTACAACCAACCCAGGTTCATTGGTGCAAATGACACACCACCTTCACAATGTCCTATTCAAATATTCTAAAGAATAAAAAGAAATAACAAGTCACACATGTAGAGTGGAAGACAAGATATGAAAAAGAAAATAATACAAAAATAGGGGGAATCAAAGAGACTGATTAATCAGAAACAGGGTAGTCAGCCTTACATATTCCATTATTTCAAATTGATAAACAACGTTGCCGTCAAAAGCTGAGCGAGGCCCTGACCTTGTGCAGTCAAAATATTTCAGTAATGCAGGATTATGGTCCCCTACAACTGTTATGGTTTCGCCTGTAAAATGAACAAATTTTATAGAATTTTGATGACTGAAGGTATAAATTTCCACGTTTTCAAGAAACAATGAAATAGGATGCATGAGATTACCAGTTCAGCTAAATAAATTGGGATCATGTGTTCTGACTTACGAAGACGGAAAAATCAGTTTGCCTTAGTATTTTAGAATTAGTAACTCTTAACTTCCTAGTCACTAGTGGTGATGTAACATTCCCCCCCCCCAACACCCCCCACACAAACCCCAAACAAATTCCCATGGCATTCAACGTTGGCATATACTATCCCTCAAAACTAGACTCTGCCAATTTTTTGTGTTTTTAAAATGTCTACCAGATTACTTAAAATCATTAAATTGATTAACATAACTTGCATACCCAATGCTAACACATTTTTCCACTCAATTGCACTCTGCCATTTCTGGTTTTAAAGACACTTGGATCAGCAATCAAGCTCTCCAGTATCATATTTCATAAAATTGAAAGTAACAAAGTATTGCTAGAGAACCTGATTGATTATGTGGCACCCTGAAGGCACGCTCCGCTAACACTCAGAAACAAGTTTTTTTTTGTTTACACCTTAAATTGTTTCATTTAACAAAGGTACACTCTTATTACTGTTGGGCAAAGCCACATCATATATATCAAATGTGAATTTTTTTTTTTAAGTTAAATAATAATTAGGAGGTAAACTCAAATAGAAAGGCCGACTAAAATTCATGTTCACTCACTCTCAGAACAGTAAAGCAAATGAACGCCCAAAAATAATCATGAATCAAAATTACTATTTCGTTAATATAATAAATAGAAAACTATAATAGCAGAAACTAAATTGTTAAAATGTGAAATTACCAGTAATCTTATGGCGTGGTCTCTGAATAATGTTCCGGAAAATAACCCGAGGATCGTTCTCTCCAGCCCATCTGCAAAAATAGCCACAATTCTCAGTCCAAAAATAGTGCATGCGCAATATATAAGTTAAATTTTCTCAAATAAACCGATTAGGTTTTAATTTTGGGGTACCCAATCCGAAAATAGGAGCCTCCGTTGTCGATAACGATTGGATGGTCGGAAGAGAAACTGCTATAATCCGATTGCCTCTGAATTTTCGATATGAACGGCATCTTTTTAGAATCAAAATCAGTCGAAAACCACACTCTACCTTTTTACCCAAGAAGAAAGGGGGACAGGGAGTCCCGCGCTCTAGTCTCTTCTATTTCCTCTGCTGTGTTGTGTATTCATCTTCCAGCATAGCAAACAAAGTACAACGCCGAAAAGAGGAGTTGAGTAAACGGACCGGCTCGGTCCGATTCGTCTGAACCGATTCTAGTTCATTGTAGCAATGGGCTTGGCCCGTTTAATAGTTTTTAAAATATAAAATATTTTATTTTGACATTAATTAATTTAAATTTTAACATATATACTTAGAGGGGTGTATTGGTTAGAGAATTTGTAGGATTTTTTTAGACTTTTAAAATTTGGGATATTCAATCTAGATTTTCAAAAGGTATTAAAAATCCTGAGGTATTCAATACAGATTTTAAAAAGTCTTAAAAATTCTTTAGGTATTCAATAGTTTATGGATTTTAATACTCCACGAATTTTCTAAAATTTCCTTCCAAAATATGAATAAATTTCACTCTCCAAAATATCTTCTAATAACCAGAGATTCTACGGATTTTAAAAGCTTTAAAAAAATCTTTAGATATTCAACAGTCTATGGACTTTCTTTGATTCTCTTCCATTGGGATGTCAACGGAGCGGGGATGGGGGACCATTACCCATCTCCGTCCGTGCAAAATAAATGGGGAAAATTTTCCCCCCATCCCCGCCTCGTTGGGGATCCCCGTCTCGCGGGGATTCTGCGTTCCCCCCTAATTATTTTTAATCTCATTTTTAAAATATAAAACAATATTTAAATTAAAAAATTTAATTATACACAACAATTATTTTAAGTTGGTGTTAAAAAAAAATTAATTTAAACAATTTGAAGAACCTCTAATTCTAATATTTTTAATTAAAATATATACTAAAGTGAAAATAATACTCCCTCCGTCCCGCTTGAATTTGCACCATTGCAAATGGCACATTTATTAAGAAATGTTCACTTTTTGTCTTTTTGATGTCTTGTCAAAGGATTAACTCAAAATTAGATGAAAAGTAAACATTTGGTTTAAGTTCTAATTTTTCCCCCCAAAAATGACATCATTTTCGGATGAACAGTAAAAAAAAACTGAAATGCTTAGAAAAAGTTGAAATTTCAAAATTCAGCCAAAAAAAATTGGTGGGAACAGATTTCCCACCCAATTACACCCATCTTATCAGTCTTAAATGCTGATTTGGCCCAAAATTACAAAACATAAATTCCCTCCTAAATTTACACAGCCTTAAGTTCACCATAAATACCCTAAATCTTCACCAACCACATTCATTACATTCAGTTTTCATTGAATGTGAGCAACATTAAACAAAACAAAATGACCAACAATAGAAGAGCTCCTGATCTATCTCCATCAGACAGGAACTTGATTGCACATCTTCTCCTTGCTAACAGCAAAGGTGGAATTGTTCATAGAGGCAAGATCAAGGAAACAGCTGCATCATTTGGAGTGTCTAGGAGGACTATTCAATACATTTGGGCAGCTGCAAAACAACAATTATCAGAAGGGATTCCAGTAAGCATCACATCAAAAAAGTTTGGAATGGTAAGGGAGAAACATGTTCATCTAAATGCTGATTTTGTAAAGTCCTTACCATCCTCAAAAAGGAACACAATAAGAAGACTAGCAAGTGAGCTAGATGTGAGCAAAAGCACTGTTGGTAGGTGGATCAAAGAAGGTTTGATTTTACCACACACAAATGCAGTAAAGCCACTTCTCACAGCAGCCAACATGTTTGATAGGCTCAAGTTCAGTCTAAGTTCATTGGTTTTTGAAGAGTTGTCCAACAAAATCAAGTTTCACACCATGCACAATGTGATACACATTGATGAGAAATGGTTTTATATGATGAAAACAACTGTGAGATTCTATACAATCCCAGGTGAAGCTCCACCTTACAGATCATGCAAAAGTAAGAGATACATACCAAAAGTCATGTTTATGTGTGCAGTGGCAAGGCCACTTTATTCAGTTGAGGGTGAACTAATTTTTGATGGAAAGATAGGAATCTTTCCATTCACAAAATTGGTACCAGCTCAGAGAAACAGCAAGAACAGAGTGAGAGGCACATTGGTTACCACACCTATTGAATCAATCACAAAAACAGTAACCAAAGAATGTCTGCTGCAACAGGTAATCTTTCTAACTATCAGAACATTAAGGTTCATCATGTAGTTTATGATAGTAAGTCTCCAAAATGTGTTGTGGTAGTTCACAAAACTACCACAACACATTGATGACATTACAATAAGATTCATACATTTATTATTTTACCACATCTTTCATGTTTATCAGATAATACCAGCAATAAAAGCAAAGTGGCCAGAATGTGCAAGCAAGAATATCATAATCCAGCAAGACAATGCAAAACCACACATTAGCAACAATGATCCAGATTTTAGAGCTGCTGCATCATCAGATGGGTTTAATATCCAACTTATGTGCCAACCAGCTAATTCACCAGACACTAATGTAAATGATTTAGGATTTTTCAGGGCAATTCAATCTTTACAAGTGGACACAGACAGCTACAATGTTGATCAGTTGGTTCACAATGTGTTCCAAGCTTATGAAAGGCTAGAACACATTGCACTTAACAAAGTGTTCTTGAGTTTACAGGATAACTTAATTGAAGTTATGAAAGTGAAGGGTCACAACAACTACAATCTCTCACACATGGGAAAAGATGCTTTAATAAGGCAAGGATTGCTACCATTAACCCTAGAAGTTGATGAAGAGTTGGTGAGGCAGGGCATTGAACACTTGATGGAGCACAACCTAACTGAAGGACCATCATTCAACATTGAAAGACTCATGGCAGATTTGGGGTATCTGTAGGTAAGGAAGGGGTACTACATTTTGTGATGTTTACAGCATAAACAGTTAGGGTAATTGTAGGTAAGGAAGGGGTATGTGTGCTTTTTGCTTAGGCTGTAAACATCAAGGAAGGGGTACTATATTTTGTGATGTTTACAGCATAAACAGTTAGGGTACTTGTAGGTAAGGAAGGGGTGACATTGTACTTTTGCTTAGGCTGTAAACATTAAGGAAGAGGTATGTGTGCTTTTGTATTATGGACAATATTGAAACCCTCAGAAATATTTCATCACAGGGTATTGACTATTGAGGCTAAATCAAGTCTCCTAAACTAGGATTGCACACCCTAGTGGTGACTTTAGTTTAGCCACATAAATAACCATGAATATGCATCATCACAGGAACCAAACATATCAATAACCATCAATATTGAGCCTTAACATGAACCAATTTAAGCAGATCATCATCAATATTGAAACCCTCAGAAATATTTCATCATAGGGTATTGAGGCTAAACCAAGTCTCCTAAACTAGGACTGCACATCCTACTGGTGACATTAATTTAAGCACATAAGTAACCATCAATATGCCACATTTTTATCAATCAAACATGGATGGACATTATGGACAATATTGAAACCCTCAGAAATATTTCATCACAGGGTATTGAGCCTAAATCAAGTCTCCTAAAATAGGATTGCACACCCTAGTGGTGACATTAATTTAACCAAACATAGGCTGTAACCATCAATATGCAGCATCACAGTAACCAATTTTAGCAGATCATCATCAATATGCAGCACCACATTAACCAATTTAAGCATGTCATCATCAATATGCAACATCACAGTAACCACATTTTTATCAATCCAACACGGATGGACAATATTGAAACCCTCATAAACATTTCATCACAGGGAATTGAGGCTAAATCAAGTCTCCTAAACTAGGATTACACACCCTAGTGGTGACATTAATTTAAGCACATAAGTAACCATCAACATGCATCATCACAGGAACCATACATATCAATATCCATCAACATGCATTAGAAACAACTACAGTATAACCTCAGAAAGCATAATAAACATGCATCAGAAACAACTACAGTATAACCTCAGAAACGAGCGGACACCAGAATGCAAGCATCTTCATCAAGAATGCTTTTTTTGCCTCAGCTCCATAAGGAGCATCTCCCATCTCATTACCCGCCATCTCCCATTGCCCATTGCCCATCTCAAATTCCTCCATCTCAGTTTCAGGAACATACGAATCTTGTGAACCCATTTCCATGGCCACAAGAACAGGTGAATCTTCAAACGCCGCTCCACCAGCCTCGAGAACCAGAGACGGCGGCGCAACCTCCATACACGAACCAGAGAACTCAAACGCCACTCCACCAGTCTCGAGAGCCAGAGACGGCGGCGCAACCTCCATACACGAACCAGACAACTCAAAAGCCGCTCCACCAGTCTTGAGAGCCAGAGACGGCGGCGCAACCTCTATACACGAACCAGAGAACTCAAACGCCGAATCGAGAGCACCAAACGCCGAATCGAAAGTTGCGCCACCAGTCTCTCGATCGAGAAATGGTGATGGTGATGGCGAAACTCCATCAGTATCGGCGTCAAATTCATTGTTATCCTCCAAATCAAGAGATGGAGACAACGAATCCGGCACAACGGCCGATGAAAGGTCAAAATCGGGATGTGCCCATGAATATTCTGGCACATCTCCTTCAAATCGCAAATTTATATGAGTATACATTTAGATCGAGAGATGGAGAGAAGAATCGAGGAGATGGACGATTAGGGTTTTGAGAGATGGGAGAAAATTAGAGAGAGAGTGGCTGGAGAAGATGAGACATGGTTTAGGGTTTGAGGATGAGAGAAGATTCAAGAGAGAGTGGCTGGAGAAGATGAGAGAAAATTCGAGAGAGTGGCTGGAGAAGATGAGAGAAAAATCGAGAGAGTGGCTGGAGAGGATTTAGGGTTTGAGAATGAGAGAAGCTTCGAGAGAGTGGGAGGATCTGAAAGGTTGAAATGTTATTGGGTTGGGTTGGGTTTAATTTAGATGGGTTAATATGGGCTGAGTTGGGTTTAATTTGTTTTGGGTTTGTAATTTGGGTTGAATAAGTATTTTTGTTGGGAAAAAATAGGGGTGCCCGGAATCTATTCGGGATGAACTTTAAATACGAATTTAAATACAATTATTACTAGCATAAATTAATCCTAATTAATTCAAATAATAATTCCAACAACTAATTATCATCATGCATGTTGAATTAATTTCACATATTTAATTAAGCGGAATAAACAATTAAATATGCGATTAACGTACCTCTCGTAGTAATGGCCTTTGGATATACGGGACACTTGTAATCTCGTTCTATCAACCCAAAGCCTTCTCAAGTATTTCCCTTTTCACCTCACTTGATCGCCGGTGGGAGACGCTTTCAAGTAATTTAATAACTAAGGAAAAAGAAAAATATATATGCTTCTTGATTTTTCCAACACATGGAATTATGTACTTGGGGATGAAATAATCATCCCCTATTTATAGAGGGTAGGGCCGAAAATTTGAGGAGATATGGGCTTGGAAAAAATCTTTTCTTAGTCTCTAAGAAATCTTGAATATATCTCATATATTCTTTTCTCCATAATAAAATATTCCACAAAAATCTCACTCTTATTTTCAAGCTTATAATTTTCGAAAACTTCAAGGATAAAATCTAAGATTTGGATCTTCTTGAATATATGAGATATTCTTGTATTCCTAGAATACATATCTTGCATAATATCTTTCCAAGAAAATCAACAAAATCTTATTTCTTTTTTTATTCCTAATTTTCGAAAATTATCATGAAAAAATCAGCATTGATATATTCTTTATTTTAATCACCTTATCATTATTGGGCTACTTAATTGGGCTACTTGAGGGGCCTTAAGGAGAATTAAGATTGGACCTCCTAATGGACTTCTGAATTTCAATATTGAGCCCCAATATAATTCAGCCCATTAATATTAATTATTACCACTAATAAATTAATATTGCACTATCACTACAAGAAAACATGTCTAATACTACATTAATTTTAATACACTGCAAAAGAAAAGTATTAAAAACTAGTCTATTAATACACTAAATTCCCACAACCTAAAACTACACTATTCCACGACCTATTAATACACTACTCACGAATTGAGCATGCTAATGCTATTAGAACTTTTAAACAAGTGTATTAAGAATTACAATAGTATTTTATATTAATAATATAATTATTTTTAACACCCAAAAATTAAAATAAAATCAAAATAAGAATAAGCGGGAGATCAAAATTAATCCGTGCTCGAAAAAGAAGAAAAATTTGAGCGCGGGCTCAAAATATCAGTTCCCCGAATCCTCTTCCAATTCATTTGGCTAAATCCTTCTTCCATCGATCGATCGGCCACTGCATAAGCTCATTTGTTTCATTCAATTTTTCTCCCAGACGTGGACGTTATCTCCTCTGTACCGTGCGTTCAACAACATTCTTCTTGTTTGCCTATTCAACGTTCTAGGAAAATTGCCGAAGCTATTTTAGGTCAGTGATTTTAATCTCTCTCTCTCTCTCTCTTTATACATGTAAATGCATCTTTATTATTGTTAGGGTTTATATTTTGGTTAATGTTTATTTATCCTCAAATCTAAAATCCAATTAGGGCAGAAAATAGAATTTCTTCTTTACAAAATGTTTTGTTGGTCTATTTTTGAATTATGTATGACTATAAAAAGGATATATTTCTTTAAATAGTGTATGGACAGATACTATGATTGTGCTGTTATGAATCTTCTCGACTCCCCAGTTTCTATGGTTTCTCTCGGCTTCTTCACTGGCTCAGGTAACTAATTCTAGCACTTTGGTTTTACCTAATTTAATTATCAGTAATTTGGTAATTTGGTAATTTGGAGTAAAACCATTAACTATATTGTAGAAATGAGTAATGAAGGATTTTTTAGTGCTTCTCTGCTTTTAGATGAAAGTGTTTGATTTAATTGTGTATTGTGTCTCTACCATTGGCTTAGCCTACAGATGGTCTGCCATTTTCAGTCTTGAATTTTATAAGTTAAATAGAGATATACACTCCTACTTCATCATTATTGTGTTTTTCTATTGCTGTAACTTGTAGTATTTAATATGACCATAACATTGAGGCATCATGGAGAAGTGTATTACCGAAGATTCATTGCACACATGCTTATGAGAAATTCCAGGACCTATTATGAATTCCTAATACCAAATACACAAGCATTGGAATCTTATTTGTTTTGGGGTTGAGAGTATTTCTCATTCTATTTTCTAATAAAAGAATTGCATGTGAGTTGAATTTAAACATAATAGTTTGTGTCACCCATGATTTAAGCTTTTTCGGTTTCACCCTTATAGCCACTGAGGATTAGTTTAATTAGTACATGGAAATCTATCAATATTATATTTCCCAGCATTGTGAAGTTGTATATTTTTGTGGGTGTTGTCTTGTAATTTGTCTACGTTCAATTCAATGCCAATTACTTGATATTTGTCCTCAGAGAGCTAAGAGCTTCAGTGCATTTGTATTAAGAAATTAAATAATGCCACTCATTTCCTTCCTGCTTTACATTTTAATCATTCTTTAAGGGATTACATTTCTGATGACTTTTGAATAATCATAAGTACATTCTTGTTTTTATTTTATTTTATATGGTCTTCTATTGCTGATGTGAATATCATTTGTTAATCACATGAATGGAGATGGAAACCCAGGTTCTACTTGTGATCAGTCCAATCAAATGAACAACTTTCATGCTACTTCGTATGAGCTAAGTATTAATCTTTTACATCTTATTTGATATTTCATAAACAAATTCTTATTTCCACAGAGTGACTGCTGGAGTATAAGGTATTGTTCTTTGTATTTGCTCTAGTCATTGGATTTTTGGCATTTCGGACGAGCTTTATTGACACCCGCTCTAAAATCCGGTTTTTGTGTAGGAGAAAGTGCAAAATTTCTAGAAATCCTGTTGAACAATTGATGAAGATTATTGATTTATTATTTTCCTCTTTGTTTATTTTATTATTTACAATTTCTATGATTATTTCTATTGTCTTCCAGGTTACATGTCTATAAATTAAATGATATATTTCTAAATATATTTTGGGGTTTCAATCTAGTTGATTGTGATGTAGGAAAACAGTTCTTGCTTTAGTTGAGGTGTACATAGTTGCGTTCGGGCTTCTTTTAGCAGTGTTGTTCCGAATTGGGCAGCTCGATATGGGCAAAGCCGACAAGATTTGACGATTTTCCCAGGTCCCAACTTTCCAACGTTTAGATTCTGGTAATGATCTTTCCATGTGTTTTCAGTTTTTTTATTGAGAGTCTCCTAGTTTATGATCTTTAATATCTCCAATAGTTATTTGGTTGTGAGAAGAAGCACCCTTTCTTTTCATTATATCAAAATAGTTTTGTTGAGACTGTGATATGACAACTTGCTTGCATAATAAATCATGTAACTTGCTAGTTCCAAATTCCAATAAGATGATTCACATTTTGGCATATTGAATCATGTAGCTTGCATGTTGATACTTATGATTTTCCCTACTTTCCCTCTTGGTAAGGATCTTGGTTGATATATGATATGTAAGAATATTATATTTGATAGCAGACATATTGGCCTGATTGTCCTTGGTGAGACATATATAACTTCTTTAATTCTCTCGCTTAATACTTACAACACGAGTCAACTAAGAAATGTACATTTTTCATGATTTTGCAATTTTATAGGGTCCTCTCTTCAAAGATGTCTCTAGGCTGGATAGTAATGGCTTGAACTTGATGCATAAAATCTTATCTCGTTATGTCCTTATTCCAGTGATTTAGTCACATTAATTAAAATCTGAATTTATTGTCTTTAGCTCTTGACAGTGTAGAATGTTTTAATTCTTATCCTAGTGTAAAAAAATGTATCTACTCAATAAAATATCAATTGTTATTGTTATAATTCTATCATAAATGTTTGTGGTAGCATTCCAAATGAAGTCCATTAGTTGTATGTTATCCAAGTGTGTATATTATTTCTTCTCCAGTTGCTTCCTTGTCTCTATTGAGTTACAGTGAATGCTAAAGTTGTGTAATAATTATTTCAGGTTCAAGTCCCTGAAAAAGATAACACAGTGAATTTTCAAAGCCACCGATATTTTGAGGTAATCGAAAGGGAAAGACCAAGATTGAAGTTTTATGTTCAAGAAGTCAAGAACTATGTGTTGTGTGTTGTACTACTTGAGAGAGTGCTTGGACATGATTCTATGTTATCCTAGAGCAAGTAATCTTGAAGTTTTTATAAAGGTGTTTTCCGCGAATTTTAGAATGATGGTCGGATAATGTATTTTTATGAAATTCAATGTTATTAGGAATTGATAATTTTTTATTAGTTTTTGAATGTAAAACAGTGCGTGTACGCATAGCTCACATGAATTTTTTTTTAAAAAATTCTATTGATCCAATTATCTTTTCATAAGAAAGTAGAAATAATTACTAATTTACTAAATTTTATATTTATTACTAATATTATTAATTATTAATTTTGCAAATATTGCATTTGATAGGACAGAAATTAGTTTTCCTAATAATATTAAAAAAGAGTTTAAGAAAGCAATAAAATTAAAAAATGTTTGAGTTGCGACATAATAATAATGATTGTAAAAATATATGTAGTTATTGGTCTCCTTTTAGTACATTAATAAGTGTAGTGATACCTTTTTACCTATTGTTACATTATTTTAGAAGACATTAGCCATAAGTGTGGGAATAGGTCAAATGTAGTTATAGATAATCTATCAATGCACATTTAAATGTCATTTTAAGCTAATTTTCTTGTAGTGTATCCATCTTAATCCATATTACGATAATATGGGCTCCCGGTTATTATTTCCCGCGTTTAAGATTATCAAGTCCATTAATTAATTAAGCTTCTGAATAGCTCTAAATTAATTAACATCTTTCACCTTGGAGTAAAGACAGCTCAACATTACTATTCGTACCGAAGAAACTAATTCTTCACTTGCAAGATTTGGTACAATAAAACTTCTGAGCCCACCAAGGGGACTAATCACACGAGCCGTACTCGCATGCGTTTCTCCGTATTAAATCTTAGCAACCGTCGTATGATTAATATTACTGCCCAAAACACAAAGTTCGAAGTCACAATGATTCTCACCCAACATGAATCAAAGCAGTAACTACTAAGCACACACGGTCCTATTTAAGTGACGGAGATTAAGAAATCAACAACCACTGAGGTCTAATTCTTCACCTTTCAGAACAGAAGAACTTCTCCTCGCTGTAGGACCTCTTCAACACATACTAAATGTGCTAGTGCAATCTCTTGGTCAAGACAGACCAATCTGAGCCTTACACATCGACCCTTCACGGCGGATTGTTCAATTCCACCTGGGTCGTGAAAATGTACGTTTAGTTACAAGTAAACTGTTAATGTCGTCTTCCGTGATCGGGTATCACCACATTAACTACAATGTAACACGTACTATATATTGAACGGTTTGCAATAGAAATTCAACATTCAATTATATCTAAAGCAAATGTGATAAAAGAATTATTCTCATAAATCGAGTGTTTGATACACGAGTTATACAAAGTAAAAGCATACTTTCACGTATAACTCCAACAATTTTAAGTGCCCAAATTAAGTTAGTAATTCTTACCCAAAATGGAGTGTGCAAATTCAACCGGGACGTCCCAATATGGGAAGTGTGCAAATTGAAGCGGGACGGAGGGAGTATAATTTAGAACTAATAACATAATATTAAATAAAAAAAATGTAATTTTTAATAAGTAGTTAACTGAGTAGGAAACTATGAAATATTTATTTGTAATTTACTTTAACATTAAAATTATATAAAAAATAATGTGGCTCCCTGCGGGGAACGAGACGGGGATCCCCCGAGTTGAGAATACTATCCCGGTCCCCGCCTTCGGGACAAAAAAATTCTCCGTCCCTGTTTGCTTTGGGGACTACCCGCCCCGTTGTCAAGTCCACTCTTCAAAAAATATAAATAAATTTTACTCTTCAAAATCTCTTCTAACAACCTGAGACTTCTAATGAGGTCGAGGTATAACGGTGATGGAAATGAAGATGAAATAATAATATATTTTTTTAACTCATGTATTTTTTTTCTAAATATTTTGGATAACTTTTTTTTTATATGTAAGTGTGTCCCATATATATTTCCATCAATAGTTTCAGCGCCGGGGTCTATGGAAATCCATGTAAATCAATAAAAATAAAATGTATTCCACAATCCTGTAAAGTCTATGAAAATTCAAGTAAATCAATAAAAAAAGTCAGTCAAACTCTGCATAGAGTCTATAGATTTTCTAAATCCACAGACTTTTTAAAGTTCAAAAAAATCCAATAAAATCTCAATTGGATACACCCCTCTTAGTTAAAGTAAAGTATCATGTGAATGATATTTAGGGTAATTATTATTTTTTACAATAATTTATTAATACTTTATGTTGAAACAACTGATACATTTGGGTTTTTTTTTTTTTTTTTTTTGCTTTTAAAAACCTGAATTTGGATTTTGAAATCTACAACTCGTTCTATTTTGATTTAAAATCTGGTTTTTAAAAATCTAATACTACCCCCTATAAATAACCTATAAAATCTATCGATGTTATTATATAGTTAATCTCCCTACTATCAATCTATTAATTAATTATTATCATATTCTTCATCATTTACTAGTACAACATGAAGTTAAAATTTATTTTACTCAAAACACATAAAGAACACATATTTTAAATTTCCCTGGATATAAAAAAATCAATGGATTTTAAAAATCAATTTTAAAAAGTCACTTAAAACCCAAAAAGAACATAGTGTTAGTGAAAATAATTAATACAACTTCACCTAATACATTTATTGGAAATAACTAATACCCTTCACAGTTAATACCTTTAGTATAATTTACTAATACATTTCAAACAAGTTTCGCCGTGAATATCATTCACATAATACCTTTTCTTTTTTTTTTTTTTTGTACTCGGTATCCGGCTCATTACCTATATAACATCACACTCTTATATCTCAAGCTCTCACCACTAGGCCAACCCTTGGGGGTTACTTAAAATAATTTTAAGAGTAGGTTTTATATGAAAATTATTTATGATAAGCTTATCATGGAATCTATAAATATATAATAGAACCAGAATTTCTATAATTAGATTTGGGCGCCATTTTGTTACCACCGTCGATCAAGAATGCTGACTTTTGTGTTGTTCGTTGGATCGGTCTTTGTGTTCTATATGGTATGATTTTTATTGTTACAATTTATATTTTTCATCTAATTGCTCACTTGCGTTTTTTCCTTTGTTATTGAGCCCTCAATTTTGCTGCCGTTATATTTTCTTTACCTATATATAGTCGCCTCCATTATTCCGCTTTGCATCATTGGTTAGTTTTTCTTGTGATGTTCGTCTTTTTTTTTTTTTGCAGGAATGAGAAGTTAGTTTTTCTTGTGATGTTCGTCTTTTTTTTACAGGAACGAGAAGTTTAGTTGAGGCTTCGTGTCGAGGCGTTCTTCGATGTGAAAATGGAAAGTGGTAAAATGCCAATTTTCAAATTCTATCCCTCAGTGCTCTGGTGGCCGCCGATGTTAAGCAGCCTTGATCAGCACAATCGCCATCCTCTGCCACAGTGAAAATGAAACGAGGATGAAGGAACAATGAAAACAATTGAATGAAAAAGTTGGAGAGTCCTAAAAACTGAAATAAAGGGATGAACACTGCACTGGCTTCGTTGGTGACGATGACAAAATGAGCAAGTGCAAATGTTGGCTGAGATCCAAATAGATTTTGATTTTTAGCTTTTAATTTTAATTTATTTCTTTAGTTTTTAGTTTCAACTTTGCGATAATGGAGTCTGTTAGTTTTTTAATTCTCAAGAATCATGGGCATAATTGTAGGGAAATGGTTTAATTTTTTTTTTTCTTTTCATAAAGGTGAGATAATACCCGCGTGAACTGTAGATTAAATATATGGAAATTAGGTTGGACACTAATTTAAAGAGTAATCGACATGTGTTAATTTAATTGATACATTAACTTATTCTATGAAGAATGATTTAATTTGATTTAATATTTTTATACAATATAAATTTCAGTAAATTCATAAATATATAATAATTAGATTGAACATTAACATAAAATATTAGTTGTATATATTATTTAAGTATTCTATTTATTATTTGATCTTAACCCCACAACAAATATTATAAAAATACTTATTTTGAGATTGAGCCCATTTCTTTAAATATTTGTATACTATCAAAAATATTAATAGTAAAAACGAGATTATAGGAACTAATTTGAAAGTCTCATTAATTAATAAAATAATATAAAAAATAATCCATCCATCCTAAATCGAATGTCATAAATATAAATTATAAGACTGGGTCAATTAATTTCTTTAAATATCTTAACCGTATAATTTCCTATAATTGAAAGATACTATTAAATGTATATACACAATTTATATACATTGAGATAATTAATTAAAAAAAATTCGATAACATATCTAATACCATTAACAAAATGACTTTGCAAACTGAATAAAAATAAAAAGTTCATACCGTATAAAAAAATTATAAAATGGATTAAATAAATATAAAACTCATCTCAAACCACATTAAAAAAAATACATAGATCTTATAAATATTTAAGTGAAAATAATATCATCAAAAGTATTATTAATAAAATCGAGATTATAAGAACTAATTTGAAAAGTTAATTTATTCATGTGTACATGTCTTCATCAAATTCCCATAATTATAGGAATAAATTTGAAAAGTAAGTTCCCAAATAAATGGAAAAGTATTATCTCCATCTAAATTATGGACGGTTTGTGTGTATATATAACTAGTGCTAAACCCGCGGTTTCGCGGGCTTGTAAATTTTTAATTATTATATTCTATTATTTAACATTCGAACATATTCGTGAAAATGTTATAAATAAATGTCTAACATTAAACCATTTAAAAATTCATGTCCATCTGAATAAATTTATAATAATATTTAAAATAAGTATCAAAAGTCTGTTCAAAACAACCAAAATATCTGGAAATGTTTATGATTCATAATCCAAATCAAAATGAATGAAAATCACACATTCCGGAATACTTCTCTATAGACCACATTTATAGTCCTTTTAGATGGCCTCCCGTCTTGATCCAAACACAATATTTTTAAACCACTTCTGCTCGAAACTCTAGAAACTGCAACATAGAGTTGCCCATGCGTGAAGACCGGTTTGGGAAGATAGAGTCCAACTGTAGACAAAGACTGTCACTGGCTCTTATTTATTGTCATAGCAAAACAAGGAAGAACTGGAAACTGTCTTCTTGTAAAGTTCACAGGCATTGTGTGATCCGAATTAGTCAAATTCATTCTTGGAATGTAGACCTTGTTGCCAATATTTCTACCCGAAATTATCTCAGCCTCGAACACATGATTTCCAAGCTTTGTTATTATCAACCTTGTCCCGTTGCACAATCCTGCCTTCTGATCAATATTTCGCAAGATCACCACCGGCACACCTTACTTTAGAATTAGTCGATGATTTGGCATACCTGAACACTTAACAGAATTCAAAAAATCAACATATACCATCTCTTCATTTCGACCATGCCTAAAGTCCGACTGACAAACACTGTCAGAGCTCAAGTACTCTCTAGCATCGCCAGGAATCATCTTAAGAATTTCCTCATTTATCGTTTCAACATCACGATGCGTAGGTGCAAGAATGGCTCTCTCTTCGAAGTATTTATACCTGCGCAAATTCTCAACTATGTTGGGACAAATACTATGTATCATCGAATTCACTGGGTCTCTATCATTAGAAATCAGGATATCATCAGCAATCTCAATTTCCGGAAATCCATTGTTGCAACATCCAAGAGTACCATCCCCAATACTCAAAATCCACTTGGAGAAATTCTCAACCTCCGTCAAATTGCTACCGGAAGAATTATAATGCAATCTCATATTTTTTGTCAAAGTTAAAACCTGTATCATTTTATGGCAAGTCAAAACTATCCCTAAATTTAGTTGCAAATTTTAGTGGACCAAAATTTAAAAAAAAAAAAAAACATAAACAACGTACCTACATATTATTATAAACGATCATAATAATAATAATAATAATAATAATAACAATAATAATAATTTGATCTCTAAACTTATCATTCTACAAAAAATTAGAAGATTCAAGGTCGATTTTTATAATACTTTAGTTCTAAAATGAATATTAAAATATTTTTCCAGTAATTTAAATGTAGCACATCTAGTAATGAGTTGTTTATAATTTAGATATGAAAACACACATTAATATAAATGACACCAATAATTTATATAATTCTCTTAAATTTACTAATAAGATATTTTTAATCAATTGTAAAAAAAAAAAATAAGCAATAATTTACATCAATTGGTTAATCTAATTTTACTAAAACTTCAATGGAATTTGTATATCTTACAATTATTAAGTAAAAAATTAAATTTCTAAATATTAAAGGATTTCATCACATTATATATATCTACAGAATTGTATTTGCAATCTATATGTAAATTATTTTATATCTTCAATTAATAAATTCACACATTTTTTTTATAAATGTATCATTTTTTAAGACATTAATAATATCAAAAGTTACCAACAAAGATATTAGACAAATGTATCATTTCTATTGCATCGACATAGAATCATTACATCAACCAAACACAATATGTCTCGTTTCGAGTGTACATTATTCAATAAAGAAAATACAAAAAACAAAAAATTAAAAGATTTTATTCAACACTCGATAATCAACACGAATAGGTAACACAATCAAGTCTTCTCAATTTTAACAGCAACCAATTTCGGCGGAACAAAATCGTCAATGTTGTCATCATCACCAAGCTCTACAACCAATTCCCGACGTTTCCTTTTACCTTCAGTAGACGATTCAGGAATCTCAATACAACCATCCTCACAGGATGTGGAAATATCAACTTTAACGTCCACACAATCCACGTTCGAGTAATCAATAGAGACTTCCTTAAAAAAAGAAATTCATAAAAATTAACTCATTAACGAATTGCAAAAAATCAAATACATTAGATTATACTAATTATAATACCTTTCTAAAACGATGTTTCGACACAAGTCTTTCAATTAAATCTTCGTCGGATGAAAACTTGAAGACAGTGTACACAGGGTATCCATTGTTTAAATTAAACTTAGAAATCAAAAAACGGAAAACAAACTTCTTGCCAACCAATTCTTCAAATTCGGATGGCATGTTGTCACCCAAATTACTCTGAAAAAAATGAAAATTAAATAATATAAATATTTTTTTTGAAAAATGGATAAGTAAATGTATCATTTAAAAGCACCTCCGATATATTCTCTAGAATCTCAATGGGAGTTTTACCCAACATATCAACTGCATCCCGATGAAACAACACTAACGATGCAGTTCCCGTATGATCCTTAACATTGATTGTTATTTTGAACCTAAGTTATTATAAAAATATAGTCAGGAATAATTAAAAGATAAAACATAAAGTTAAAAATGTAAAGACAAAGTCTACCTCGTATCAACAATTTCAGGATGAGAGTTGCATCTAGAACAATTCCACTTACCACCATCAAAAAACACTTTTTTGCTACATTTTTTACATGCATGATAGTACCAAGAGAATGTATCATCAATAGCATAAATAGTTGCTATGGCAACAAAGTAGCACTCCTAGAAAGGAAAAAAATTAAAAATCAGAGCATAAAAAATATTATCCAATCCAAATAAACAACATTATATGAGATAAATATAATTAACTAATACCAATTTCACATCACCAATTTCATCCAAATACTTGACATCAATAGTATCAGAAAAATCACCATACGCAATTGAACGCTCATATCTACCCTTGGCAAAGACAATAGGAGACGGGATCTTAACAAACTCTAGTTCAAGCCTAATCAATTCAAAAGATAATAATTAATAAGAATAGATCATTGAACTATAACACATCCAAAATAACTAAAAAAAAATTATACATACCTACGATAATACTCACGAATTTCTTCCAAATCTCCATTAATTGTTAGACGACTCGAATACATAGAATTAGAGATATATTTCACTGCAACAATTTATTATTTTTATTTTTCACGTGTGACTTGAAGCGAACTACACTAGCTTCTACTAGTAGCTACCCCGCAAGAGTACGGGTTCACTGTAGTATGGGCAAGTATAGGGACCAAGTATTATCGAACCCAAGAGATGGTGTATATGCGAATAGATCCCTGAAGATCTACGCGTTGTAGTTAATATGAGTGTAATGTTTTTGGGTTTTTGAAAGATCAATTACAAGACTAAAATAAACTAATTAACTAAAGAATGAAAAAGAACGAATTAACTACGGGTTGTTTTCTAATGAGAGATGGTGATGCTTAGGATAGGAATCCCTACGTATACTAACGGAGCAGGTACATAATCAAAGTAATCGTGACAACCAAGAATTAACCTAAGTAAAAGAATGCAAGGTGAAAGCTCAAGATTCTAAACCCTAATACTTTACCCTAACACTCGACTTCACTAATCTACTAACAAGTTAATAGATTGTGCTCAATTAATGAGACCCTAATTTAACTAAGGTGATGCGGTCGTCCTCCTTCGCTAAACCGGTAAATGAATTAACCTTTCCTAAACCTTCTCGTTAAGACTACTAGTTGTTATTGAGTGATGCGGTCGTCCTCTCTCTAACACTTTCGTACTAAATTTAAAGGTAAAGTTCAGATTAATTATAAGAATTCATTAACTAAGTGAATTAAAACTAACGTCACAAACTACCCTAATTATGTACCCACATCCTACTTCTACGAGTTCATCCTAACCTAAGCATGCAAGGGTTTTAGCCGGACATGGTTATAACAAAAATAAAAGCAATTAAAGAAACAACGAACATAAGCATATTGAATTGAACCAAGAAAATAAGAACCATGAACTAGGGTTTTAAAAGAAAATAAATACGAAGAACTGAAATTGAATTGGTAAAAACGAAATTTAAACGTGTTCAAAGTAACGAACTAATGAAAAGAAACTAAGAATTGAAAAGAAACTAAGAATTCGTATGAAAAACCTCAACAACGTAAAAGTAAAGTTTGCTCGTCTCCTTCCTCTCCAAAAACTAAGTCTAAAGTGATTTCTAAAGTTGGGGATTCTTCAAAACGTGTTTGGACGAGGTATATATAGGCACGGGTCGAAACGGGAGTTAATGGGCCGAAAATACGCATCCGGAGGCAAAAGTATATGGGCGCTCGAGCAAAACGCTCTAGCGGTCCCGCTCGAGCTGTGTAGCTCGAATGATGCATTCGCTCGAGCGGTCGCGCTCGAGCTGCTCGAGCGCTGAATCTTCTCTGTATGTTTTGGGTGCTCGAGCAATTCGCTCGAGCGGTGGCGCTCGAGCTGCTCGAGCGCAAGAATTGTTCTGTACGTTTGCGCGCTCGAGTAAGGCGCTCGAGCGGTGGCGCTCGAGCAATGCGCTCGAGTGATCTCTAATCCTTCCAAATGATACTTTTCCTCGTCCGCACTAATACCAATCGTATTTCTTCAATATCTTCTCATCCGGGCATCCGTTTGAGTCGATTCAAAGTCCTACGAACTCCGTTTTTCGTCCTCTATTCACCTATGAGCATCAAAGAGACAAATTTATCAATGTATAGAAATAATGCTCATTTGACTCTAAATACTCTATAAACTCGACCAAAACTAGGGCGTTTCTAGCTACGAATCATGACAATTTCACGCCTAATCAACGTGCAAGTAATGGAATTGCAAGAAAAGAAAGAATAAAATTACAAAAATAAAGATATGCATACCCTTATAACGCGGTTGTATCTTTGCGTACTCTAACACCAAGACAATTGGCATAGTTGGATTTTCTTTGTTGTATGATAGAAGTTGTTCATAGTATCCCTCCCACAAGGTACACATAATCCTCGACCGGCTATATATGTATTTTTATATTTAAAAAAAAATTATGTTAATTTAAAATTCTCAAAATTATAGACTAAATCTAAACCAAAACAATAAATACTTGCCTTTCATCCTCGAGCTCCAAATCAAGTTTGGTTGTTGCTCGATCGCCAACATTGACCTCCTCAACGTCCCATATCCGAACAACAAACGCAATAACGTCTTTTTTTTTTCAATTAAAGATAAAAAAAACATATAAAATTAATTCATACACAATAGACAATTTTTATAAAATTAGTTAAAAAAGAAATACCAATCAAAGTCTTGGACTCTTCTTCGCTCCTCTCCTTAATCTCATCAATTGGAATAAAGTCGAATGATGGACCACGCAGAATAATATCAGAACACTTATCTACCCTCGTTTTGAAATGAAAATTTAACTTAAAGGGATGCATAGTGCATTGAACTTTGCCATTATTCAAACCAATGCCAAAATTGGATATAACATAAGTTGACCCCTCGACCAATATTCTCTCAAACTTACGTATCAAATATTTTCTAACAGTGCATTGGATCCTTGTGCCCTGACACAATAATAAACACACAAGTGAAACAATTATAATACAAACCTTATCATTGGAAAAAAAGAAAAAAATACATATAAAAAACAACCTCTTCATCAATAAGGATTAACTCCAAAAATATTTTATCATTCTTAGAGCCCTTTCCCAAGACATTCCACGATCTAGAGATCTTAGTTTTAATTGTACAGTTTTCTTTCTCGGGAGCAAGATCACACACTTTAGAAAAAAGAAAAGCCATTCCCTGCACAAAGAAATAAATCAAATTTTACACAATTGCAATGTAATGCAAAATGTATCACTCGATTTCGTCAAAGTCAAAACACAAATGAAGTATTACATAAAACGTAATACTCGACTCCTTTTACAGAAATGTTCATACCAATTAATGATGCAAGTAACAATGTATAATGTAGACAATTGAAAATGATGAAGGCATCAACATGCAAGATACGTATTTATACAAAAAAAAATGGACACAAAGGATAAAATCAAGGCAATAGTCTTGGAATACTACATTAAATGTATTAATATTAATTACATGAAAAAAGAAACATTAACATAAATAATCAATCCACCATTAAAATAATATACACATGTTTAGTATGATGACATCAAATAAAAGATCAAAGTAGCAAGGAATTATACAATTATCCTCCAATCATGCTAAATCAAATATACAACATTTATAATTTGTACATTTTAGCACATGCTATATTAATCATGTATAAAAACAATTTAAAATTTATTCCAAGGGTTATGCTCAAAATAATTTTTTCGATTTTACAAACAAAAAAAAAAAAGATGGCCGAATTTAAAATCCTTTCAAAAGAAAAATTAAATTATAGAATAATATTATTTTTAATATATAAGGTAATAACAGGACAATAGATAAGTTATAGGACCAAAATAATAAATTAATTAATTCGACATTTCTTATATAACTTGGCAAATTCTGAATGTTAGAATGTAATATAATAATTTGATATTCTCACTCCAAGATTAAAAATTTTGTTCATCAAAATAAAATACATGGCTAATACTGATAGAACGATTGCAAATACTATAGGCACAATATTTTTTTTTAGTTTATTATTCAATTTACAAGATTTTTTATTTTTTGATTATGTTAAATAAGTGTGATGTTTTTCAGATGGAAGATGAAATTAAAGAGTATGGATCAAAAGATTTTATTTGTTGATCGCAACGAATAAGTGTAAGGTCCATAAAAATACTAATAAATTTTATCAACAATTTAAATATTTGTTTGATTACAAGGATATTACTTGTTAAAAAAAGAAGAAAATACAATTAGTCTTTTAACTATTAAACTAATAAAACCACACTTGTGAAACAAATACTGATAACCAAATAATATCAACCCACTAAAAAGTACACAGAGTACACCATATAAAAAAAACAATAACAAAAAGTCCATTAAAGTCCACCATGATTAAAAACTCTCATAAGTATCAAAATTCACAAAATTAAAATATAAAAATAAATAGCAACATAATCTAACGCATAAGACGTGGAATTGTAATCGTAAAATACTTCCCATCATGACTGAACCATATAACATCAGCACGCTTGATCCTCAATTTTAAAACGACATCATTCCATGATTTTCCCAAACGAACCATACTCGGCGCAGCACCTTGAACGATAGATCTACATTCATATTTAACTCCAAATATCTGACCGTTGGACTTGCTCCTCAGAGAAATTACTCTTGATTCAAAACCAAAAAGAGTAGTAGCCAATATCGATAATTTCTACATTTAAAACGTCATTAAAAATCAATCAATATAATATATCAAGAAGAATAAAACATAAAAGAACAAAAGATCAACACGATTTAACAATACAAAACATGACATACCAATCGATTACGCCACTCTCTTGAATCACACCTCGAACAAATTTTGAATCCATCAGGTATTATAAGTAGCTTGAAAGAAATTAGTGAAAAATAAATAAATTAATCATTCAATTTAAATAAACATCCACACACAATTAACTTCAGAATTTTAATTTCAAGTCTTTACCTCAAGACGAGTGATCGAAGGAGGTAGCGACAAACAGGATACAGTATATTTGCTATGCACGTCAAATGGTATTGAATGTTTATCTTTATAAACAAAAACATAAAACGTAATTAGAAATATACAATAAAAAATTAATATAACATCAAATAAACTATGTCTTACTATTATGTGTACATACCATACTCCATATCTCCAATAGGCATAAAAACTGAACATCGATCTTTATAATATGGCGTAACACACAAAGTTTCTTCATAATCATACAGAACAGTCATGCAAGCAATATCCGAAAGACGTATCCCATCCAAGAAATTTGTCCAGTCACAAGTAATTTCAAATTTCCCATCAAATAAATAGCAACTGGAATTAAACGTTCTACAAGTGGCGGTCTTCATCATGCAAGTAAACGGAAACTTGTTTTTAAAATTCCTTTCAAAATTTACAGGCACCGTCTGATAAATCAAATAGACAGAATTACAATTCACACTTTTTAGAACAAAAAATATATATAATGCATAATTAATTACATTATATCACATACCAATAAATCTGCGAAATCCACAACAAATTCTGGAACGAACTCAATATCAACGACCCTGTCTACTAATTACCAAACAGTTAAAAAATGTTATTAAATAAATAATAGATAATGGAAAACAGAACTACAAAACATATTAATTTTATAAACAATACAATTACACAAAAAAAAAAAAAAATTACCACAATCACGTGTGAAAAAAGTGTGTTGCCGTATTGCGCCAACTTGATGAAATGTGCCATCACTATCAAACTTCTTAACATAGAGAGTGTTACACATTGGGAGCAATGCAAAGAACATCAAATCACCATCTTTGACATTAAAATACTGCAAGACATCACGCCAAATACTTCCACAGAAAAACAAACAATCACCATACTTCCAACGAACACTGATAGACCACACCATTCCAGAATTATCCATAATGCTGACGGAAAGAGAATCACTGAACAACCATTCATTACATTTTATAAAATTATCCGGAATACTCTACAAAAAAAAAATTAAAAAATTAAGGTCTACTTGATAACAAATAATTAAATTTTGATAGAAATACTAATAATATATCAATACATCATACCATTTTATCCAAGTACTCTTCCGAAAGTCCCGCCTCAGGAAATATCATGTACTCCAAATAAAAAACATTAACATCAATGTAATAGAATCTATCCTTCAATCTATCCACTGGACTCAAACCCTTAGAATTATAATCAATATGAATATCCATCCTACAAAGTAATTAATAAGCAAAATCCAAAAATCACAACAAATCACGCCGAGATATAGAATCTAATAAGTTTATACACTACTAAATATTATTATTTACTCATTTATTGAGCTATACAAATAATAATACATTACAGATTTTATAATTTTAATAATTCCTAAATTGGGAATTGATTGATAGATAAAAAAATCAATTAAAAAATTATAGGATGGAAATTTTAATTTGCAATTTTTATCTTTGATTTTTTTCTTAATCTGATCCACTCACATTTGCAGCAGCACGTGAATACTATGTAAGAATCGGAATCTAAATAAATTTATATATCATCTCATAATACATAACATACACTTTTCGATTAAACAAATTAAGTAGAATTTTATTTCATGTTTTGGTCCATTTAAACTTGCCACATAGCATAAATACTAAATAAGCAGCCAAGTATAAAAAAATTTATGTATCACATTTTAAGTAGATTTACCAATATAATTAATTTATGAGTTGCAAATTAATTTAAAGGATGAAAATTATATTGGAAAAAAAATAACATAGACATTTAAATTGGAGAAATAAAGTGTTTTTTTTTTCAAATTCTGATCCTCTAACTTGCCATTGAAAAATGAATACAAAACAATAATCTAAATCTAAGAATATTTTTGCACATCAAACATCTATGTCCTGCAACTCAAGATATATGTTAGGATAATCATATGGCATGAATTAACATATATATAATAATTGTAATAATAATAATAATAATATTAACAATAATAATAAGGATTTAAATATTTTTTTCCATATAGAATTGCCACTGGACACAAAAAACAAATACTCAAAAAATTATAAGATGGACTTTTTAATCAATGGAACAATCTAAAAAAAATTCTAATTTTGGTCCTTTTACACTTGCCACAACACATAAATACTACACAAGAATTAAGATCTACTCAAGAATTTACAAATAATATTAATCTATGAGTTGCAAATTAATTTATAAAAAAAGAAGTATATAAAAATATATAACACAGATTTTTCAAATATACAAATTAGGTCGATTTTTTTTCCTATTTTGGTCAATCAAAACTTGCAATTAAACACCAATACTATACAATAATCAGAATCTAAGAAATTTTTTATATTTCGAACACTCAAGAATTGCAACTCAAAATCTATGATACGGCAAATACACAACACTAAAAAATAACATTTTTAATAATAATAATAATAATAATAAGAAAATAATAATAATAAGGATTTAATTAATTTGGTCCTTATAGACATGAAACTTTATATTATCTCATAAAATTTTATTATTCTGATCCATCTAAACTTGAATCAGCACATGAATACCACAAAAAATAAAGTCATTTTTTTTTCAAATTTTGGTCCACTTAAACTTGCCATTGAAAATGAATACAATACAATCATAAAAAATGAATTAACATATATACAATAAATGTAATAATACTAATAATAATAATATTAAGGATTTAAACAATTTATTCCTTATAGACTTGACACTGGACACCAATATAATATATTCATATAATTATAAAATGGACCTTTTAATTAGTGGAACTATCTAAAAAAAATCTAATTTTGGTCCTTTTACACTTGCAATAGCACATGAAAAATACACAAGAATTCGGATATAATAATACTACACTTGCTATGGCGACATGAATAATACACATCAATATTACACTGACAATATTTAATCATCACCTTATAAGTACATCTACAAATAATATTAATTTATAGGATAAAAAGTATATGAAAAGAATATAAAATAAACTTTTCAAATATAAAAACTAAACAAATTTTTTTTTCCAGCCTGGTCAATTTAAAATTGCCATTGAACATGAATAACATACAATCACCGAATCTAAGTAGATTTTCGAATCTCAAACATTTACGACTTGCAACTCAAAATTCATGTTACGGCAATTACATGACACCAAAAAATTCATGTTACGGCACTTATATAACATAGGTATTTCAATTGGAAAAAGTAAGTCGTTTTCTTTTTTTCAAATTTTGGCCCACTTAAACTTGACATCGAACATGAATCCTACTATACAAACATCGAAGTATAAAAATATTTCTGCATCTCAAACATCTATGTCTTGCAACTCAAAATCTATGTTACGACAATCATACGACACGAATATAGACTTGAATCCTATTGAACACCAATATAACGTACTCGAAAAATATGTTTAAAAATAACCCTAAACCCTAATTCGCACAATCGAAATTTCAAGAATTGAACGATACAGTACCTTGATATAAGAAATAGGAATATAACCAATCCTATCAAAAGGATGTCCAACTATGTTGTCGAAGAAGAACTACAGCACATTAGAGTTATTCCATTAGAATTTTTATAGTTTCGAAGGTAATACATCACAAGGAAACTATATATTTAGTTTGACAAAATATTAAGGACCAAATTATATTGTGATATATTCTGAATATGGAAAAAATATTAGAATCATGAATGATTTATTAGATTTTCCTAACTATTGAATAGTATTGCCGATTTTCACATATATATATTTAATGATATTTCAAAATTTTATATAAATATATATATTGGACAATATTGCCGATTTTCACACACACACACACACACACACACACACACACACACATATATATATATATATATATATATATATATATTCCAATGTAGAACATAATTTTCATATATATATATATATATATATATATATATATATTCCAAATAAATATCCAATAATTATAATTGTGATTATGAAAACCAAATTCCACAAAAAATTCGGCCATCATAAGGAAACTATATATTTAGTTTGACCAAATATTAAGGACCAAATTATACTGTGATATATTCTGAATATGGAAAAAATATTAGAAACATGAATAATTTGTTAAATTTTCCTAACTATTAAAAGATATGGCCGATTACCCTATATTATATATATAATACCAATGTTGCAAGTAGAAATACACACACACACACACACACATATATATATATATATATATATAACTATGGTATAGGCAAATTATTTTAAATAGGCCAAATACCAAATTAGATAGTAAAAATAGGGGTCCTGGATTTTTTTTTACGAATATAGGGTTGATCGCGCCTGGGAGAGGCGATCAACTGAGTAGATCGCGCTCCCCAGGCGCGATCAACATAAAAATCTGCCACGTCGTAGATCGTCTCTGGCAAGGGCGACATTCGACAACTTCTGACGCGCGCACATGCCAAGATTCCCACACCACGGTCCGCGTGCAGCATCTTTCCCCACAGTTTGAATACATTTCTGTGTGTTTACCAATTAACAGATATATTTCTGTGTGTTTACAATACTGAGTACAAGGATGTATTTTGGCTAGTTGCAGTCTCACATATACACAAAAATAAAAGCTAGTTGGTATTTTGCTATCTACCTGAGGAGTACAATTAAATTTATTCGTTAATACAATTACACAAATAATTTAAGTAGTACTACCTCCGTCCCATTTTTTTAATTAATTTTAATTAACTAAAATTTTAATTAACTAATTTGTTCCCGTATATTTTTGGGTCGTTTTACAGTAAATTTAATCTTCTATAAATAGCAAAAAAAAAAAAAATCATAACAAATAGTACTAATTTTTGTATGAACTCAAGTGCATATACACATATGAATTTTTAAGTTCAATTTCAAATTAATTTTGAATTTACACAAGAATCACTCGGCAAATAATTTTCTTTAATTTATAGTTTCAAGAAAATTACTTTTAAATGAATTTGACCATAGTTTGCAAAATTGACTTCAGTCGTAATAGGAAAAAACTTGTATGAGACGGTCTCATGGCATGGAGGTAGTACTACTTAAATTAGTTAATTAAAATTTTAGTTAATTAAAATTTTAGTTAATTAAAATTAATTAAAAAAATGGGACGGAGGTAGTACTACTTAAATTATTTGTGTAATTGTATTGACGAATAAATTTAATTGTACTCCTCATGTAAATAGCAAAATACCAACTAGCTTTTATTTTTGTGTATATGTGAGACTGCAACTAGCCAAAATACATCCTTGTACTCAGTATTGTAAACACACAGAAATATATCTGTTAATTGGTAAACACACAAAAATGTATTCAAACCGTGGAGAAAGATGCTGCACGCGGACCGTGGTGTGGGAATCTTGGCATGTGCGCGCGTCAGAAGTTGTCGAATGTCGCCCTTGCCAGAGGCGATCTACGACGTGGCAGGTTTTTATGTTGATCGCGCCTGGGGAGCGCGATCTACTCAGTTGATCGCCTCTCCCAGGCGCGATCAACCCTATATTCGTAAAAAAAATTACAGGACCCCTATTTTTACTATCTAATTTGGTATTTGGCCTAATTAAAAAAATTTGCCCTATGGTATATATACATACACAAGGATGCATAAATTAAATTTTGTATTCATATTTAATTGAATAAATTGGAAAAAAAAAGAACGAATCATACGAACTATAAAAAGAATCTAATTTTTTTACACAAATTAATTATATATTAATTATTTCCTAATTGCAAGTATAATAATCATATTTTGAAACACAAGGATGAACAACCTAAAGATACTAATTTCAATAAGAATAATATTAAGAAATTAGACATTAACTTTATTTATATAAATGCATAATATTTCAATTATTTATACATATCTCAACACAAGGTATACCAATTATTATTTTATTTAATAATAATAACATCAATTACTCTAAAAGATAATAACAACAATAACATCAAATCCCAATCATGCCAAAACGGTCAGCCAAATCAACTGCAAGATCTTCATTAAAAAAAATTCTTGTAGCATGTGGAACAACGCCCAATCGCTTCTCTGCAAAAAAAAAAAAAGAAAAAAGAAAGAAAAAAAAAGTTAAAGACATTACGAATAAAAAATAAATAAATAAAATTAAAAAATAAATATATAGAAAAAAAATGTTAAAATAAAACCTCCATTGGAAAGAAATATCCTGTCATTCTGCAATACAATAGCCAAGGGAGGAATAGGATGCTCAGTAATAGCAACAACAAATCTATCACACGTTTCATTAACCAAGACACACAACATCTGGACATTACTAAGAAAAATAACCAAATATAAAAGAATAGTCAGTATAAAAAAATAAACACATGATAAACAAATATATCATATATAAAAAAATAAAAAAAACAAAAATATTCACCTATCATTTTCCAGTAGAATATGGATAAAATTAACACTCTGGGATGTAGGTAAGTCAATAACACGAACCGGACCAATATGCAGCAATCGTCCACGAACATCTATCAAAATTGAAATATATTAAAATACATCAAAAGTTTGTATTAAACTGGGATCAAATACTGGAATATTAATTTTAAAAAAAACTTATATACCACGTAGAATTGAATCATCCGAGAAAAGTTGGTTTGTAATTTCATCGAAACTATAAAATTCAAACATTGATCTAGTAATACTTCCCTCAAAAACCTCTTGCACCTTAGTCTGATGCGTAAATTCCAACTTATAAATATGCTTTGTATACCGAATGGAGACAATATTTGGAATAACACCAAAGAAATTAATATAATACTCTCTACCCTCAAAAACATATTCGGCAAATGTCGACACCAAAAAATGAGGAACCGAACAGTAAATTTTAGTACCCTGCAATTAATTTGAATAGAATAGAAAAATATAAATAAAATATCAAAAAAATAATAAAAAGATGTAACGCCCAAACTGTGAAACTTATAAAAAATCACGACATTAGGAAATAAGTCAAACCTGACAATCCATCATTATCATATTCAAAAGATTTCCACCATCAGAAATCCAGGTTTGCAAATTTTTTACATGAATCATCAAAGAACACATTTCAGATAAGTGCAAGAACAACAAATGAGAAATCATTTCAAAGTGTAGTTATGAAGTAAGAAATGATGAATAAAAAAACTGCACCAATGGAGCTATATATAAGCTATAATGATATGTAAATATAGTCAATTGCAATGAATGCACATCAAAAAATCAGCACAAAAAATTAATTAAAAGCAATATCAAAGCCATTTAGTATATAATTTCATAAAGGAGCATACAAACTGTCATAAATACAACTATCAAACTTACACAAATTTAATGTAATAATTAGATGAATACTTGTAGATCATTTCAATATTAATTTTTATATACATTACTGGACAATAATGAAATTTTATTTGTAGCTTTTGTATGATCTAAATTGATGGCAACTCAAAAATCAAAAGGCAAATCCAAGTGGACCAAAATAGGAATAGGTTGAATATTTTAGAATTAGTTATATTTTTCTTTTATAAATTAAAAAGCATGATACATACTATTTACATAACTTAATATCTCTAAAAAATGACATGTCAAAAGTTATAATGAACTGTAGGAGATTAATTTAATTAATATTAAAATTCATTAACTTAATAATAAATTCAATAAGTAAGTATAGTGATCATTTTTATTATGATAGATATGGCACTATCTTCTTTAAGATAGACTTGCAACTCAATTTATAGGATGACAAATATACCAAAAAAATATAAGACATACTATTCATTTAGAAAAATAAACTCGTTTCTTATTTTATTAGTTTGGTCCATTTAGACTTGATACTGAACAACAACAATATACAATCATCCGAATATAATAAAATTACCGTTATTCAAATATAAAAGAGTTGCAACTCAAAATATATGTTAAAGCAAACAAACGACATTTAAAAATACGCATGCAACAATTGCACAAATAATATTAATAAGAAATAATATAAGATAGACTTGCAACTCAATTTATAGGATGAGAAATGTACGAAAAAAAATATAAGACAGACAATTCAATTAGAAAAATTAAGCCTTTTTTTTTTTTTAATATTTTGGTCCATTTAAACTTGACAATGAACAACAACACTATAAAATAATCCGAACATAATACAACAATAAATCATTTCCGTCTTTCAAATACAAAAGACTTGCAACTCAAAACATGAACTCAAAGGAAACACACGACAATAAAAAATATGCATGTGACAATTGCACAAATAATATCACTAAGAAATAATATAAAATAGAATTGCAACTCAATTTATAGGATGAGATATATAAGAAGAAATATAAGACATACTATTCAATTAGAAAAATAAACCCGTTTTTTTTTTTTTTTTACTATTTTGGTCCATTTGGTCTCAACATTGAACAACACTATCCAATCGGCCGAATATAATAAAATTCACGCCTTTAAAAAAAGAATATATTTGCAAATCAAAATATATGTTAATGCAAACAAAAGACATTAAAAAATACGAATGTAACAATTTCACAAATAATATTAATAAGAAATAATACAAGATGGACTTGCAACTCAATTTATAGGATGATAAATGTACGAAAAAACTATAAGACAGACTGCTCAATTAGAAAAATAAAGCAATTTCTTTTCTCACTATTTTGGTCCATTTAGACTTGGCATTGAACAACAACAAAATACAATCATCCAAATATAATAAAAGTACCGTCTTTCAAATATAAAAGACTTGCAACTCAATATACATCGTTTAAAGCAAACACACGACATTTCAATTATAATAAATAAAGCCGTTTTTCTTTTACTATTTTGACCCATTTAAACTCAAAATTGAACAACAGCACAATACAATCATCCAAATATAATAAAACTATCTAAACAAAATTTCATTTAATGGTCCTCAAAATTAAGGATCTAAACAATTTGGTCCTTATATATCTAACACTGGAAATTAAAATCAAGTACTATAAATTATAACATCAGATATTCATAAATTATAAATCCAAAATAATTATTTCAAAAACACACAACACAATAGAATTAAAGATTGTCCAACCAAACATAAAAAAAAAAAAAAGAACAGATAAATAGAAAAAAAAAACACAAGCTAAAATGGTTGACGCGTAACAGCAACAGTGAAGTACTTGCTGTCATAGTAAAAAATTAAAAGATCATTATGACCAAGACCCATTGACCTAACAACATCAGCCCACCCACGAGAGAAATGAATCATAAGACTCTTGCCATTCCTCCCAAAATGTTTGTACTCATAACCAACCAAGTAGACAGTATTGGTAGAAGCACGACGCAAGCCAATTATCTGACTATCAGAACCAAAAAGACCAGCCGCATGAAAAGGCAGAGTCTACACAAAGGAGAAATTGCCAAATAAGCACAAAATAAACAATAAAAAGTCTAAAAAAAAAGTATATATACATATAATAAAAAATTATAAAGAATAAAGTTTAAACCATTAACATTGGGTGAAGTTTAATTACCAGCCTTCTACGCCACTCGGCAGAGCGACAAAGAACACACACTCGGAAAGATTCTGGCAGCCTTTGACGCTAGGATATAACAAGTAAATTAATTTCAATTAGACACTGCAATGTATACATATATATATATATATATACTTACATGCACTTATATATATACAAATCAACAGAAAACAGTAAATATAAACATACCTCAACCCAAGTGATAGAAGGAGGAGGACGAATATCACACCGAGGATAAGACATAAGATTGCCAAAGGACGCTCCAAACAAATCTAAAAAAATACACAAATTAAGTTACTTTATCCAATCACATAAAAGTGGACTAATAACGCAAGAAATAAATTAACACAATAAGATACCTTCCTCATCCGACAAAAAAAGAGAGCAACGATCGTTGCTATAGAGAGAAACACAGAACGTATCCACAACATCATACAAAACAGTTGCACACACAATCTCAGAAGGTTGTAAAAACTTCAATAAGTAACCCCAATCACAAGAAAATTCCCAAACATCCTGACCAACATAACATCTACAATAGACAGTGCGACCGGTGGCAGTCCTTATAAAGCAGGTACGAGGGAAAAAATCACCAAAACCACACGCAAAATCATGCGGAATAGTCTGAAATAGAAAAAAACTTGACAATGAGAATTATAAAAAAATAAAATAAACCACACAATGAACTAAACAATTAAATCAATATACCAGGGAATCTCCAAACTGAACAGCAAACTCAGGGATGAAAGAAGTATCGACCAAATACCCTAACACAAAAAAATTAATAAAATTGAAAATTAAAAAACATGACAATATATATTCTTTAAAAAAATACTAATGAAAACTATGTAGATAAAAAACTAACCATGCATGTTGTTAAAAGTAGACTCGGGAACAATATTACCGACTTGATGCATCATTCCACCAGCAGCATACTTCTTAACATAAAGAGCATTGGATACAAGAAGATGCGAAAAAAACAGCATATCACCAGGCACAACACCTAGATAATCGATAAGATTGTCCCACTCATATCCATAGAAACACAATGCAGCATCACGTACCCAATGAATCATAACACGCCACTCACGGCCACAATTGCTTACAATGTGAACTTCCGGTAAAGGATCAGAAGCCAAACCATACAATTCGACAAACTTCTTTGGTATCGACTAAAATATAAGATGAGTATTAGAATAAAATTAATTTAAAAAAATAATACAAATATTTACCATCTGTTCCAAATACTGTCGTCCTCTACCGGGTACACACTTCAAGTAGAAAGACTGAGCATCAATCTCAAAGAACCTATCTTTCACGAGCTGCACAGAATCAAAATCTATCTCGAACACCATATCTAAAAAAATAAAAAAAATCAGAAAAAATAATCAAATTAAAAAACAAAGAGCAACACACGAAATCACACATAATCAATAAAAGAAAATGCAATATAGAGGATATTAGATTATCCACGTTACCAACAAAATCAAGCAAGGGCAAATTGAATTACGTCCAATGAGCCAAGCAAGTGCAATTCAAACTATTTCAACTACGTATTCTTCATAATTCTATGGAATTATTTATAACAATGAGCACTCACATAAACACCTAAAGTACCTCATACTTGTTGATAGGCGAGCAGGATCATCATTTGGGCGACCAGGATTAGCGCAAATTACACAAAGATTAAGTTGGAATTAACACATGATTCACCCAAGACATCCGGCGAGCAAAACCTACTTGCAATCAAGACACACAGGCGAACAAAATCAGATCAAAAGCCACATGATGAGCTCAAACGGCATCCTGCCGATCAGATCCAACCACAACGCCAAAATAACAATTAAACAAGAGAAAAGACCATCAGAATCAGACTAAAGACTCCTCAAGGACGAGTTCAAAATGACGAACAGCTCTAGACAGCGAGCAAGTCCAACAGATAAGGATAGAATTTAGTTAAGATAAGGTCAAATTAGTCAAAGGACAGGTGTCGAGCATGCAGACTTGGTCGGCCAAAGGTCGTGCCACCTCCTGCTGGGCAAAAGTCTATAAATACTTAGATTTTTTTTCAGCAAATAAAAAAGACAAGCACAAATTTTTACACACGTCCAAACTTCGATTACGAATCTAAAGCAGCTCGATTAACTTACAATCGAACTTAAACACGTAAGCTTTCATACGATTCTAATCCACCTAAACCCGAAAATCCGTATTCACTAATTACGTTAGTGATCAATCACACGTAATTGTTTGATGATCAATTAACCATCTAAAACAGCCATTAATCTTCAAGATTAGAACTGATCGTCAACAAATTGGCGCTAGAAGGAGGGTCCGAACCTCCGTTTCATTGAATACAAAGAGATTACCCCAGAATTGAAGAACGAGTTTGAGTTTTTGAAGAAAACAACTCAGGAACATCAAGAATAACACTTGATATTCACTGTGAAAATGCCTCAATCAAGGGAGACACAACGTTCTCAACATATAACCCGGGATTCGCACTCTCGAATGTCCCAAGCTGGTGGGCGAGCAAGGGCGAGCAGAAACAACCAAGAGAATTAAACTAATGTTGCTCACCAGTTAATACCACCAGAGTTGGACGCCATTGCCCGCAACCCCGACGAATTGGCGCGTACAATTGCCATGCTCCAGGCTTTACAGAGAAAACAAGTCCAACCTGGCCCATCATATGTGCGAGCAAGGGGTAGCCCCACGAAGACTCGCGAACATATTAAGGCTAGGGGGGATCATTTGAATGAGGCTGACAGCGCCCAAGCTCGTAAGGCCAAAGGCAAAGAAAAATTGAACATTGAGGTCGCCAGTCAGGGAGGTTCAACTCAGAACCCGGCCATGGCGGCAAGTCAGGGTACGCGCCAAAGTGCTCTGGAAAGATTGGGTCGACGTGGCCCGGGAATCCTGGAGATACATCCCCCTGCTGGAGCAGCTCGCCCAGCCGTAATACCTGCTCGCCAATCGGTCCTTGACCGACTGACTAGGTCAGCTTTTGGTCGCCTTGGTCCGAATGCAGAGCCCAATCCCAGGAGGCCAATCCAGGGGATTCCCATTCCCAATGTGGGAATGGAGCGAACAGAAGGCTGTACGCCTCAGCTCGTCGAACAGCCACAGGGTCAGGGGGGATCTTTAGAGGAGCTCGCCTCCATGAGAAAGGCCATCGAAAGCATGCAGGGCCAGCTGGATCAACAGAGAGGTTATGGGAACACGACTCTACCGGTCTCACCCTTGTCAGTAGTAATTCTGAAGGCTCCAATTCAACAAAAGATCCAGTTTCCAGCAAGTATCCAATATGAGGGCACGGCGGATCCCCGAGTGCATTTGATGAAATATTCCAATTATATGGTATCAATGGGGGCAAGTGATGCAACCCAATGTCGAAACTTTCCTTTAACTCTCGGGGATCGTGTCCATAAGTGGTTTTCGGCCCTGCCACCAGCTTCAGTTCATTCGTTTGCCCAGCTGGGTAAAGAGTTCTTATCCCATTTCTCTACAGCCGGGTCTTATCTATCCCAAAGACATCGGTTATCCGACTTGAAACAAACTGACGACGAGTCGGACCGATCGTATTTAGAAAGATTCGATAAGGTCTTGTTGGAGGGAGAGTCCGTTAGTGAAGATACCAAGATTGTGGCTGTCTTGGCGGGACTCAAGAAGGGTACTGAACTCTGGAAAGATGTGCACCTAAGATGCCCAAAGACATACGCCGAGTTTCGGGATCGGGCAGGCGTTTTTGTCTCAATGCATGAAGCCCTGCAGAAGGATATGGGAGACAAAGGAGAACAAAAAGAGGGTACAAAGAAACCTGGAACTGGTTATCGAGCCCCCAAAAATATGAAGGCATTTACCGAGGGCACTGAGCTAAAAGACAAACTGAACCACATTCTCACTGTATCAATTGATACAGTTTATAATAGTGTCCGGGACAAAGAGTTGCTAACACCTCCCCGTAAGATACGTCAGGAAACGAGCAAGTTGAACCAGAATAAATATTGTGCCTACCATCAAAGTGTAGGGCACTTTACAAGCGAATGTCGTGACTTGCTAAAGCAGTTGTGGCGCTTTTACGAAGAGGGAAAGCTATCGGAGTTCGTGAAAAGACAGCCCGGCAAAAGAACCAGAGACGAAGATTCTGATGAAGAAGACCAGGACCAGGCACCTCATCGGAATCGAGCTGGACGACCAGCTCAGGCGCCGGCCGGGGGGCCAATACCGGATATCCAGATGATGGAACCCGCAGGACCCATAGGTGGTTATTCTGATGGACGACCACCGATCTCTAACCGGAAAAGAAAGGCAGAATTACGAGCAATCGGACATATACAGGAAATGGGGATCATTCCACCTACCATGCAAACACCGGAATTAATTTTCACCGACAGAGATTTGGAAGGAGTTCTGACCCCCCACAACGATTCGCTTGTGATATGTGCCAAGATTATGGAAGCAAGGGTGCATAGATTACTGGTGGATACTGGAGCCTACACTAATGTCCTTTTTAAGAAGACACTTGATCAAATGGGAGATTATGCAGGCTACATCAGAGACACAAATCACCGTATCCTGGGATTTGGGAATGCCGTGACAATCCCGTTGGGAATAGTAACTTTCGCTATGCAACTTGTGACGATCAAAGAGCCTGAAAAGAATATTGCAAGAATGGTGGATTTCCTAGTCGTCGATCAAGAATCGTCGTACAATGGATTCCTGGGTCGACCCTTCTTAAACGAATTCAGGGCCGCATGTTCAACTTACCATTATTGCATAAAATTCCCAACAGCAAGTGGAGTTGGCACGGTGAAAGGAGACCAAAGAAAAGCTCGAGAATGTCTTCTGCAAATTCAGTCAAGGCAGGGACAAGTATCTATGATGGAAGCATCAACTAGTCAACTCGAAAATGAACCTTCAATCTTGGAGGACATCCTTGGAGCCCAAAACAATAAGATGGACATTGACGACCAACCGACGCCCACAGGCGATCAAGCACAGCAGGACGACGGGCAGAACCAGCCGAGAGCAGTGTTACCTCCCGTGGCCGACCGTTCGTACCTAAATGATAACCAGGGAAGTCCAACTTTGGTGGCCGAGTCTCACCCAGGGCCCGCAGATGACTTTGACCCTCGATTGGGTGCCGAACCCATGAACATTGAGGATGAGCCAAGTCCGGAGGGGCCAATAGTTGACCCACGGTGGAAAGGGCAGAAACGACGGGCAACTCCTGTTGAAGAGTTAGAGGCCATCAAGGTTAATCCTGAGCATGACAGTCTTGAACTTTACATTGGATCTGAACTCCCAGAGCCTTACAGAACACGCATGACGAACTTTCTGAAGGCAAACTTGGACGTCTTTGCGTGGTCTCATGCTGATATGGTGGGAATCAGCCCGGAGAATGCTTGTCACAGGTTGAATATCAACCCAACCCGAAAACCTGTCCACCAGAAACGGCGAAAGTATGGACCAGATAAGTATCAAGCTTTAAACGAAGAAGTCAAAAAGCTGCTGGACAACGATTTAATTAAACAAGCGTTATGTCCACAGTGGGTTGCAAATCCTGTCCTGGTACGGAAGCCGAACGGAACCTGGAGGTTATGCATAGATTTTACAGATCTTAATGCAGCATGCCCGAAGGATAACTTTCCGCTCCCCCACATCGATCAACTGGTGGACAGTACTGCTGGTCACGAAATGTTCACATTCAT
Source organism: Ballota nigra (assembly GCA_947034835.1). Taxonomy (NCBI): domain Eukaryota; kingdom Viridiplantae; phylum Streptophyta; class Magnoliopsida; order Lamiales; family Lamiaceae; genus Ballota; species Ballota nigra. The sequence continues at coordinate 52,521,608 of OX344723.1, forward strand.
GGATGCTTTCGCAGGGTACCACCAGATTCCAATGCACCCGGACGACCAAGAGAATACGGCTTTTTATACAAATAAAAATCTGTTGTGCTGGAAGAGGATGCCGTTTGGTCTAATTAATGCTGGAGCAACTTATCAGAGGTTGGTGAACAAAATGTTCGACCAACAAATCGGAGATACAGTAGAAGTCTACGTTGATGACATCGTAGTCAAAAGTCCCCATAAGGAGGATCACCTCCATCATCTTTCCCAAGTATTTGACATACTCCGAAAATACAATATGAAGTTAAATCCAAAGAAAAGTAGTTTTGGAGTACATTCTGGAAAGTTCTTGGGCCATCTGGTCAGCAAACGTGGAATCGAAGCTAATCCAACAAAAGTAAAGGCAATTGTCGATATGAAACCACCACGCTCTGTTAAGGAGGTACAAAGGTTGACCGGTTGCCTAGCAGCCTTAAACAGATTCATATCACGGTCAGGAGACAAGTGCCGTCCATTTTTCGAGGCCATCAAAAAGGGCCACTTTGCTTGGACAGAAAACTGCCAGAGAGCTTTTGATCAATTGAAAGAATATCTGGGAGATGTAAAAATTTTGTCAAAACCAATTCCCGGTGAGAAGTTATATTTATACCTGGCAGCATCTGACACAGCTATAAGTTCGGTACTAGTTCGGGCGGATGGCAAGTTTCACCTGCCAATCTACTATGTCAGCCAGGCCCTGCATGATGCTGAAGTAAAGTACACACCAACCGAAAAGCTGGCCTATGCTCTTGTCATGAGTGTCAGGAAATTAAGACCATACTTTTTCGATCACCAAGTCGAAGTCTTAACAACTTTCCCCCTCAAACAAATATTACATCGACCCGACACAGCTGGACGTCTATTGAAATGGTCCATAGAGATCGGCCAATTTGGCGTGACTTATGCACCTCGAACCGCGATTAAGGGACAAGCGTTAGCCGACTTTATAGTTGAACTAACCTTCCCTCAAAATCCAACGAGAGGGCTAGATCACCCATGGCATCTTTACATAGATGGTTCGTCAACAAATCTGGCCTCGGGGGCAGGAATAGTACTCATCAGTCCCGACCGGCAAGTATTCACTTCGGCGGTCAGATTTGAATTCATGGCCACTAACAACGAGGCAGAGTACGAGGCCCTCATTGCAGGTCTTCACTTATCACTAGCAGTTGGGGTTAGACAACTCCAAATTTTCGGGGATTCCCAGCTCATTGTAAGCCAGGTACGAGGTGAATATGAAGCCAGAGACGAGCAAATGATCGAATATCAACGAATAGTGGCTCACTTGATATCTCTTTTAGATCAAGTGTTTATTCAACAGATACCACGAACGAGTAACACACAAGCTGACGCCCTAGCAAGATTAGCAACAAGTGATGGGCCAGCAGACCTGACGGACATTGTCATTACCAAAAAAGTTCAACCATCAACAATGGACTACGAAGTAAATCAAGTAGTCGAGTTCAACAATGATGATGATTGGAGACCTCCTATAGCCAAATATTTAAAAGACGGGGAGTTGCCAAATAACTCGTTTGAAGCTGAAAGAATTAAAAAACAGGCGACCAGATATACTCTGGTAGACGAACAGCTTTACAAAAGAGGCTTCTCACTCCCGCTACTCAAATGTTTGTCTAGGGGGCAAGGAAGGACAGTCTTGGAGGATATACATTCTGGAGTTTGTGGAAATCACACTGGGGGGCAAGCTTTGGCCTACAAAACTATAAGGCAAGGTTACTATTGGCCAACCTTACGAAAAGATGCAATCCAATTAGCCAAGGCTTGCCATCAATGTCAGGTTTTTGCTCCAAGCATCCATGCCCCAGCCCAGGAACTTGTATCGGTTTACAGCCCATGGCCATTTGCAAGATGGGGAATTGACATTATTGGTCCTTTCCCGGCAGGATTGGGAAATGTTTGATTTGCCGTTATAGCAGTCGATTATTATACGAAGTGGGCAGAAGCAAAAGCCATGGTGAAAATTACACAGCAGAACATGATCAACTTCATATGGCAGAACATCATCTGTCGCTTTGGAATTCCACGAACAATTGTGACAGATAATGGCCCACAGTTTGATGGAAAGGAACTACGAGATTTCTGTACAAAATGGGGGATCAGGAAACACTTTTCAACTCCCTATCATCCCCAGTCAAACGGGCAGGTTGAAGCTGTAAATAAGATCATCAAGCATACATTGAAAATACGTCTGGCAGAAAGCAAAAGCAGCTGGTCAGAAAAACTCCCGGAAGTCTTGTGGGCATATAGGGTTTCTCCCAGGTCAAGCACCGGAGAGACACCTTTTGCAATGGCTTTCGGAACAGAGGCGGTAATACCAATTGAATTAAGAACTGACACAGTCAGGACAACCAGCTTTGATGAACAGGCAAATCATTCTGCCTTAGCCACAGAAGCAGATTTGCTCGAAGAACGAAGAATACATGCTGAGCTAAAGAATGCCACGTACAAGCAGAGAGCAGAGCGTTACTATAATTCCCAAGTCAAGATAAGAAAATTCGAAGTTGGTGACCTCGTTCTGAGAAAAAAGCTTGCCCCACCTCCAGGCATTTTTGGCCCGACTTGGGAGGGCCCATACAGGGTAACAGATAGGTTACCCAATGGAGCATATGACATAGAGGACTTAGATGGCAACTCGGCCCAATATTCCTGGAATGCAGCTAATCTAAGGAAATACTTTCAGTAGGCGACCAGTTCTGCTTCATGAGAGAGTGAAGTTAAGATAGGCGAGCTACTAAGTCCACTGGGCGAACTGGAATGGCAGAGATACAAGATGGGTCCAAAAAACTTGCCTAATTTTTTGAAATTGTTCACCAAGTATAAATGGTCGAACAAAAATGAATTGGTTTAAGTCTGGTCGCGTGCTGGGATGTTAGTGTAGTAATTTCATTTCCTCTTAAGAGTCTAAAGGATGTCTTGACAAATTGTATAGTAGTCGAGCAACTTTGACTCTTGGTGTAAATTATGTTCTTTAGTAAGTTGGGAGCTTAACATTGTTTCTGTCGAGCAAGTCCAACATAGCTAGTGCAAGGTTATGTTCTTGGTCGCGTTTGATACTTGTAATTTTTAAATGTTTGTTCAATATTAAGTTGTTCGTTTGAAATAGAAATGTGAGCTCAAGGCGCAAGTTGATTATACAACCAAGCCCATTTAAGGCTGTTCGTTTTTAAATGGACATAGCCTAAGGCCAAAAGCCCATCAAATCCTAAGGCCAAAAAAAAAGGTTCTTAAAGAACAAGGCCCAACTACATTAAGATTGTTGAAGCACAGAAAAAGATGCAAAGAACAATTAATGCGAGATAAAAGACGAGCAAGTAAGCGAAATATATCCATTGATGATAAGGCTTAATCGCCCAAAAATTACAAAAGGATGAACAACAAAAAAGAAGTACAAGTTCCTAGCTAATCCTGTCCGCTAAGATCCTTGTCCGGCAGGAGGAGATATGTTGTCATCCTTGGGGTCTTCAAGTGGAGAGCCTTCAATGGCAGGGTCAACTGGGATCACCTCAGTTAGCTCAGCAATCAATCCCTCAGCATCAGCACGTTCCTTCAGAGCTCTTTCACTTTGATCGGCAGGAAGGATTTGCTCGCCCTCCGCAGCATCGCCCTCTTCTTCCTCGTCCTCGGCAGGACTTGTGATAATAATCTCGGGGCCAATGAAGTCGAGCTTGATCCCATATTCAGGCAGGTCGCCAATTTGCAGAGTTGTGCCCGGAGCAGGAGGGTTAGATTCAACAAAATTGCACAACTCCTTGCCGATCTCCTCAACAACTGCGGCAGCCTTGAATTCATGGGCAATACGGATGCTCTCCGCGTAACCCGTTACGTAACCAAGAATCGAGCTCACCTCCATTTTAGGAATAAGTTCCTCTTGGGTAATGGAGTTGGCGAGCTGGATCTCAAGGTCCGCAACTTTGGCCGTCGCTTCAGTTGCATATTTCTCGGCGACCTCCTTCTGCTGCTGGGCACGAGCAAGTTCTGCTCGCATGTGCTCAACCTCGGCCATTTTGACCTTCAGCTCCTCGGAGACTTTGACGTGCAGGTCCAAGGCACGCTGCTCGCTAATCTGATGAGCTTTGGCTTTGTTCTCGAGATCGGCAATAATCTTCTTCGCCTCAGCCTTAGCTTCATCACGCTCCTTGGCAATACGGCTGACCGTGGCCGCATGTTGTCGTGAGTCCTTCTCAAGGTCCTCAACTTGGTCGACCAGACGTTGCACGGCCGCCAAGGTGTTGCCCGCCTCGACAAGACACAAACGGCCATTATCACGAGGCGCTTGTGCCTTGACGGTCTCATTAAGCTCCTTGGTCCAGCTCCGAGCAACGACCTCGGAGGCGCGGCGGACAAAAGAGTCCGGGATTTCGCGCAAGTTGGTCGGCACCCTTGAGCAAGCGAATCGATGCACCAGGTTAGATCGCCCTGGATACTGCTCGGGCGAGTAGCTGAAAAGAAATCTTTCAGTTAAAAAAAAAAAAAAAAAATGCTAAGTGTAATGGGCGAGCAAGGTTATACCTGTCAAGACGACCTTTATCCCAACCAAGGTAGGTGGGATCAGATGAAGGACCAGATCCTTCACGAGTGGTGACAACCAGAGCATGCTCGCCGGGACGCTCCACCGAAGGAGTTTGTTCGCTGTCGCCTTCGGATGGTCGGACAGCCACCGTCACCTTCTCTTGAGCCGTCTTTGCTCGTTTGGCTGCCTTCTCGGTATCGGAGACGGGGGTACCGTCTCCACGGAGAAGCCTCTTCGCCCTCGGAACCAGTGTCTTGGGCGGACTCGCCACGGGGGCAGGAGGCTGTGCCGAGCTGGACCCGCCGGCTTGTCGAGGGTCTCCTTTTCCACCCTTAGCCGCAAGGGCGATGATTTTTGAGAGGGGATCCGACTTCTTGCGTCCTTTTTTGGTCGGCATCTCCCAAACCCGGTTATCAAGCTCAAGGAAGGAAGGGTGAAGCGCAACGGAGGCGAGCTGATCTGTAAAAGAAAGAGAAACAAAATTAATATTAAGTATAAAATCGACCAGATCTGCTCGCCCAGCTTAAAGATAATTACCCTCTGGGATACGAACTAGAGCCTCGAGATGGTGAGGGTAGGTCGTGAGGTGAGCAACTCGCAGTGTGTCCTCGGAGAAGAGATGGCCGATACTTCGATCTTCTCGGCGACGAAGGGCGATCAAGCACGCAACAAACAGGAATAGGTCGCTTATGCTATTCTTCACAGTTCGCCACCCCAAGTTCTTGGGACCTGAAACAAAGGGAAAAGAGAATTAAAATTAGTCCAACCACTTCAAAGATATAGAAGAGGTAAGACTCACGCTTTAATTCCCTAAACTCCGCCGGGGTCTCGATTCGTTCAGAACCCCCTGAAGAGCGAGCAGAAGCACGCCAATCGCCTCCAATCCAGAACCAGTCATGCTTCCAATCCCGCACTTTCCCAGGAATATCCTCGACAAGTTTTTGGCCTGGTCGCGCCTTTAGATAGTACCAGCCCGCCTCTTCCCCAGTACAGCCGGTCATCGTCATTATGTAGCCAACCTCCTCGGCGGACAGCCTGTTTGGATACCCCTCCAGGGCGAACATTACCATCAGGGCCATCAGATTTATCCACCCAACAGGAGTAAGTTGGGTGATAGCCAAGTTCACATCATGTAGAAATTGGCCGACCAAAGGGTGCAGCGGCAGAGAGACTCCAGCGTTTAGGGTGGCAAGGTTGATCGCCGTCAGTCCGCGTGGTGGGCGATCAGCTCTGTCGTCCGCCAAGGGAGCATACATGGGGATGTCAAAGGGAATCTTGTAATCCCTCCGAATCTCAATTAACTGTTCCTCGGTAATGGCGGATACGATGCAGCTCGCTGCGAACTCGGTCGCTTTAAGTTTCCGTACTCCGCGAGCAGGAATGACAAAGCGATTGGAGTGCTCCTTTTCGTACTCATTCCAGTTGACACGGCGAGCAACCGCGACTGGAACCTGATGTTCGATCAGTCTGGGTGCCGGAAAGTTAATGTCCTTGAGGAAGGCCCAAGTCAGCTCGTCAAGGTTCACCGGCTGAAGTACCTCGACTTCTTCATCCTCGTCTTCGTGAAGATCCGAGCTCGTCTCTTCTAGGAGATGGCGAGCAGGATTTGCTCGCTCCTCTCTCTCCCCGGAGGGGTGAGCTCCAGAATTAACCGAACGTGCAACCGAGGCCGCCTCGGGATCAGATTCCAAATTGACTATGGGTGGATTCTCTTCGACGGGCCTTTTTTCAGGATTCCGAGGAGGAAAAGAACCGGTCTCGGAGTGCGACGCCATCCAATGAACTAGGGGGAGGAGATTAGGGTTTTTTGCAGATTCCGGCAGAGGGAGAACACGGCGGCTCGGAATTTTCCCCAGCGGAGTAAGGATTCTCGATGAATCAAGAACGCACACTAAGCAAGAAAAGAAGAAAGAGAAGAAAATAAGCAGAAAAAAAAAAAACTACCTTGACGTTGCTCGAAGATCGCCGGAATCTGGAAACGTCGCCGGAAATTTCAAAGAAGAAAGAAAGAAGGATTCGCGCCTAAGAAACAATGAGAAAATGAAAAAAACGAAGAAAATTTTCCTTTTATACTTCTGGAAAAACGGGGTACCAGGCGAACAAAGTTGAAAGTGGAAGGACCAAATTGCAAATTCTGGGCGCGTGCAGCACCTGTCCGACAAAACGGGAAGGCGCGTCTCCTCGGGAATGTGTGCGCGTGGGCGGTAGCAATCATTTCGCCCACGTCACACCTCGAGCCGTGCCCAGACCTTGGGATCCCAACCGTCTCCGACCCGAGTCTGCTCGACCAATGTTGCCCGCCCATGAAAAGCTGCTCGCTCCAGGAACATTCTTGCTCGCCTTTGTGGCACTTAAAAGTTGCCAACTCAAAAAGTGCTCATCCACCACCTTCACAATTTATTGATTGGCAAGGGGGCAATTGTTGATAGGCGAGCAGGATCATCATTTGGGCGACCAGGATTAGCGCAAATTACACAAAGATTAAGTTGGAATTAACACATGATTCACCCAAGACATCCGGCGAGCAAAACCTACTTGCAATCAAGACACACAGGCGAACAAAATCAGATCAAAAGCCACATGATGAGCTCAAACGGCATCCTGCCGATCAGATCCAACCACAACGCCAAAATAACAATTAAACAAGAGAAAAGACCATCAGAATCAGACTAAAGACTCCTCAAGGACGAGTTCAAAATGACGAACAGCTCTAGACAGCGAGCAAGTCCAACAGATAAGGATAGAATTTAGTTAAGATAAGGTCAAATTAGTCAAAGGACAGGTGTCGAGCATGCAGACTTGGTCGGCCAAAGGTCGTGCCACCTCCTGCTGGGCAAAAGTCTATAAATACTTAGATTTTTTTTCAGCAAATAAAAAAGACAAGCACAAATTTTTACACACGTCCAAACTTCGATTACGAATCTAAAGCAGCTCGATTAACTTACAATCGAACTTAAACACGTAAGCTTTCATACGATTCTAATCCACCTAAACCCGAAAATCCGTATTCACTAATTACGTTAGTGATCAATCACACGTAATTGTTTGATGATCAATTAACCATCTAAAACAGCCATTAATCTTCAAGATTAGAACTGATCGTCAACAATACTCACTGCATAACAAAATCAATAATGTAAACATCAAATAATTCGATCAAAATAAACAAAACAAAACTAATTGCATATCTCTCAAATCTACTAATTTTCATAATCCAAAGAATATCAAAATCAATAAACTTACAGGATAAAATTCAATACTAAATGCAATTTTTTCAAAAAACGCAATGAATATTACTCCATAAGAATCGGTTACGATCTTGATGATCAATATAAAAAATCAGAAATTTAATTAATAAAAGAGGACAACAATTTTAGATGGAAAATCTCCAATGAGCCAAGCAAGTGCAAAACGAACTATAAAATATGCTTCTTCTTTATAATATTATAGAATTGTTTATAACAATAATCACTCAAATATACATCCAAAGTATCACATACTCAATGCATATCAAAATTAATAATCTCAACGACAAATAATTCGACCAAAATTAACAAAGAAATACTAACTACGTACCTCACAAACTTACTGATTTTCTTAATCCAAAGAATATCAAAATCAATAAACTTATAGGATAATATTTGCACATAATCTTGATGGTCAAACCAAAGTAAAAAGAAAACATACCTGGAAAAGTGTAGCGAACAAATGAACGAAAGAAAAGAAGATGAATTATCAACCCCACATTCAAATTATTCGATCAAACAGAAAAACCAAAGACCAAACATTTTCGAATCTGCATACACAATAGCTCGCTGTTATCTCACAACATAATACTTATAATTGAAGGTCTAATACGTAAAAAATTAGTAAAGGTCAGTCTCGAAAAAAGCAGCAAACCAAATATATGCGTGTAATTACCTGGAAGACGCGATTTTACGGCAATGGTCGAATGAGAATACTACTGACAATCAAAGATATGTATCCAAGAAAAGATCTTGACAAGGAGAAAGAATATATGCACAACCAAACGTTGATTGGACAATTTAGAGGTGAATGACTACACAAAAGCATACGACAAAATTTTCGATAAAGCAAAATTTTTGATAAATCAGAAAAATTCAATACATATCGGTCATAACTAAATCATACAAGACGTTAGGATTTAGTGTATTCTCCTATGTTGGTCCTACTAAAATTGGTTAATAGGTTTATAGTATTTCGAAATTATTTCCCTAATTTGGTCCTCCCTAGCAAATATTTCGAGATCAGGGATCTAAAGAATTTCGATAATTTAATCACGTCTAAGTTTGTTAAGATTACACAAATTAAGGAAAATAAAAAACATGTCATTAGTCATCATTAAGTTTGTTAATCACGCCTAAATTTGTTAATATTACAATCACAAGAAATCAGGAGATACACGATCTAATGGATTTCCTAATTTAACAATCCTCAAGTTTGTTGAGAATCCACAAATTTAGGAAACCATATTAAACAAATAAAATTAATTATCTAAATAATTAACTAAGTCAATAGGCTAATTAATTAATTATAATAAATTTTATTATCAAATGATGTTAATAATTCAGTCTGCAAATTTGTAGGGGTATATTCTTAGGTTTCCTAAGTTACTTAGTTGGCCGAATAATTTTGGCCGAATAATTTTTGCAATAGTCAATCTTGCTTAAACTATGTATGGAGAAATAAGAGGACCAAATTTGGAAGAACAATTGAATCATTAAAAAAATGTTTAAATCGGACAATCTATTATGTCCTATATTTTGTCATTAGTCATCATTAATCAATACCACAATCACAAAAAATCAGGAGAGATCATGATCTCATGGATTTTCCTAATTTAATAATCCTTAAATTTGTTGAGAATCCACAAATTTAGGAAACCATAATAAATAAAAAAATTTAATTAAATAAATAATTATCTAAGTTTCCTTAGTTAATTATTTACTGGCCGAATAATCTGTGCAAATGTCAATCTTGCTTAAATAATATATGGCGAAATAAGAGGACCAAATTTGGAAGAACAATTGAATCACTAAAAAAATGTTTAAATCGGTCAATCTATTATGTCCTATATTTTGTCCCATATTCATGGTAACTTAAATTTTAATCCGCGGGTCAAAATGACTAAAATAGGAAATTCTATTTAATCACTAAGACTCTATTGATTTTATTATATTACCTACAAATTAATGATTAAATTTTATTTTTATCAAATAATTAATTCAAAAAATAAAAGTTAGTATTTATCAATGAACCAATTCAAAAAATGAAAGTTGACAAAGTCAAATCAACAAATTTTGGATATTAATATCTGATTAAAACGTTTTCTAAATGAGTCTATATAATTTCCAAAATTAGCCCCCTAATTTTACTAATTCAACAATAATCACATTCATAATGAGTTCACAGATTTAGGGTTTTATTTCCAAAATTAATCCCCTAATTTTACTAATTCAATAATAATCACACATTCATAATGAGTGGACATCTAATTACACATTTATTGGTTATATAAATGAATTTTACTAATTTTAGTCCCAATTTGTGGCAAGCTAAAAATACGTAGTCCTACTTTGAAGCAAGTTACTACTTGCACAAAATTATTGATTGAAAAACTAACTTACTAAATCTTGCAATTTACGTACTTACAAGATTAGTCCTATAATTTATTAAGACATCCAACTACACATTTATTGATGATAAATGAATTTTACCTAATAATCAATTCTATATAATAAATTTCCAAATTAATGGGAACACGGCTTAAAGGACACAATAAAACAATCAACATAAATTACAAGTTTAGCCATCTAATTTAGACCTCTAATTACACATTTACTGGTATTAATAATTTTTTCTAATTTTAGCCCTAATTTATGACAAGTTAAAAATACATAGTCATACTTTGTGGCAAGTTACTCAAAATTAGTGATATAATTTATTTATTCTCGGTACCACACATTAATTAGTGATAAAAGAATTATACTAATTAAATACGAAGGAAATTAGCCATAATTTGCGACAAGTTATAAATACATAGTCATACTTTGCGGCAAGTTATAAAGAAACAACACCTAATTTGTGGCAAGTTACTATTTACAAAACATTGTTGGATGAAAAACTAACCTACTCTTATTTGGCAAATTTCGAATTCACAAGATTAGTCCTCTAATTACACATTTATTGGCTGGCGGATGAATTTTACTTAATAATAAATTCAAAATAAAAAAAATTCCGATTTCAATACTACATTGCGGACAACATTATTATAAAATAAATTACGATTTCATAAAAAAAAAAATATTAATAAGCCCAAAGAAAGAAAAGACTTTCCGGACAAGATTATTACATAGAAAGGAACGTTCGACTAAACAAACACTAATAAGTACCGAAATCAACAATCCTAATATTATATTTCTCCTTCAAATACTTGATTCCCCGATATGCAGCGTCATTTACGGCCTCATCACTGCAAGCACAAAAATCACCATGAACAACATGAACACCATCCTCCGTACGTAAATAAGCAGTTGTTGTAAACAAAGGAACGACATCATTCACAACCTGCTCAGTTTCATAACGAATTGATTGAAAACCCAAAAACAACATCAAGTCTTGCAAGACAACGCCAAAATTAACATAAAAAGTCAATGGACAATAAACACAAACCATTTCAAATTCAAAAACAAAAGCAATATATGTATATAGTATTGCTAAAAAAATCGTTATTGCAAATAAAAATGTTACATCCGTCGAAAAAATTAATCGACAAAATGCATGAATGAAAGGATGAAAGAATGTGAAAGGATGAAAGTAAATGAAAGAATGGCAAGATGAAAAATGTGAACAACAAAAGCCTATTATATAGAGGAAAAGGAGAGACAACCAAGGGCCAAGATTAAATGGAATGATCCAATGGTTAAGAAAGGTAAGAAAAGCATGAAAAAAGGAGAGAAGAATTTTTTTTTTTTTTTGTTAAAAAGTAAGTAAAGCATGAAAAAAGGAGAGAAGAGAGTTTTTTTTTTTAAAGAGCATGGTTTTGCCACATAGGCAAAAACATGCTTGGCTTTATAGTATAGGAAGATGCGTATTTTTTAAATTTATTTATATAAATCTATTTTTTATTTTCTATTGTATAAATTGAGTATGATGCATTAGCACTTTAAGAGTGAAAGTGTTAATTTGTGTTGTCTTATAAGATGGTATCACTCAAGTTGTTGTCAAATTTAATATATTCATTTATGAATGTAATAATCTTTAACTATTTCTAAATTTATGTATTTTTTATTTTTTTTAGGGAAAAGAAATTAAATAAATATTAAAACAGTCAAACCGGCTACAATCCTTTTAATAAACACAAATTCTAACATGCACTCAAGTACATAACATGCACTTGAAATTTAAGCTCAATTTTGACTTCAATTTTTTTTTCCAAAACACACATAAACACACCGAACTATATGTTTTCTTTTTGCAATTGGGGTATTATTAATGCCTTCTTGTGGTATTACTGGTTACTTCTTGAGATATTGATGATTTCTTCTTGGGTTATTTGCACACTAGAACTATTCTTTAATAAAATCCTTGAAAGTTCATTTATTTTTATTAAATACACCACAATGATTGACAAAATTTCCTTTAAAAAAATCAAATGATTAATTCAATACACTTTTTATTATAATAGTTTTCAAACAATTTTATTTATTTTATTAAAATATGTCAAATTTATCAATTTGTTTTTAAAATTATCCTTTATATGGTGGGACGGGTGTAAATTGAGCATGACGCATTAACATTTTATTAGGGATGAATGTTGTTTTGTAAACCGTCTAACCGTGAGTCTGTATTTGCACAAAATATAAATACTATTGATACTAAAAATTATATATAATATTTCTATTCATGCAATTGATAGGTCTTGCCTATTAATTGAGCTACAAATCCAAATCATGTAATTTAAATAATTAATGGTATAAGGGAACATGAAGACAAAATTTCAGAAAATGGAGTTGTTTGGGACATTACATGAACATCACATCACATCTTCATCTTTTTAAAGATTCTATTTTGTAAAGATGTCAATAATTGATAAATTGTTTTAATTTGTGTCTTGATGAATTGACGGTCTCTAAATTTTATAATTTATAGATATCATTCTATTCATGTGCCACTTATTGATATGGATTTAAAAGAGTCGTTTGAGCATATTTTGGATAATATTGATGAAGACAAGGAGTGTGTGTTTGCTACTACACTGTGATTCCTATGGTTTGTGAGGAATCAATTACTCTTTGCTAAAAAATAGTTTACCCATAAGGAGATGTAATATATGGAGGAGGTGCATCACCGGGATTTCTTGGTGGTGATAGCCTTGGATGCCGACCTCGGCGACGGATGGTTTGTGTTGTATATTAGGAGGCGCAGACAGAGGGTTGGGCTAAGTTGAATTGTGATGTGGTTGTACGCAGATGGGTTATAGCATTAGTTGGAGGGGTGGTTCAGGATTTTGAGGGAACTGTGAGTGGAGTTTTTCACAAAGGTGTTCGGCGTCGTTGGATGTCGAAGTTGTGGAAGGCACGACGGTGCTAAATGGTCTACTACATGCACTACGACTAGGACTCCAATTATTGGTGGTAGATTTTGATTGTTAATTTTTTTATTTCAGCGATACACAATCAGAGCCTGCGACTTTCTTTATTTGACAGATTATTGAGTGATATTGCTCATGTGAGTGAGGAGTTTGAGCGAATCTATTTTGTTTGGATTTGTCGACAAGCGAATACTGCAGCTCATAGACTAGCTATTTTTGGTCTCACTTGTGAGACACTGTTCTTGTATTTTAGCATTTCTGATATTATTTCTTATAATGTAGTTGCCAATTTGAGGCACGTTCTTTGATTAAATGCATTTCCTTAAAAAAATTATAATTTTGCATTAAAAAAATCATCATCTATACATATATAATACACCCTATCCTTCCTAACATAGTTTTCTTGCATTTTTTTTTATCTCAACTCTTCATTCGTGTAGTGCTTTTTTTTAATGGTATGCTAAAATCTTCATAAGGGTTGTTCTCACATAGTTAATCTAATTCTAGAGTAGGTCTTATATGAATGTGATTTATGATATGAACTATTATTCAATTTTGATACTCTCAGTCAAAACTTGATACTTTAATTTTTTTTCAAGACTTCATACTTTAAATTGAAATGTTGTATTTTTGTACTAAATATGAATAAACTAAAATAGTAAAGAAAATTAATTATTGATAGTTTTGAACAAGAATATGATACCCCTAATTCAATTCTTGATGCTTTAATTTTTTCAAGCAGTTTCATGTTAAGTATCATTATAAATCATGTTCATATAATACTTTGTCGTTCATTTTTCACTGGTGTAATCATGTATTCTCTATCAAATTGTGTATTCATATAAAAAGAAAAAGCATAAGATCTGAAATACATATAAGAAAAATATAAAGACAGAGGGATTGAGAATTGAGTGTAAAAGAAACTAGCAAATTAGCAAGATAATTTTACTCATGTATTATGTTTTTTAATGTTAATGTAATTGATTTTTTTTTTTTGTATTTTACTTTATCTTTTATAACTTTCTGTTTGAATAGTGATTAAAAATGTTATCGAACCATGTATAGTCAATTTAAGTTTTTTTCCAAATGTTTTGGCTAAAAGTTATACTGATATTTTGAAGATGGCATTGATGAAAATTAGTACCATTGAATGCTGGTGAAATCATTGAGTTTTTTTGCAAAATGCAATAATGTTGAATTTAAGCATTGATTGATGGTATTTATATTTCTTTAGATACATATCTATTTTTTTTATATTTTTTACTGAAACTGACATTGTATATTTAATATATTTCTTTGGCACATACCATACCGATGTAAACTTTTTTGGATAATAATTGAGTTTTTATTATATTGAAGTACATTAGAACTAGCAAATTTTTCACAATTTATTATGAATCCAGGTTTATTGGTGACACATATCGTGACATACTTCATCTCAGTAGAGCTTGGTATTAATTTGTTAAAAATGTTGTATTTCGTAAAAATGATAAAATTATTTTATAGATGAATACTCTTGATGTAATAGTCTTTTTTATATGTATATTTTTAATCTTAATGTAATAGTCTTTTTTTTTTTTGTATTATATTACAGCTTTTATTAATTTTTGTTTGAACAAAGATGAAATTTGCTATTGGACCAAGTATAAGAAATTTAATTTTTCCTCCAAACTTTTTAGTTGAAAACTAAATTGATAATTTTGAAGTTTGTGTTGAAAGAAATTTTAAACCAGTAAATGCTTGTGAAATAAATTAGCTTTCCGTGAAATGTAATTATGCTAAATTGAAGCATAGTATGGTATATTTATAATGCTTTAGATATATATATATATATATATATATATATAAATCTTTCAGAAAATGTAAAATTAATATCTTTTTTTTTTGTACACGCCAGTGTCTAAATAATTATTATTTTTTTTGGAGAAAAAGTAGGTTATATTTTATTGAAGTATGTCACAGTTGAAATTAGTTCTCTATTTATTTTAAATTTAGGTTTATTGGTGACACATATTGTCACATGGTTTGTCTCACTAAAGTTTGATTTAAATTTGTTTGAAGTTGTTTGATTGTGTAAAAATGATCAATCAATTTTTAAAGAGTACAAGGTTATTGATATCAGAGCAATAATAATTTTCATTAATTTATTACCAAGGTTGAGTACTTGATATTAATCTTTTTAATTGAGTATATTGATTCTTTTATTTGTATAGCTCAATTTCAACGACGATATAATTTTTGCTATTGTATTGATTATGGATGTTAGGTTTAGAAATAGAACACTGTCTGGTTATAGAGATTTGAGTTTGGTGATATTTTTATGACTTGAGTTACTTATTTTATTTTATATATGTCTTAAATAATTTGTTATTTTATTTTATGTTTTTGTTTGTTACCGTTATTAATATAAATTGGTATTGTGAAAAGTTTAAAAATAATATTGATTTTATAATTAAGTAATTGTTCTAAATACAAAGAAGTTGGTTTGTTTTTTTTTTAAAATCAAATATTAATTTTTAATCAAATTAAATATGAAATCATTCATAGATAAATATATTATGGTGCAAAGACAATTGCACTTTAGGTCCCACAGGACACAACAACTTTTCAAAATGGTCCCTAACATTTTAGACGTGATTTCATTACTTATTTTTCATGTACAAATGGTTCCAAAGTTAGCCTTCTGTTAATATCCCGTTAGCTTTTGTCATAGATAAGGTCCCAACTCACATAACCCCAAAATTTTACACAAATGATCTCTTATTTATGCACAAATAGTGTCAAATTAGGCCCGAATAACCCAATTTTTGGCCCAAATAACCCAAATTCTGGACAATTGATATAATCACTATCGTTAATAGAAAAACATATATAAATTATTAAAATTACTAAAATTAATAGAAAAACTTCAAGTATAAAAAAATTGAAAAAAAAAATGTTATCTTCTTTCCCAATCATCAAGCCCCATTGTTGAACAACCCCAAGGTGGTTGAACAGTTCATGTTTCCGTCCTTCCCTGTATGAAGGCCGTCGTTGTCTCTCCCTCCCTCGACCATTCTCAGTTCTCTACTCATCGCTTTCCCTTCACCCCTAACACCCTTTCCTCGAGAATGATGACATCTTTAAAATTCTCGTGGGTTTTTCTAATCGATTTTAAATGTGGATAAATAAGGAATTAACAGAGAGTATACCTGCACTCCTGGCAATGCTGCTGGATTTCTTAAATTTTGTGTGGCTTCTTCAATTCGCTTGAAATGCAGGTTTTGAAATTTTTATTTGATTCATGGGTTTTTCCATTGGGTGGATTTACATTTGGTGTTGTTGGAATTTGGTTTGTTGATCACATCTATCACTTTGTTGAATGATTTAGTTTGGGTTTGTTCAATTTTTCCGACGATTCCAGAAGATATACATATTATGTTTCTGGTACAACTTTCAATGCGGTTCTGTTTCAAGTGGTTTTCGGCATTGCAGTGGCACTTCAATTTTCGGTGCGAAGATTTTCTATTTCAATCTGCGTAATTTGAAAGAACAATGTTAGGGAATCGGGGAGGTGAATCGTGGTTGGTCAAGGTAGATTTTTCTTTTCTTTCCTTTATGGCATTTTAAGTTTATGGTTTTTAATTTTTTTTAAGTAAATTCTTATATGATTTAATTCTTTTTTTATAAATTATTACTGGGATTTTAAATTCCTTTTAAGATTTATGATTTTTAATTTTGGAGCTTTTAGATAATTATTGTGTAACATTTTTTTACTAGATAAGTGTCCCGCGTATTACGCGGGATTTTCATAGAAAAATGATTATACATTATAATGCATTATATATACAATAATATTGTAAATTTGTTCACATTTAAATAATATAATTATATTATATAATAAACATAATCAAAATAATATGACACATAACGACATATTGAATTCAATTTGAGATTAAAAAAATTAAATAATTAAAATTTTGTTGCATTGTGTTTCCAAGACAATAAAAATTTGTCAATTAAATGCTAAAATTTATAATTATGCGATTAAAAAAAAATTCAATCAATCATTTAATCGATAAAAAAAATCAAAACTATTAAATATGTTTAATTTTATTTTTAATTTATATTAACAAATTAAGATTTTCTTAATTGAAAATCCTCAAATATAGTGAGACAATAAAATAAGTTAATTAAACATTAAAGTGTCATATAATTAGAGTTTTAAATTTAATTGATCAATTCAATATAATATATTTTTATGGACTCAAATTATATACAGTAGATATTCCAACTTTGTATACATTCATAGTATAGCTTAATTGGTCAAACCCATAAATTATACTCTTATGGTCCTAGGTTCGAATCCACACATATGCACATATTTTTTAATAAGATTCTTTATTATATAATGACACAAAGATGGCACATAAGCATAATGAATTGACACATAAGCATGCCACGTAGAACATAAATGACACATAAGCATTTGACATTTGACACGTAGGCAGAATCAACCACAAGACGACACATATGCAAAATCAACCACATAACGACACATATGCAAAACAAACTCCCTATTAGTATAATAGAGGATATTTTTTTATTAATTGATGGTTTGACAGGCATGTACTTGACACATCACATTTTCCATTAATTTTAAATGATGTGAATTTGTGTGAGACTAATGTTACAATTTTGGAGACTTAAAGAATCATGTTTGTAAGAAAAATAAGTTATGTAACCATATCTAAAATGCTAGGGACCATTTGAAACAGGATTGTGTCATGTGGGACCAAAAGTGCAATTGTCTCTTATAGTTCACAACTTTTGTCTCCAGATTAATTAGTCATTGGGCCGGATTCCGGTTCATCACAAAATCATAATGTCACAATTTTCTACACCCATTATTTTACTGAGTGCACACACTTCATTTATATTTTGTTACTAAATATACCTACTATAAAATTGTAGTTTTATCCAACATATAATACTAACACCGAAATCTCTACCATCAATCTCATTCAATTTCAGTAGAATTCCAACTACATAACCCCTTCTCTCTAATCTATCGTGAAAAACTTTATTAATGTCATTGTACAAGATTTTATTTATTAAATATAGGGATTTTAATTGTGTGCGGAAGAAGTCAATAAAGCAAGGTAACTTGGTTATATGTATTTTTTTTTTATCTTAATGCAATATATATTTAGTTGTATTATATTATATTTTTTATTACTTTATTTCTGAACAACGTTGAAATTATTATTGGATCATGTATATGTAATTTAAGTTTTCCTCCAAATAATTCAGTTGAAAGTCAAATTGATCATTTTGAAGTTTATGTGGAAAGAAAATTAGAACCAGTGAATGTTGGTAAAATTAGTGAGCTTTCTGTGAAATGCAACAATGCTAATCTAAAGTGTCGTTAGGTGAAATTTATATTTCTTTCTTGAATCACTTTTTTTACAAGCACATACCAGTGTCGGGTGAATATTTTTTAATAGAATGAATTTTAGTTTGTTGAAGTATGTCATAATTGTACATTTCTTCTGAATTTATTATGGATCGTCGCATGAGTAGTCTCGCTAAAGCTTGATAAAAGTTTTCTCATAAATATTACAAAATTATTTTTAATGTCAGAGCAAAAATAATTTTCATTTATTATATACCAAGGTTGGGAACTTGACATTGACCTTTTCAGTTAAGTTCAAATTGTTGAGTAGTTTATTTGTATTGCAAAAAATTCAATTACGATATAATATTTTGTTATTGTAGAGAAATTTTATTATTTTATGTGGATGTTAATGATTAGCAACAATTCAATCTTAAGTTACAGTGATTTAAGTTTGATGATTTTTATTAAGATCGGAGGTATTTATTTTTGTTATATTTGTCTTAAATCATATACTATATAATTTTGTTCGTGTTTTTTTTATGTAACTTTTTTTTTAATATAAACATGTTTTTTTTTTTAATTAAAAAAATTTAAAATTAGTAATTCTTAATCAATTTAAATATGAATTTATTTATAAATAAATTTATTATAAAGCGCAACTATCTAAACTCAATGATTCTACTCAATTCACTTACTCCTAAACTCACCACCTTAGTTCATAATAATTTTTACCAAGTATGACCACAATACAATTATAATTTTGTCTAACATATAATACTTACACACACATCTCTAAAAAGAGTAGTTCTAATATCTTGAATTTTAAAAAAAATAATTCAAGTAGAAATTAGTGATACCCCAAGAGGTAATTAGTAATACCCCAAGAAGTAATCAATAATACCTCAAATGCAACAAAACATACAGTTTTGTGTGTTAGTGTGTGTTTTGGAAAAAAAAAATTGAAGTCAAAAGTAAGTTTAAAATCCAAGTGCATGCTAGAATTTGAGCTCTAGAAATACTCACTACCAATATAATTCAATTTCAATACAACCACCAAACATACTTAGTCCCGCACCTCTATTGCTACTATTTATGATCATATTGCCACTATTATTGATTGTATTTATCTCGATTTCAAATCTCAAATGTATGATCACGAATATTTATAAGATATAGTTATTATTGTACCAATACTTGATTATGATATATGTATTAATGATTACATGATGCGATTAAATGAAAATGAGTCACTGTATTTTAGTTCCAATAATATTTGCAAGTGTGCTTCAAAATTTGATGTTCAAGCTAATGTGCATACTCCTAAAATTTTCAATGCTTTAAATTCTTAAACATAGTGGCCTACATATAAAAGTTCGAAAAATTGTTGTCCTTGAATCACAACCCCCTTTGAGTTACATGCCTAAAAACATATTATTTCTATCAGTAACTCTCTTGTGCACTTGGTGCATGTTGCACTCACTCAACAGTTGAGAATGTTTACACTGAAAAATATGATTTGATTACACTGAAAAGTATGGTTAGATTACACTGAAAATTTTATACTAGAGTATGATTAGATTACACTGAAATTTTTTACATCACCGTAGAAAAAGAACCAATGTGTAATTTTAGATATTCGTTGCCACAATTATTTATTATTCAATGGCAACTCACATGGACTCCGTGTATGGTTTTATGTATCTGCAGTTTTTCGTACACGCATTTTTATATATATGCATAAAAAATGAAAAATAAATAATATTGTCAAAAGCGAAATTTTATATATTTTTTATCTAAATTTATTTGAAACAATTTTTGGTGTCTGACTTGAAGCGACTTACACTAGCTTCTACTAGTAGCTACCCCGCAAGAGAACGGGTTCACTGTAGTATGGGCAAGTATAAGGACCAAGTATTATCGAACTCAAGAGATGGTGTATATGCGAATAGATCCCTGAAGATCTACGCGTCGTAGTTAATATGAGTGTAATGTTTTTGGGTTTTTTTGAAAGATTAATTAAAAGACTGAATTAAACTAATTACTAAAATACTAAAGCAAACGAATTAACTAAGGGTTGGATTCTAATGAGAGATGGTGATGCTTAGGATAGGAATCCCTACGTATACTAACGGAGCGAGTACATAATCAAAGTAATCGTGACAAACAAGAATTAACCTAAGTATAAGAATGCAAGGTGAAAGCTCAAGATTCTAAACCCTAATACTTTACCCTAACACTCGACTTCACTAATCCACTAACAAGTTAATGGATTGTGCTCAATTAATGAGACCCTAATTTAACTAAGGTGATGCGGTCGTCCTCCTTCGCTAAACCGGTAGATGAATTAACCTTTCCTAAACCTTCTCGTTAAGACTACTAATTGTTATTGAGTGATGCGGTCGTCCTCTCTCTAACACTTTCGTACTAAATTCAAAGGTAAAGTTCAGATTAATTATAAGAATTCATTAACTAAGAGAATTAAAACTAACGTCACAAACTACCCTAATTATGTACCCACATCCTACTTCTACGAGTTCATCCTAACCTAAGCATGCAAGGGTTTTAGCCGGACATGGTTGTAACAAACATTAAAGCAATAGAAGAAACGACGAACATAAACATGATGAATTGAAGAAAGAAAATACGAAACATGAACTAGGGTTTAAAGAAAATAAATACGAAGAACTGAAATTGAATTAACTAAAACGAAATTAAAAGCGTTTAAAGTAATCAAGCTAATGAAAAGAAACTACGAATTGAAAAGAAACTAAGAATTCGTATGAAAAACCTCAACAAAACATAAATAAAGCTTGTTCGTTCTTCTCCTCTCCAAAAACTAAGTCTAAAATTATTTCTAAAGTTCGGGTCTTTTTCTTCTTGTGTCTTCAAAACGTGTATGTTTTGGGCGCTCGAACAATTCGCTCGAGCGGTGGCGCTCGAGCTGCTCGAGCGCAAGAATAGTTCTGTACATTTAAACGCTCGAGCAATGCGCTCGAGCGGGGGCGCTCGACCTAGTCACTCGAGTGACTTCTAACTCCTCCCAACTGATACTTTTCCTCGTCCACACTAATACCAATCGTATTTCTTCAATATCTTCTCATCCGGGCATCCGTTTGAGTCGATTCAAAGTCCTACGAACTCCGTTTTTCGTCCTCTATTCACCTATGAGCATCAAAGAGACAAATTCATCAACGTGTAGAAATAATGCTCAATTGACTCTAAATACTCTATAAACTCGACCAAGATTGGGGTATTTCAAGCTACGAATCATGACAATTTCACGCCTAATCAACCCCCCCAAACATACCATGTTGCTTGTCCTCAAGCAACGAAATAATAAGTCAAGTGAAATTGTTAGGAATGAATCAAAAAATATCAATCATGCAAGCTAATGAACTCAAGCTTCAAAAGTCAATCACCCGTATACTCACTCACTTTCTTTTATCGTACTCATGCAACAATGACAAGAAACACCAAGATCAAGCATGGATGTGCACTCAACGATGTGTTTCACTCCCTTACAAGTGTATAACAATGATCATGGGACTCACTCAAACAATCAATCACACAAATTGGCAGCCATAGGCTTGTAAGCACTCTCAACTCCGACCATACTCTAGAAATCAATGCCGAATCAAAAAGGACTTTTCTCAAGGTTGTAATGTAGACTCTTTGGACAGGTGGGATAACAATATGGTAAAGTGACTCAAGTGAATGGAGAATAGAAAATCAAACTTTGGCACTTCGAGATTAGGAACAGACTACTTCAAACATATTCAATCAACACTCTTTCAATTCCACTTCTCTCAACACTTCAATTTTTTTTCTTTCTCTTTTCACTTTTTTTTTTCAATCACTTTTTTTTCTTTTTCGCACAACACATGAGCTCATTTTTTTTTCTTTTTGCTCATTCTCAATATTCTTTCTCTTTTTCCCACATCTCAAATTTCATTCACACCCTTATTTTATCACCACTCAACCATCAATAACTCTCTTTTTTCAACTCAAATCAATCCCTTCACATTCACACTTTCCTATTCTCCACTCAAATTTGGACAAAAAGGCTTAGGAATTGGAATAGTGTTCATATGTGCTAGCAAATAAAATAGGCTTTAGGCTCAAAGGGGCTAACAAGGGATCAATGTCATTGGTAAGGAAAATTTTGGCTAAGTGACTCAGTAAGATCAAAGATGGCCTAAGATCACATTCGGCATTTCAAACTAGACACAATCAAGAAGCAAGAGCACATGCAAGTTCTAGCATCCTCTATGGTGATGATTCACTCACAAACGAAGAGATTAATTCATGCATTTAAATCTCATAAGGCTCAAATCTCACAGCTTTCACATTCATGCTAGTCCTAGTGAATTCTCACTCTCATCACACAAGCACTCAAAAGAAAACTTATAAGCATACGGGTTCTCTCCCTAATCAGCTCAAACTCAAACACTCACACAAAAGAATTTCTAACTCACTCTTACAACTCACTCTACTCATCAAATCATACTCAAAGATAGCAATCAACAAGCATAAAATGATTGATAGGCATGAAATATGCAATAGCAAGTCAACTCAAAATCACCCCAAGGAGTATCTCAACAATCTAATAATCAATCAAACTCAACTCAAAGATAAGGGCGTGCATGCATGTGCAATGTAACAAGAAACATTAAAAAAAAAAAAAAACTCCACCCCCCAAACTTCGACCTTGCTAGAGGTCTAAGTTTGGGGTTGTGGGTTACCTCAACCAAATAATTCAATTTCTCTCAATAGCTTTGCACACTCCCTTGTCTCAAGTTGGTTCCTTCAATCTGAATAACTCCATGATCCCTTCACTCCTTTAGAGACAAGCCTACAAACAACTTACTCAAATACGAGGTTAAACATACGACTCAAAATACTCCCTAATAATATTAAAAAAAACACTAAAAATAAATGAAAGCAAATAAAAAATGGGTTGCCTCCCATTCAGCGCTATTTTTAAGGTCCTCATGCCGGACCAAGCTCAAAGGAGCTTATGGGACATCATACTCAAATTTACCTCCCTTACTCTCATAAGAGTGGTGTTTGAACTCCTTTCCTTGATTCCCTACCATCATGAGCTCTTTTGCTTCCTTCCCCACCTCAAGTGGTATAGGTCTCAACTCCTTCTCACCTTTATCTGGAGGAGTCTTACTAAACAATTTCTTGAGTTTGGACTTTTTCTTCTTAACTCCTCCTTTCCCTTCTAACGGGACCACGTCCACTTTCTTCACCTCTTCATCCTTCAACTTCTTCACTTCATCCCTATCAACATAATCAAGATCATAATGCTCATGGGTTAAATAATCAAGTGAAGGACTAACAAAATCATGAATATCAGAAGGATTAGGGATAGAAGGCGTGTCTTCAACACGAGGATCAATTGCATCCATGCTATATAAGCTCTCATCCTCCCTCGGGTGCTTCATGGCTTCATATAGGGAGATCTTCACTTCTTGATCATCGACCTTCAACGTAATCTTCCCATTTGCCACGTCTAGCACCATTCCCGCCGTAGCTAAGAACGGTCTTCCCAAGATCAATGGCACGTGCTCATCTTCCTCCATTTCTAGCACTACAAAGTCGGCTGGAAAAATGTGATCTCCAACTCTCACTAGGACGTCTTCAACCACACCTTGAGGTCGAGTAATAGACCGATCGGCAAGTTGAAGCGTCATCATTGTGGGTTGAAGTTCACCACCTTCCAACTTCTTGAAAAGCGATAGGGGCATGAGATTGATGCTCGCCCCGAGGTCGCACAACGCTCCCTTCTTGATCCCGTTCCCAATATCACATAGGATCGTGAAGCTCCCGGGATACTTCAGCTTCAGTGGAAGCGCCTTGTGCACTAATGCACTCACCTCGTGGTTCAGCTGCACCAACTTCGGCTCATCCACTCACCGTCTTTTCGCGATCAAGTCCTTCAAAAACTTCGCATAGTGCGGCATCTGTTCCAAAGCATCATAAAAAGGAATATTAATATGCAATTGTTTAAAAACATCAAGAAATTTTGCAAATTTTTCATCAAACTTCTTTTTCATGAAGCGTTGTGGATATGGGACGGGTATCACAGATTTGGGTACCCCATTCATCTCTTTCTGTTTCTTTCACTTTCTCCCTTGCTTCCTTTGCCTTTTTCCACTTAGGAACTCTCTCTATCTCCTCAAAGTCTTTCCCCTTCTGGGACTCATCCATATCTTTATGCTTCTCAATCCCTTCACTTTCAATCCCCTTCTCAACTTCATCTCCTTTAGGCTCAATCTCTTCTTGGGGCATCTCAGAATCAGCAGGCATCTGAGGACCTTCATAGTTAGTTCCACTTCTCAGCTGGATCGCCTTGCACTGCTCTTTCAGGTTCCTCTCCGGCATTCTATTCACTGATTTTGCAATCTGGCTCATCTGGAGCTCTAAAGAGGTGAACCTTCGATTGTTCTCTTGTTGAGTTCTAGTCCACTCAACGTTCATCTTCTGGAGCTCTTGATCACGTTGATCACCCTTCTTATGCAACTCCTTCACATCATACTCCAAGGATGACAACCTCTTGCTTCCTTCCTCCACCTTCTGAAGGATCGCTCTCAACATCTCCTCGGTTGATGCACCGCCTTCTCCACCAGGAGGTTTAGACCCCGGATCAACACCTGCAGGAACAGTAACACCAGCTTTTGGGTTAGCATAAGAAAAATTATCATTCTTCCTCCATGTGTTTTGAGGAGGCTGCTGGCCTCCTTGATACCCTTGTGTGTTCCTCCATTGATTTTGAGGCGGCTGTGGGCCTGGAAGTACAAATGGTTGGCCATAAGAAGGCCTTCCATACTGATTTCCACCTTGGTAGCCATTCTGATTGTAATACGGACCTCCCATGTAATTGGCTACCTCTTGCTGCCCACTTGGTTGGTCTACTCTCTCATTCTCTACTGCATGCTCTCCACCCAAACTCTTCCCCAACTCGAGGTTGTTGATCTTCTCCATCATGGCCATCAATAACCTTCTCGTTCCTTCTCCCTCTTCAACCTGATGCACTCTCTGAAAATCTGCATCTCCACTCCAAGCACCGGCATTCGTGACAATGTTGTCAACGATCTCTCTACACCTCTCTATGCCTTGGTTCAAAAATGCTCCGCCCGCACAAGCGTCTAAATGGTCTTGCCCCGTCTTGTTGGCACCACTATAGAAGAACACCATAATGCCTCCCTCATTGTACCCGTGCTGCGGGCACTTAATCAGCATGTTTGAGTATCTCTCCCACGCTTGGCGTAAATCCTCTCCAGGCTTCTGGAGAAAGGAAGGGATCTCAATTCTCGCTTTAATCGTTCTCGACGGAGGGTAGAATCGCTCGAGGAACAGACGCTCGAGCTCGGCCCAAGTGGTAATACCTCCCCGCGGGAGCGTATTATCGTACCACTCCTTGGCTATTCCCGTCAATGAGAATGGGAACAGCCTAAGCCTCTTGGCATCTTCAGACATGCCATTATAATTGAATGTGGAGGCTATCATGAGAAAACTCCTCAGATGTGTATGAGGATTCTCCTTCCCGATCACCCCTTTGAACTGATTCTCGGTCAGCAGCTTTAAAATCCCCGGTGATATCAAGAAGTTGTTTGCCTCAACAGGAGGCAAAGCCACTCCATCATAGTACCGCTGTGGCTGCACTGCAAACCTCCCTCTAATCGCCATATTATGATCTACGTTCTGAGGAACGTGTTGAGGATTAGCAGCAGGTACTGGTACTTGTTGGGGTGGTGGTTGGTAAACAGGTGGTTGGTTGTAGACTGGGGGTGGAGGATATGGATATGGTGGGTAAGGATAAGGTGGGTATGGGTAATGTTGGTATACTGGGTTGTTAAAAGGGTTATTTGGGTTTTGTGGGTAAGCAGGGTTGTTAGGAGGATTATGGACAAGGTTATGAGCTGGATTCCCTATGTTTTGTGTATCCGGGTTTAGGCTCTGGCTATCCCCTAATGGAATTTGATTCTGGCTACCACTAACTCCAGTGCTTTCAACTCGGTCTACTGCCTGATTGAAATCGTTGGCAGCATCGTCCAACTCATTATTGATATCCATTGGTTCCTTTCCTAAGTCGGCAGCGTTCATCCTTCTTACGAAGGCTCGGTTCCTTCTGGCTATTGTCTCAGGGTCCAACGGTATTCTCTCTTCGCTCGTGTTTCCTTGTGAGCGTGTTTTCATAAACCTGACACACTAGCAGATGGATCAAAACGCAACTGTCGAATAAATAAAAATAACAATAAGAAATAAAAACAGAAAATAAGCACCCACTACTAACTACTAAGCTATCGACAAGTCCTATTCAAAAAGCATATAACGCCATCCCCGGCAACGGCGCCATTGACTTGAAGCGACTTACACTAGCTTCTACTAGTAGCTACCCCGCAAGAGAACGGGTTCACTGTAGTATGGGCAAGTATAGGGACCAAGTATTATCGAACCCAAGAGATGGTGTATATGCGAATAGATCCCTGAAGATCTACGCATCGTAGTTAATATGAGTGTAATGTTTTTGGGTTTTTTTGAAAGATTAATTAAAAGACTGAATTAAACTAATTACTAAAATACTAAAGCAAACGAATTAACTAAGGGTTGGATTCTAATGAGAGATGGTGATGCTTAGGATAGGAATCCCTACGTATACTAACGGAGCAGGTACATAATCAAAGTAATCGTGACAAACAAGAATTAACCTAAGTATAAGAATGCAAGGTGAAAGCTCAAGATTCTAAACCCTAATACTTTACCCTAACACTCGACTTCACTAATCCACTAACGAGTTAATGGATTGTGCTCAATTAATGAGACCCTAATTTAACTAAGGTGATGCGGTCGTCCTCCTTCGCTAAACCGGTAGATGAATTAACCTTTCCTAAACCTTCTCGTTAAGACTACTAATTGTTATTGAGTGATGCGGTCGTCCTCTCTCTAACACTTTCGTACTAAATTCAAAGGTAAAGTTCAGATTAATTATAAAAATTCATTAACTAAGAGAATTAAAACTAACGTCACAAACTACCCTAATTATGTACCCACATCCTACTTCTACGAGTTCATCCTAACCTAAGCATGCAAGGGTTTTAGCCGGACATGGTTGTAACAAACATTAAAGCAATAGAAGAAACGACGAACATAAACATGATGAATTGAAGAAAGAAAATACGAAACATGAACTAGGGTTTAAAGAAAATAAATACGAAGAACTGAAATTGAATTAACTAAAACGAAATTAAAAGCGTTTAAAGTAATCAAGCTAATGAAAAGAAACTACGAATTGAAAAGAAACTAAGAATTCGTATGAAAAACCTCAACAAAACATAAATAAAGCTTGTTCGTTCTTCTCCTCTCCAAAAACTAAGTCTAAAATTATTTCTAAAGTTCGGGTCTTTTTCTTCTTGTGTCTTCAAAACGTGTTTGGAAGAGGTATATATAGGCACCGGGTCGAAACGGGAGTTAATGGGCCGAAAATACGCATCCGGAGGCAAAAATCCATGGGCGCTCGAGCAAAATGCTCGAGCGGTTCCGCTCGAGCAGTGTAGCTCGAATGACACAATCGCTCGAGCGGTTCCGCTCGAGCTGGTCGAGCGCTGATATCACACTGTATGTTTTGGGCGCTCGAGCAATTCGCTCGAGCGGTGGCGCTCGAGCTGCTCGAGCGCAAGAATAGTTCTGTACGTTTAAACGCTCGAGCAATGCGCTCGAGCGGGGGCGCTCGACCTAGTCACTCGAGTGACTTCTAACTCCTCCCAACTGATACTTTTCCTCGTCCGCACTAATACCAATCGTATTTCTTCAATATCTTCTCATCCGGGCATCCGTTTGAGTCGATTCAAAGTCCTACGAACTCCGTTTTTCGTCCTCTATTCACCTATGAGCATCAAAGAGACAAATTCATCAACGTGTAGAAATAATGCTCAATTGACTCTAAATACTCTATAAACTCGACCAAGATTGGGGTATTTCAAGCTACGAATCATGACAATTTCACGCCTAATCAGTGTCCATTCCGTAATATTTTTAACACAGTCATTAATCTCTTTTGTTTTTTTTCTTATTTATCCTGCTTTCGATGGAAAATAAATGATGTATGTATAAATCTTTAATTATTATTCTGAATATTTGAATACAATATATTGATTAGTTTTACTGTCAATGTAGTGATACATTAGTTTTGTATAAAAAATCAATTGGGTCTGTCATTCATATAAATATTTACATTTAATGTAAAATAGTTAATCATTTTATGTTGTAGAGAATCGCATTTGTTTTATTAAAAGTATGTAAAAATCCTAATCCTGAAAATCTAGACTACCATTATTTTTTATAGTAAACAAAAAATTCGTATAATTTCATTGTTGAGCTCTAACCCGTTGGTTCTTTTTCTACGGTGATGTAAAATATATTATCGCTAATACCGATGTTGACTTGATTTGCATCAGCACAAATTTGTTATTACTTTATGTAAAAGAATATACGGAAACTGAAATCTATAGTCAATATTTTACTAAAACATATTTCAGTGCAGCAAAAATATATGTATTGCATATGTCTATTTCAGATTATTTTCAAATTTGTATTTAGTCTTACCAATGTATTACCTAATAACACTATTAATCCAACTTCGCCTATTTACATTTACATCTACCGATATATACACAATTCATATTGAATCATTAAAAATTATTTCTTCAATGTGATCCTTTCTAACATAAATAACATGTAATTTCTATTGCTCAATATCAATGTCTTCTTAATATGCAGTCTTGAAACATTACATGCGAAGATGTGAAAACAGCCACAAAACATCATTCACTAGAAATAAATTCATTGTGAAGTATGAAATGTTTGTAAAGAATGTATCACATATCTTTTGTATGTCATTGATTTAATATTAATTATTTTATTTTGTATCCCTTAAAAATTACATGTATATTGAAAGCAAGGCGTTTGGTGCTCGGTAGGCGGTATATGGCCGCTAAGCGCCGAGGCCGCCTAGGTTTTTTTTTTTTTACCTGTTTAATTTTTATCAAAGTAATAAAGTTTCACATTTCCAACTTAATTTGTTTATTATCCAACTTCGGCTGCCTAGATTTGTTTAATATCCAACTTAATAATTAAAGTAATTAAGTAATATTAATAAAATATTAAACACATCTCCAACAAAATGTCTCAATTAATAAACTACCACAATCCACAAATAACAAAATGTCCAACTTAATAAACTACCACAATCCACAATCCATAAGTAACAAAATGTGCAACTTAATAAACTACCACAATCCACAAATAACAAAATGTCCAATTTAATAAACTACCACAATCCACAAATAACAAAATGTCCAACTTAATAAACTACCACAATCCACAATCCATAAGTAATAAAATGGATAGTATTAAAAATCCACAATCCATAAACTACCACAATCCATAATCCATAAACTACCACAATCCACAATCCTGCAGCCCGCTTATATATATATATATATATAATTATATAAGATTTTAAAGTTATTAAAAAAAAAGCACTAGGCGCCGCCTACCGTCGAGGTCGTCTAGGCGCTGCCAAATGAGGTTTCCGCCAAATACGACCGGTTTGCCCTAATCGTTGACGGTAGGGGATGCCAAGCGCCTAGGCAGCCGCCATTTACATCACTGATTGAAAGCAATAACTATTTTAATGCAAATTGTTCAAACATTTGTTTATTATGTATAAAATTTAAGAGAATTTGTTTTAATGATACAATGATTTTTTTTCATATATAATGTTAATTATTTTGTTAAGAAAAATATTATAAATTTATTTATATGTTAAGAAGAAGGATGCTTTGAAATATTTTTAGCATTAAAGTTTAATTTTATTAATTATTATAATAAAAAAATTATAAAAATACCTTCCGTGCGAAGCACGGGTAGGACGATCACTAGTTGTTTTAAAGTATCTAGGAGTATAAAAAATTTCATCAGAAGTATCAAAAGAGACAAAGTATAGAATGAAAATGGTTCATATATGAATCATTGAAGGGTATTAGTTGTTTTTACTAAAGTGTATTAGTTGTTTTCATTGAAGGATATTACTTGTTTTCACTGAAGAATATTAGTTGTTTACTGAAAATAAACTAAATTTTTTTAGTGAAGACAACTAATAATCTTTAGTGAAAACAACTAATACCCTTCAATAATTCATATATGAACCAATTTCATTCTATACATACTCATTAAAAGATGGGGTAAAAAGAATCAACAATAATTACAATATAATATCACTGACCTTATTTCTTATACTCATGATGAGATTTTTTATATTTTTGATCAAATATTATATATTACTTTTAAAACAATTTTATGATAAGTTTATCATAAATAATTTTCATATAAAATTTTGTTTTTAATAAAATATTATTTTTTATTAAATCTCGTCTTCAACAGTAAAAGAGTGTAATTAGTTTGAGGGGATGCTTGGTTGGGAGTCCTTAATTAAGAGATAAGGAATGATAATCAAAGTGATAATATATATTCCCTCCGTCCCGAAGGCACTTGCACACTACCTTTATTAAAGTGTTTTAGCGAGCGGGTTGTTTATTAATATTTAAAATGATAAAATAACTTTTAAAGTAGTGTATGATAGATTTATATCTCCTATATTATAAAATAACTTTAAAATTACTTTATCATTTAAAATATTAATAAAAAACTCGCTCGCTAAAACACGAAAAAAATAGCAAGTTCCTCCGGAACGGAAAAATGATTTTATTGTAACTTTGATTACTAAAAATAAAAGTACCACTTAAATTAATTTATTTGAAAGATATGACTTTGATTTTATATTTTTTATTCTTTATCATTTTATCAAACACTGCGAGTCTGCGACAATCCAAGATGCCTTTGTTGTTAACAAAATAATTAATGAAGACGAGTGGAATTTCGTGAAGCACGCAGGACTGGACTTGGGAAGGTAAATATCTGAACAAGCTTCTTACAACTCCATTTCTTCATCCTCTTTTGTTTCACATTATCATGTCTCCTGGGAAAAGAAAGCGAGCTCCAGAGAGTTACTATGACAGCGATACTGATTCTCTCAATTTTTCTACAAATAAAACGGTATCTATTCTCAACTTTGTCTTTAGCCCTCTTGAATTATATATATATACACACACATTTAGTCTTAAAAAATTAGGCATTTTCCAGAGGAAATTATTGTTGTTGGTGTGAGTTTAGTTCGTATTCTGCTATTCTATTTGTACATCTGATTTTAAGAACGATAATTTTAGGGCTTGTGAATGTAAGTCTTAAAATTGGTAGATGTGAGACAATCAAATTCGAATAAGTCCAAATCGGGTTTTAACGTCGCCCGAGTTATACGATTGTTCTGCATTACAGATTTTAATTATATAATCAAACTTGATTGTCCAACATTTACAAATTTTAAAACATACGCACTCCATTCTGCAACACACTGTGACAACTTTTAGGCAGTTTAAGAAAAAATATATTGGGTAGAGTTTTGAGGTTTAAATTTGTAAACTATTAAGTATAAACTTAAAAAATATATATATAATTGGATTTAGTGTTAGTGTGGTCCTCAAAAGTAATAACATTATGTGTAAATATATGAATATTTTGAGGGTGAAATTTAATGAGAATTATTTTTTCTTGGTGTGTTGTGGGGTGTCTCAATAAAAAAATATGTAATATGGTATGCCCTTTTGGTTGGATTTGATCCACCCCTTCAATTAATTGTATAGTATTTGAAAATTCACATTTGATCGCTCAATAGAAAAGCGAGAGGATTGTTTTTAGCATCGTGTATTTTTAGCCGATAAATTTGCACTATTAACTATTGACTCGGTAGTTTGAATTCACGATTTTGGAATTTGAATTTCAAATTGATATGAGAGTAATATTCTATATTAACAAACCAACAAAACTATTGTGTTTAAAAAGACATGATTTTCCCCATCTAATTCTAAGCATAATTGCAGTAGATTACTCGACCAAGTAATGTGCATTAAACTTATTGTCCGAGTCTGAGTATGATATCTTATCTAGCGGGCCTCTTCTTCACATAGATCCCAACAAGCTATTTGCAGAGCTAATGCATGCGTGCAATGCAAGATTTCTGGACTTCCCGTACGAAAAATCATATGGAGGTTGGGAAAGCGATGAACTGTGTTTTGCCATTTCAGATAGACTGTTATGAATCCCCCATTGATTGCCCAAATCAACTCTCACGTCGAGAAGTTTAAACGAGCCTTCGCTGCTGACCATGTAAGATTCGATTGAATTTCGATTATTTGTCATGTACTATTTTGAAAAATATAAATATTTATGTGTTTGTGCATGTGAAAGACAAGGATAATGAATTGAAGCAAAGAATGCTTTTTGTGTTTGGGAACCTGCACGAGAGGGGCCCACTAGGAAACGCGCGAGATGGGGAAAAATCGTTTATGGTAGAGGGAAGGTCAAGCCTTTGCCTTTTCTTTAATTTTCTGGAATCTGATTTCATGTTTTTGGATTTTGTTTTGTGCCAGGAAAGATGGGCTTGTGCTTATTTCAACGCTAGAATTCAGAAAATTGTTATTTTGTTTAAGAAGATATGAGAAAGGCCACCAAAAACATTGATCTAGATATCATGTGCATTGCTTTGTTTGGTTTCACTATTAGATGTTCATATTTTGTGGTAACTTAGTTTGGTTATAACTTATAATAGCTATCTATATATCTTTACAACTCAATATTTTCCATATAATTATTAATGTGGTAGTTTCTAATGTAATTGAAATTTGTAAGAGAGGATAGGGATAACAAGAGAGAGAGCGGGGAATGGGATGGATTTGACTAATCTCAAAACCTACCGAGTCAACCTACCATGCCATGTTTTGATTTTAAATTATTTTTAAAATATAAAATATTTAATTTTAACATTAAAAAATCAAATTTAAAACATATATTTGCTTAAATTAATATTTAATATTCAACGACAAAAACTTGTATGAGACCGTCTCATAATATGAGACCGATCAAATTAAAAAAAGTGATAGGGTTATAATTAAATGTGATAGTATTTTTAAAGAAAAGTGATAAGTCACTTTTAACAAATATATTATCACTTTTTGTTTAAACTTTATCACTTTTTAAAAGTGACAACTTTTTAATTAATAAGTGACACGTTTTAAATTAAAAGTGGATCAAATATTATTGGTCTCATACTATGAGACGGTCTCACACAAGACTTACTCATATTCAACTAATACGTAAAAATAATATATATAACCAATATATTAAGGCAAAGTATTATATGAAAATGGTTTATGATAAGCTTATTATGAAACAATTTTAAAGTATCACTAATTTCATCGGGAGTATCATTAATCTCATCAGATGTGTCATTAGTTTGAGTTAAAAAAAATTACAATATAATACCAGGTAGAGCCGGCAATTTGGGCCCGACCCGATGGGCTGGCCCGGCCCGCCCGACATATGGGATGGGCCCGAAAAATTTGGACCGTTTTTGGCCCGGCCCGGCTGGTCCAGTGTGCCAAATGGGCTGGCCCGACGGGCCACGGGCCGGCCCGTTTGGCCCGATTGATTTTTATTTTTTTTATCTATTTTATTTTTAAAATATTATAATTAGTGTTGTTTCTTTAAATGATATTTAGTGTTGTAATTACAAATATATGAACATACTTGACTTGATATTGCCATAATATGTTGTATATTTAGTTTTTAAATGATATTTAATGTTGTATATTTAGTTTTTTTTTTTTTTTTTTTTGAACATACTTGACTTGATAGTTGATGTCATAATAAGGAATTTTGTAAATGAAGTCCCTCAATTTCCAATACCGTGGAATAAAAAAAATCTACCAAACATTATTTTGAGATAAGAAAAAATAAATAAATAAAAAGTTGAAACGGACCGGGTCAGACTGGGATTTTACATGCCCGATGTGCAAACGGGCCAGCTCGGCCCGACCCGCGAATAGTGTTTGGCCCGATGGGCCGGGCCAGCCCGGCCCGCCCATTTTGCCAGCTCTAATACCAGTGACCCAAATTAGTGATACCCCTGACAGGTTTAATGATACTCTAAAACTATTTCATGTTAAGCTTATTATGAAGCGTTTTCATATAAAATCTACTCATATATTAATAATTCTAAATACATTAATTTGAATATAATTCATATAAATGCATATATATACATAATATTATAAATATTTAATAAGGCTAGTTCGCAGACGAATCCTATAAAAACTACGACCTATTCTGAACCAATTTGATCGGGTCCAAACACCCCCGAACCGAATAAGCTCAATATATGTTCGAGTTTGAAACTGCCTCATTGTCATCCCTAGAGAGAGAGAGTCCCACACTCTACTCCTTCTATCCCAACATTGCTTTTATAGGAAGGGAGGGGCACATCGTAAGAAAAAAGGAGTAATAAATAGGAATTTAATAGGTAAAATAAAAACTGTAGCATATTATGTAATGACATAGTATTATGTAAAACCTAGTATGTTACATGTGTGATGCACATACATATAATGCGTATTATATATTTTTTTAATTTAAATAGATGATACATTTTTAGCGAGTCTTGACATATGTGACAATTTCATATATGAGATGAGCTTCATGATCGTTTTATCAAACTTGATACTTTATAATTTTTAATGATCAATATTAAAGTACAATAAATTACAATATTTAAAGAAAAAAACATATTGAACAAATAAAAAAGACTAACCAATCAAAATCTAATAGTAGGTTTTTATGTGTTTGATCTATTTTAGTAAATTAAATGTTTGATCTTACCTCCGTCCAGCTATTAATCGGATTATCATTTTTCATATAAAATATATCGCTTGTTAAGTTAATCTCCACCGTCGCAATTAGTATATATTATATAAAAATGATAAACACAATATATAAATGCAATCTTTTTTACAATAGGAAAAAAAAAATACAAATGTGCAAATAATGACGGAAGAGAAGGAGGACATATTATTAGCATGGATGCAGAAATCGGGCTAGGCGGCCCCGCCCCGCCCCGATTTCCACCTAATCGGCCAAAATAGGCGTTTCAGTCTCCAGGCGCTGACTAGGCGGCGCTCGGCGGCCAGCACCCAATCCTTTTTTCCCCTAAGCCGTGTCTCCGCCCGCACCGCCTCCTCCGCCACGTCGAAAGTGTCGAGCCAGTGGTGGCACCGCCCTATGCGGTCGCGTATCTCCGCTGACCACCGCCTCCTTTTTCTTCGTGATTCCTTTTTCCGCCGAAGATGTATTCTCCGACAACGGCGGCGATTCCCTCGAGCAAATTGGAAATTTATAAATTCCCGACGATGGAATCGGAGAAGGAGGTTAAGAATTGAGAATCGCCGCTTCAAAGGAAAAAAAGTTTTGCGAACAGAGGAGAGAGTTAATGCGTAGAAGACCTAGTTTTAGTAATTAATGTAATAATACCCCAGCCCAAACTTATAATAATAGTCCCACAATAATTAAAGCCCAAGTATTTCAGCCCAAGTATAATAGTTCACTATATGGAGAGATAATATGAGTGCTCAGGCAGAAAATGAATTGGCGCCTAGGCCGGCTAGGCGCTAGTTGGCCACTAAACGCCCGACTGACGATTTTCGACTTCTACAACATTGATTATTAGTTAAGAGTCTTTCAAAAAAAAAAAAAAAACAATGGAAAGATTTTTTTTAACTACACAAGCAATTTTAATTATGTCAAAATATTAAAAATTATATTAATCAAAGTTAGAAAGAATTTGTAGTATTGACTTAGTTTTTATTTCTAGAACATTTTCTTATTAGAGATTTTTTTGTACTTCCATATTTATTTTAGTTAGATTAAAATATTAGATATTATATTTATCAAAATTAGAAAATAGAACATTTTTTATTAGAGTAGGTAGGGACTTTTTTAATTGCACATTTAATTTTAATTAGATTAAAATATTAAATATTATATTTTTCAAAATGAGGAAAAACTTTTGGCATTCTTGAATCTATTTCTTAGAACATTTCATTGTTAGAGTAGTGTATGTATATGGATTATCATTATTCAATATTTTATTTCTTAATTCAAAAAGCACAACACATGTACCTATAAGAAGTTTTAATCCTGTTTTTATTGTCAACGGATTAAATAGGAAATATTTTATAATTAACCCAATCTAATTTAAAAAGTACTTATTAAATGTGGCATTAAAATAAAGTCCCAGGATATTGGCACTACAAAATGAAGTAAATACACTACACAAAATTTAATTCCTAAAGTAAATACTTGAAATGACAATATTATCCTTCTAGTCTTCCCTCCAAAACTAATTTTAGTGAATACACTCCACCTGATTTTCATAATCCACGTTCGAACAAGGAAACTAATTTCGAGCAATACAAACAAATTCCATACTTCAAGGATGTGACCCACTATCAATCGACTACTAGGCGCTTAAAACGTGTTTTGTCGGCCTACATTGTAAGGATGAACGATATGTAAGTGTTTTGGTATTTTTTAGAAACTAGGTTTTTTTAAATGTTGAATAGTATATTTTTTGTTGGTGCTATGATGTTTTTCATGTATATTATTGTTCATTGAGGCTCCACTTGGTAGGGAGTATTAATTTTAGTAAGGGGTACAAATTTAATATAGAAAAGTCATATAAAATTGCTTGGTAGGACATATAAAAAAAGTCCTACTAATTTATGCAAAATTCTTATACTTACTTTGTAGGAAGTAATAAAAAAGGTACTCCCTCCGTCCCGGTATA
This sequence comes from Ballota nigra, assembly GCA_947034835.1. NCBI lineage: Eukaryota > Viridiplantae > Streptophyta > Magnoliopsida > Lamiales > Lamiaceae > Ballota > Ballota nigra. The sequence continues at coordinate 52,558,947 of OX344723.1, forward strand.
ACGTTCCTGTTACTTTTTGGCACAAGATTTAAGATAGATAATAAAATATAGATATAGTACAAATGATGTGATGGAGAGAGAAGAGAATAAAGTGGAATGTGGTTAAATGAGTGGATATGAATAAAGTAGATGAATATAATAATATTATTTGATTTCCAAATAAGGTATAGGAAGTTTATAGTGGGACGGACCAAAATGGCAAAAGGAGAACATTATAGCGGGACGGAGGGAGTAAAAAAATAGGAATAGTGGTGGTCCGGCAGCCTCCGGCGAAGCTCCGGCGGCGAGCCGGCGCTACGGCGGCGGTCCGTGTGACAAACCAATAATAAAATAGTACGACCTTTCGGACCGAATTAATTTTGTAAAGGTGAATAGTGCTTTGGAGGTATTACGCCTTACTATTTTACAGGGTCGGACATATAAGAAACGGGTCGATATCATTTTAGTATGTCCTACCAAGCAGAATATTAACTATACAACACCCCATAATATGGGCTTATATGTCCTACCAAGTGCAGCCTGAGTGTATAAAATTGTATGGATATGATAATATTATTGTTGTTTGCTTGTTTTGAACAATTTTTTTTTTAAAAAATCGCGATTGCACTTGTTCGGCTCTGGTTATCCTAACATGACCATAATGTACGGAATTTTTTTCCGAACATGAACATAATTTTCGGAAAAAAATTTCGAACAAAAGTGTTCGAAGTTTTTTTTTCAAAAATTGCGTTCATGTTCGGAAAAAAATTCCGAGCATTATGGTCATATTCGGATAACCAGAGCCGAACAACAGTCATCGCAATTTTCAAATTTGACTGACGACTGGCGTACGACGGCGGAAGACGGTGGGGCGGGAGATGAGTTCTCTTTGCGATGGAGACGGACGACGGTGTTGTGGCTATGAGATACGGTGTTGTGGCCGTGGCTATGGACGACGGCGAAAGATATTGAAGATGGAGTGTATTCAAAATATGTAGGGTATTTTAGGAATAAAATGTAGTGTATTCATCCTAAGTGTAGTGAATTTATCCATGTAGTATATTTACTCTATATTGTAGTGCCAATAACCTGTCTCTAAAATAAATAAATAAAATTGGTATAAAAATAATTCCAACAACTATAACATGTATGTAAAATAGGCCAAGACCTAATTGTTGGCCCAATAATAACTAAGCTAAATTATATTATAATTTTAAGCAAACGTTGGGTACTTTCAATTACATATTTTACACTATACAATATTAAGCAAGTCATAATGTAACATATCTCGGATCCCAACACACATGGAAAAATACATAAAAACCTAATAGCTATGGAAAACAACTTTTCCCATCCAAAGATGAACATTTGTCGTTCATCCTCCACCTTTTTCAAGCAAACATTTGTCAGTCATATCATCTTTTCCTTGTGATCTTAACATATCAAATGAATTACTTACTGAACAACTTTTGGAGGAGATGACTCTACACAATAGAAAAACATTGCATGAAGATCTCTACAAAAGCTAAGTTCTATCCAGATTTATGTTTTATATTAGTTACATACACACACACACATATATATATATATATATGTTTCACTTAAATTCAATTTTTAATAGGCTATGCTTTTAGATTTGTTACGAAAATTGCTCCATTACCGGTCATTCAAGTAAAAAATAAAGTATCAATTTGATAATCTATTTTTTGTGTTCGACTGTGGTTAAAAATCGAAATTTGTATTATTTCTAAACCTAAAAGAAAAAAAAAATGAAGTTTATTTCGTAAAAATTCCAATTCATCGGATTATACCTTGAACCTGAAAACAGTTGAATGATTTATTTAAGCATTATTGCAAATTTTTTATACTTCTATCACTGAAAATTTTGCAATATAAAAATAAACATACCTTTGATTTATTGAAAATATATTTGTATTAATTCAACCACCACATTCCAAGTTTTTATGCGTAGTTGTCATTCCGTATACACGTAAAGTGATACACCCAAAATGAGATGCTGCTTTTAGGATTTTTGAAAACTCTATCTCATTCACCCAAGTCACAAATAGTTGATTATGTATTTGCATGTTGGAAAAAAAATAGCTTGGAATAGGTAGAAACATGAATTGAGATATCAATTGTTCTTGAAATATTAAGTGAAAATAGAAAGGTTGAATATGTATCTTCGTATTTGAAAAAAAAAATTGATTGCAATGGGTAAAAACATGAAGTGGAATATTAAAAAAAATCTGTAAAAGAATATGGATTGAATAAGAGCAAGGCTTATGGTTTATATACTTGACACGGAAAATGAAAAGGCAGGCTTCCAAAATGTCTTTTAATATTTTAATGTAAAACTTTTCAAATTTTACAATAATGATAATAAATTATCATTAAATAATAAAATAACTTTTCAATTTTTCAAATCAGATTTGAAAATAAAGATTGACAACAAAAAAATAGTTTCTATCTTGGGGAAAAGATTTTGTTATTATATAAGTATAAATTTAGGATATTTTGAGGTAGAATTTATGGAAGGATTTTTATTTAAGAGTGTGAAGTACTGAAGTTATTATAGCACGGACAAAAAAAAATGCGTGTAATTGTGGGATGAATGGATAACATTTTTTGTTGTTGATTCTTCCAGCATAGCAAACAAAGTACGACATCAAAAAGAGGACCAAGCAAATCGGCTGCATTTTTCGGTCCGTTTCGTTTGAATCTGTTCTAGTTCATTCTGTATGTGTGGTTGTTGAAGTATATCAGCTAAATCACAAAATCAATTTTGTAATTGAACTCTTTTCCTCATAGTTAGTTAGTTTGTTACGAATTTGTTAGACGGTTAACTATTGTAACCGCATCAGTTATGCAGTTATGGGGGCAATTGTTATAGTAGGGATTATCCTTGCCCGACAGAGATCAAATTCTCCAAGATACACAGATCCGACAAGGTCAAGAGTCTACATCAGACAAGACATCAAAGTATCATCATCTTTACGGGACAATACAAGAGTGTTTAATGTATAATATATCAATTATTGATCGTTAGATTAATAATTGTAATAAAACCCTAAAATAAAGAGTTGAGATGAGTTTATGGCCACTTTTGGGCCTTTGAGGATGAACATCTATAAATAGAAGGTCACCCCACATTGTAAAGGGTTGACATTTTCCCTAATTAATTCATCATATATACGAAACCTCTCACGTTCAAGGGAAAAACGAAAATGTTCTTCCCCTATCGTTCTTGTTTGTTTACATTTATTGTTTGTCGGGTAAACCTAAATAGCCACAATACGATTATTCCTACGAAAATGCCCATCAACACGTGCGCATCCTTCTGTACATAAGGCGTGCATGTGATACTTTGTAAACTTAAGCATCAGTTATGCAGTTATGCGTGCACATCCTTCTGTATATAAGGAGTGCATGTGATACTTTGTAAACTTAAATTTCTGAATATTTTTTTGTATATTATTAAATCTAAGTTTACAAAGTATCACATGCACTCCTTATATACAGAAGGATGCGCACGCATAACTACATAACTGATGCGGTTACAATAGTTAACCGTCTAACAAATTCGTAACAAACTAACTAACTATGAGGAAAATAGTTCAATTACAAAATTGATTCTATGATTAGCTGATACACTTCAACAGAAATAGTAGAGTTATGTATCCAAATTTTTGTTTCCTCGCGTGCTCCGAATATGTTCTCATTTTCATTTTTTTATCTTCCAAATTTATTTTTATTTAGATTTTAAAAATATTAATTTATTATTAATTTCACAAACAATCATTTCTCGCTGAAAGGTGGGAGGGGTGCCGAGATCCAGGGCAGTGGGATCTTCCCATCATGATCGACTAAAGGGAAAGTCGTACGTAGATGTTGGTTCGAGTCCAACTCATGATTTTCGTCCAGAGGCACTTCATTCAATCGAAAGAAGCATTACGAACAGATACCCATTATTTGTAGATGGACTCTGCAGTAATCCCGCAATATTCTTGCGTTATCTATTTTAAAACTCATTTTCGTTCCAATGAGAACAAAATTTGTGTATGAAAGGGAGTATTTGTTTTAAAGAAATGTTTTACCATTTTTGTTTAGTTATACAGTTATACTTGAAACCAAATGACTTAGTAGCCCACTTGGCCATTGGGATCCTAACTTTAGTGAGTGACCCAGGTTCGATTCTCTTTAGGATTGAATTAAGAGAGTTATAATAAGATAGTTTAGAAAATGTTTGGAGGACTTAATGAAATGTAAATATGCCACATTGTAGTTATGACAAATGCTCAAACGAAGTGTGCAAGTAGCTTTACTATTTGTATGTAATTAAAAAAAAAAAAGATAAATTGTTTGAAGTGATCTTCAAAATATGTTATGCTTTAAAAATTCACCAAAGTTTTATAAACCTTTTAGTAAGATGGACAAAACCTTTTTGATGGTTCCATCAAATTTTTGTACGAGACTGATAACATCATAATGAGTCTTTGTCTTGGCGCATGAAATTTGTCATTGAATTGAGAGCAAGTTTTTTTTTTTTTTTTTTTTTAAATATAGGTGTACTTTATAATTTAATTGTATTTAAAAAAAAAAATTATAATTATTAAAATATCACTAATTTTACTAAAAAGTCACTCTTTATTAAATTGTAAGAGTGTTTTTTCAATAATAAAAAAAGTAATTTAAAAAAAATGTATTTTAATTGTACAATATCTATATATGATGCATACAAAACAAGGGGGTGCTTGGTTGAAGATTAAACTATGAGAATCAAAGTTATAGTGTATGTTTGGAATTAACACTACTATTTGATTCCCAAAAAATAAAGAATCCTCATACCTCACCACATTGAGAGGTATGGGTATGATTCATTACCCTTTCCATACTAATTCCATTTTCATTCATTGTTTCTTCAACCAAGCACACCCTAAGATTTGAATGGATTCAATAGCGATTCTATGTCGCTATAAATTAAGTTAAATGTGAAAACCCTTAAATATACAAACACAATACTCTCTCCGTCCCAAAAGACATTGCATACTTTCTATTTTGGTTTGTCCCATAAAAAGTTTGCATGCCTAAAAATGGAAAGTATTTCAATAAATTTTACTCTCACAGTACTCATATAATATTTATAAAAGTGTATTTATTATACTTTTTTTTTTAATTTCTGTGTCCAAAAAAATACCGCAATGTACTATGGGACGAAGGGAGTTTTTTTTTTTTTTTTTTTTAACTTTACATCATGGATGAACAAAATATGTGTGTGCGATGATGGATGTTTTCAAAATAATTGTTCGATAGAACTTGAAAAGGATCGCAATTGGTCAAAAAAACATACTTCCTCCTCTAATAAAATTCACACTTTTTATTTCCATTAATTCCACATTATTATTCACACCCTTAAAATAAAAATAACAATCAATTATAACACTTTTACAATACCGTTTTATGATCAAATAAAATCATTAAAAATTCACTTTTCAACAATTTTTTAAAAAAGTTTGCAACATTAGATATGAAAACTAATGTAACATAAAGGAAGTATGTAGTTTTATTAGTTGACAGAATTTGAAGAAGATTAAATCTCATAAATTGGCTTAGTGCTGTACATTTGAATTTAGGAACTTTTCTATTTAAATATCATGTTCAAAATCCGAGTGCTATCAATTTTTTTGTATTGGATGAGTGTATATAAAACTTTGTTCTGGCTTTTATTAAGCCTCAGATTAGTCGGTCCAAAAAAAATTATTGGTAAATGACCTCATTTTAGCCATTCATAGTTAATCAAAAGCAATTTTAAATTTGACATTTAGAAAAAATAATTCAAATGATCAATTTTTAAAATTGTATGGCATTTATTAAATATTATTCTCTTCGTCACAATCTCGATTGCTCTTTTCCTTAATTAAAGGTTCATCTTTTTCTCGATTACCCTCTTGTATTAAAAGTCCATTTTTTTTCTCGATTGCTCTTTTTTATAAATAGTCAATTTTTATTTACCAAAATGCCACCAAAATATTTTAATTCCTTTTTTACATTTTTTATTTATTACAATATCACTGAAAAATAATTTTATCACTACAAATATTAATAAACAATTCTCACATTAAAACTCGTACATAAAGTAAAGAGCAGTTCTTGTATACATCCAAGTGCAAAACATACACTTAATTATGAATCCAATTTCTAATTAATTTTAATTTTTTAAAACCTATTAAGTAAATTGAATTTTGAAAAAAGTCAAATTTATTTGAAATTAAACTTAAAATCCAAGTACATATTATGCACTTGAGCGCATACAAAATTTTGGGTAAAATAAAAGGGCAATCGAGATTAAGATGGGGAATAAAAGTATTAATTTTAGACCAAGATGCATTTCATCTTAATTAATTAAAATAATTAAAACATGATATATATACATGGGAATTTTCCTTCAAATATAAATGCTTCCTCAGCACGATTGGGCGAAATGTTAAGCACGCAGCTTCTACAACAAGCTTTCTTAATCCACTTGAAAATTTCAAAAGCCAGTGGGAGCTGGGAAGTTTCCGCGCTATCTACATATATTATATATATGGCCTTTAGATTCACTAATATACAAGTACAACTAAAATCTCTTCTTCCGAACCAATTTAATTAAATAAAAGCTGCGCGCTGATGGAAGTGCAGGCGGCGGAAGACTCGTGCAGGACCCCACGGCACGAGTGGTGCAACATTCCGGCGGCGGCGGCGTGCCCTGCGGCTCCAACAAAGAAGCGAGGGGAGTATCTGAAGCCGAAGATTTCGCCACCAAAAGATGGATATTTCCGGCCACCGGAGCTGGAGCTTTTCTTCGCCGCTGCTTTTAGACGACGACAAGCCGCCGCAGATGCAACTCTTTAGTTATAGGAGGTCTTCATTTCCATGTTTGTATATTGTTAGTTATAGGAGGTCTTCATTTCCATGTTTGTATATTCACGAATCAAAATACATAAGTATAAAATAAAAATGATTCATACGTAATGATTGAAGGATATTAAATAATTAATATTTTTAAGTGAAAATAATTAATACTCTTTAATAAAAACAATAATTTATGTATAAATCAATTTCATTCTATACATACAATATAATCTAAATTCAGTTATATATCACTATCGTTTTGGCATGATCAATCTGTAATTCAATTAAGGATTTCTTATTCACGATATAGTAAATATGTTGATATTAATTATTTGAAATTTTATTAATTAGGATCTTTTATAAATGGTTTTAGTAAGTTTTCCATAAATAAATTTTACCATATAACTCAAAACGGTATTAATTGTTTATATTATGTTGTACTATTAATAAATTAATATTTTTAATATTAACAACTGTTCTATTCAAAGTATATACAAAATTGAAATAAATTTTAAGATGAAATTGATTCATGATGGTATAATTTATATTGGTTGTGTTGGGCCCAAAAACTTGGTTCAAATCATCAAATCAAATCAAATCAAATCCCTTATATTGGCAAAACAAAATTTGCCTATGTGGCATCCTTAAAATTTAACCATTCCAACATCCTTTGGTCCATGTTCATTTTAGGTGTCCAACTTTCTTAGCCGTTGATTCATTTTATGATTAATCTCAGTCGTAGATCGTTGGAGTTTTTTCCTATAAATTTGTTCATTTGTCATTCCTATTTTTTCATCCTTGGTTCTATCCTCCTCTTTTATTTACCTTTTTCTCCTTGCCGTTTGATTGTGGTTCCGACTTGGCGATTTCGGATGATTGGTCGATCGATCATGTCGTGTTTTTCTTTTCTTTTTTCATTATTCATATTTTTTGTACCTTTTGATCGTTTGTCGTGCACCTATTGCCGTCGAACTTGGATGTAACACATTGTACTTTTCTTCGAATTCTAATGAAATATTCTTATTTTATTATTGTCAATGTATATTTTCATTTGATATTGGTGGCATACCATCGTGATTCGTGTATACTCAACGTCAAATGTATTGCATGTTCCATCTAAAATCTATCTCGTGCTACCATCCAATCTTGCAAATTGATGTTTGTTCTTGATATTTTGACCCCGATTCATTTTGCCGTGTAATTAAATTTTATTAAATGTGTTATTATTTCTGTTTAAATATCCTATTTCGAATAAATGTGCCATGTATCCTAATTATTTTGCTAATTGAAACGTATGCCTTTGAATTTAAGCAATATAATTGAAAACGTATGTCTTTGAATGTCTTTGAATTTAAGCAATATAATTATCCATTTTTAATATACATTATTTTAATTTAAGCAATATAATTATTCTTTTTGGGTCATATTAACCTTTAAATTATGATTAAAATGGTTGCAATATAAAATTAGATCTTCGTCAAGAATTGGAATGTATAAATTATATTTTGTTGGTTAAATTAATATGTTATTTAATTTTATTAAATGTGTAATTAATTCTATTTAAATATTTGAGTGATTGTGGTTGGTTTCATGTTTGCGAACCTTTAATTTTTTTTTAATTCTGTCGTCAAGTCCTTGGCCGACACTGTTCACGGCAATGGACTTAATCTCGGATTATACTCTTGAAAGAATTGTCGTCAAGAATTGGAATTTATAAACTATTTTTTTGGTTAAATTGTTTTAATACCTTGGATTATTAAGCATTTTTATTAATTGGGGTCTTAAATTCAATTTAACACCCCAATTAAACATAAATTCGATTTAATGGATCTTGCTACTTTCCGGCTTTTTATTGTTTTGATCCTACAATCTATACAATCGTAATTAATTGTGTTTAAATTTATAATGGTACATCAATTTCGTATGTTTGTTAATGAATTTGGGCATGCAGGGTATAATTAACCTTTAAAGTATGATTGAGATGTGTGAATTATAAATTATTATGTTAATTATTTTTATTAAATGTGTAATTAATTGTGTTTAATATTATAATTAATGATAATGATGATAATTTATTCATTTGATTTTTTATACCTTATATTTAGTTGGAATGATCCATAAATTATATCTAACTCAATTAATTGTTTTAAACTCTAATGGTTATTAAGAAAGACGGTGAAATTAATTGGGGTGTTAATTCGATTTAATTTGAATACTACATGTGTTGGATTTAATGAGTTGATGATGTATGTTTGTTAATGAATTTGTGCAAAATTAATCTTTATATTTATTTGACAGTTTTTCCATGACAAATGTCATGATGAGATAATATTCTTATTTGGAAATAGGATTTTAATTTGTCCATAACACTATTCATGCATTTGAAAAAAGAAAATCTTTGGCACGTTATTTTAATAAGAAAAAAAATTAATTTTGCAAGACATGACACAGTTTAGTCGAAATATGATATTTAATGATACGTATGTCTTTGAATGAATGTGGTTCCTTTCATGTTTGCGAAATTGGTCCGTTATTTTTTTTTTTAAATTCTGGCGTCAAGGCCTTGGCCGGCAATGTTCACAGCAATGGACTTAATCTCGGATTATACTCTGATGCATGGGTATAGGTAATATACATTATTTTAATTTAAGCAATATAAGTAAATTAATATGTTATTTAATTTTATTAAATGTGTATTTAATTCTATTTTCACGTATTAGGATACATGACATTTTCACGCGGCGTCCATAAAAACTAATTGATGAATTACTAAATGTGCCATGTATCCTAATTATCCTAATTGAAACGTATTTCTTTGAGTGAGTGTGGTTGCTTTCATGTTTGCGAAATTGGTCTTTAATTTTCTTTTCCTTTTTTTTTTTTAATTCTGTCGTTAAGGCCTTGGCCGACAATGTTCACGACAATGGACTTAATCTCAGATTATACTCTTGAAAGAATTGTCGTCAAGAATTGGAATGTATAAATTATTTTTTTGGTTAAATTGTTTTAATACCTTGGATTATTAAGCATTTTTATTAATTGAGGTGTTAAATTAGATTTAACACCCCAATTTAACATAAATTCGATTTAATGGATCTTGCTACTTTCCGGCTTTTTATTATTTTGATCCTACAATCTATACAATTGTAATTAATTGTGTTTAAATTTATAATGGTACATCAATTTCGTATGTTTGTTAATGAATTTGGGCATGCAGGGTATAATTAACCTTTAAAGTATGATTGAGATGTGTGAATTATAAATTGTTATGTTATTTATTTTTATTAAATGTGTAATTAATTGTGTTTAATCTTATAATTAATAATAATGATGATAATTTATTCATTTGATTTTTTTATTCCTTATATTTAGTTGGAATGATCCATAAATTAGATCTAACTCAATTAATTATTTTAAACTCTAATAGTTATTAAGACGACGAAATTAATTGGGGTGTTAATTCGATTTTATTTGAATACTACATGTGTTGGATTTAATGAGTTGATGGTGTATGTTTGTTAATGAATTTGTGCAAAATTAATCTTTATATTTATCTGATAGTTTTTCCATGTCAAATGTCATGATGAGATAATATTCTTATTTGGAAATAGGATTTTAATTTGTCCATATCACTATTCATGCATTTGTTGAAATAAAATCTTTGTCACGTTATTTTAATAAGAATAAAAATTAATTTTGCACAAATCATTATACATTTATTTGGGAGAATATTATTGGGGTGTTGAATTCGATTTAATTTGTATTCTATATAAATTGGATTTAATGAATATTGCTGCTTTCATTGGTTTATATTGTAGAACACTTCATTGGTTTAATAAGAATTCATATAATAATTTTTATTCAAACACCGAACAGATGTTTTTGTGATATAAAAAGTTCAGTGCTTTGGCTTAAAAAATTAAAAATATTGTGTTAAAATTCGGAAAACTAAAATTCTTGAAAAATATTGTGTTAAAAATTCCTAAATTAGCTCTAAAATATTTCTAATGTACTAACGACATATTGTATATTGGATAATTTGTGTTTTACCATATAATTGGTCAACTTAAAATTCTTATAAAATAGTGCATTGAAAATTTTGAAATTAGTCCTAAAATATCTTTAAATAAATAATTTCTCTCATCATAGAGATATGTATAATGGAGGAGATATCATTCATTTTGTAATGATGTAGCTTATAATTATAATAACAAATTAATGTGAGGTGATTATAATTAATGATAATGATGTAACCTTTTAACTATAGTTAATAATCTTTATAATAATTTATAAATATAATTAAAGTGATGTAATTATAATTAATGATGATGATGTAACTTTTTAATTATAATTATAATAATTTATAAATGTAATTAATATTATAATAATACATTAAAGAGAGGTAATTATAATTTATTATAATGATGTGACGTATAAATATAATTAAAAATATAGTATGAATTTAAACCCTATCAATGTCCAATTTCATTTTCATATTACATGTAACAATGACTCTTTAACGTATAATTATAATTAATTATATAATTTTTTTGTTATCCGAAATTAGTCCTAAAATGATCAATAATATAATAGCTTCTATATTTGTGTTTTCCAATGGTCCTATTATAAGAAAATTCTATTAACTTTTGTGTATTCTGAAATTGGTCCTAAAATTAGTCCGCATATTTTTTGCAAAATTATTATTCTTTTGATATCAATATTCATTCATATAATTCTTGGTGTTAACTCATGATGTTTGGTCCCATATTTTTTTTCTTTTCTTTTCAAGTTTGTTACCATGCATTAATTTTTCCGAAAAACCTTTATCATTATGTTTTTTAAATGTTCCTAAAATATCTACAGTGTTGACTACAAATTTCTCTTAAATATATACTGAAATTTCGTACAAGATTGTTGTTTTTTAAATTGATGTCGAATACTGTTCTATTGAATTAGCAGTCTCTTCGATATTGTGTGGAAGACTAAAATGTTTACAAATATTGTGTTAAAAATTCCAAATAGCCCTATATTATTCCTAAAATATTTGATATTCCTAAGATGTGCGCCAATTTTTGGAACTGGACCGAAATTGGTCCTATGGGATATTCTAAAAAACGTGCACCGAGTTTTTAAAGCGGAAGACTAAAATTCTTGAAAAATATTATGTCAAAAATTCCTAAATTAGTTCTAAAATATTTTTAATGTACTAACAATATTTTGTATTTTGGATAATTTGTGTTTTACTATGTAATTGGTCAACTTAAAATTCTTAAAAAATATTTGTTGAAAATTCTGAAACTAGCTATCCTAAAATATTTTTACTGTAATAATTTCTCTCATTATATAGATATGTATAATGTAGGAGATAAAATTAATTTTGTATTGAGGTAGTTATAATAATATAATAACTTCTATTAATTTTTTTTATGTTTTTTGAAATTGGTCTTTTAATTATAATTAATAGTTATTATAATAATTTTCAATTGTAATTGATATTATAATGATACATAAAAGAGTGGTAATTATAATTAATTATAATGATGTGACATATAATTATAACTAAAATCATAAACTTTTGTGTTATCCGAAATTAGTCCTAAAATGATCAATAATATAATAGCTTCTATTAACTTTTGTATTTTCTGAATTTGGTCCTAATACAATAACATCTATGGATTTCTAGCAATTGTTTTCTATTTATTTTTTTAGCTAATGTCTCTTCGGTATTGTGTTAAAATTCTTTAAAAATATTGTGTTAAAAAAATTCAAAATTAGTCCTAGATTATTAATAAAATATAGGATATTCCTAAAACGTCCGCCGAATTTTTAAATTAGTTCAGAATTAGTCCTATAGGATATTCCAAAAAATGCGCATCGAGTTTTTAAAGAGGAAATCTAAAATTCTTAAACAAGTTGTGTTAAAAATTCTGAATTTAGTCCTAAATTTTTATAATATAATAACTTCTCTCATTATGCTTTTGAAATATTCCTAAAATATCTTTAGGATAATAATGCAACTTATGCATTCTTCTGGTATTTGACTATAACTATTTATGGGACCAAGTTTGAAAAAATTACGGGACCTAAAATATCTTAAGAATGACTATTGTTGCATATTGTCTGTTCTTATGGGACCAAAACAAAAATTATAAGGGAAATTTTGTTATTTTAGGACACTGCCTTATGATTGTTTGTAAAAATAGGACACTATCTTTGCGGCCTTGCAAAATTGAGAAAATATATTTACGAACATGCAAAAAAAATTATTTCTTTCTTATATGAGTTAATTTAGATATAAGTTATAAGATATGATTTATTGTATACAATTCAATTCGTAGTTATGATATTATTGGCTATAGATTGGAAACATGATTGACCTCATCTTGGTATTACGTGTTTTAACATTAAAATATTAGTATTGAGTGTATGTTTTGGAATTAAATTATTTCATATATGAACAACTTATAATTATTTTTAGATACACTTTACTTTAACCAACTAATGTTCTTTAAATTAAAATTAATAATCTTCGTTACCATCAGTTAAATTGGCTATAATGGAAAAATTGTTTATTTAGGACACTATTTTTATGACTGTTTGTTCAATTAGAATACTATTTGATGGTCCCGTTCTCGAAGGGCAAAATGGGAATTCAGGAACAATTTTTTTTAAACCTTCGCATCGCACCCTGAATGAGTTCAGTGAAGGAATACTCAAGTCACTGCGTTGCTAAGAGTCAGAGCACTCAAGTCAGTGCAGCTGACTTGCGAGCTCAGGCTCTTAACAAGGCAGTGACTCGAGAGACTGAACTCTCGAGTGCTAGCCTAAGCCTGCCAGTGAGATTGATTCTCCCTGACTAAAATACTTAGCTAATTTTCTTTTCAATCTTTCCAAGTACACTCAGTGAGCATACACTACAAATAATTAGCAAGTGTTTAAACAATAAACAACGCTCAGTTTAACGTGGTTCAGAGACTCAAGCTCCTACGTCCACGGCCTGATTTAACAGGAAATCCACTTCATGGGATTCTTGTTTTTAACGTGCCAAGGTGCACTTACAACTGGACTCACGCCACTCCCTGGGCTGCCTCTCCTTACTCACTGACAACTTACTCCCAACAAACCTAACTAGAGGGTTTTGGTTTCGGTTTGGTTTCTCCAACTATGTGAGGTTTTCATTTACAATGAGTTAGCCTCAGGCTAGGATTAGGAAAACCTCTCTAAGCTAAGAGTTACAAGTTGAACACTCATTTGTGTATATCTATGAACTCTAAAGTTCAGTGTACAGGATGTGAATCGTGCCTCCTTATAACTCCCAATATCATGCACTAAACACTCACACCTTCACAGCTCGTAGGTGTTGATTTTCTTACTTCACACACCCTTACAATGAAGCTATGAGCTTGTATTTATAATGGGGATTCAAATGTATCCGTTGGAGGGAAGATACATTTGAATCCATCATTTAATGGTTTCAACCACTTTTCTTGGAATTCGGCCTTTGTCAGTGTCAGAGTTGCTGCCTCGTGCTGATTGGTCCACGTGGCCTGGATTCACGGATCTTTGACTCAGTGGGTTGACCAAGACCCACTGACTTTAGGTAGCTTCCTCCTTCACTGACTGATGATCTTCAGTGAACTGAACGTCTTCAGTGTAGTTGTCCTTTAGAGACTGTTTGAAGATCATTTCCAAGAAGTTTGTCATAAGGCTGAATGACAAACTTCCCTGACCACAGTAGTCTGACTCCTTCAGGGCCTACTTGGTGCAGCACTGATCCTCCTGATCATGCTCTTCACTGAGTGGTCCACCTGACTTAGCTTAGATCAGCCTGGTTTACACTCAGTGGGACATCCTACAGGCTTCTCTTCTGGTTCAGGTTTCTGGCATGACTTCAGTCAGTTCTTCTTGGTGTTATCTTGATATTCTCAGGATGTGTTGCAGAGTTCCCCCTCGCTGAGTTCCCCCTCAACTGAACAGCCTATTCTACTGAGAAATGACTTAGCCTGACCTGAAATAAAAGATATTATCCTGACTGCTTTCAAACCTATTACATGTTGTTTTGGAAAATCATCAAAACTAAAACATATCCCAACACTATTTTTACGATCTTGCAAGATTGATATAATATATTTACGAACTTTCAAAATTAATTAGGACAATATATTTACAAACTTGCAAAAATAAGAATCTCTTTTTTGTTTTGTCCAATTTAGGCCAAATTTTATAAAATATGGGTCGAATAAAGTTCGATTATAATATGCCAAAGAATGTTAATATATTTGTCAAAAATAAATAATTAATAATTAGATAACCAAATTAATAAAAATATATTTATATAATGATTTTAAAAATAAAATCTAACAATTTTTTGTCGAAACCCGCGAAGTTCGCGGGGATTGTACTAGTAGACTCATAAACCAATGACAAACTTGATAAAATAAAAAAATAATAGTATCAATACGTACTTGATTTGTATACATGACCCTGCATTGGAATAGAGAACTTTAGCGGGGTATAAATTATAATAATGCAACTTTTTACCAATAAAGGGAGGCAAATTTTTTTATATAAGCCAAAAACGAAACTCAATTGCAAAAATAGGGTTGATGCAGAAGAGTTTGCAAAAATAGGGTTGATCGCGCCTGGGAGTGGCGATCAAAAGAGAGGATCGCGCTCACCAGGCGCGATCTAAACATAACCAACAATTCAACCTCTTGATCGCGCCTGGCAGAGGCGATCAAAAGAGAGGATCGCGCTCCCCAGGCGCGATCAACATCAAGAGGTTCCACGTCGTAGCTCGCCTTCCGCAAGTGCGAGGCTCGACAGACTCTGACAGCCTCACATGGCTCCCACGCAGCAGTTGACCCCTACTTTGTCCGATTCATTAGTTTAGCTGATATAACAGATGCTTTCCTTCTTCTTCTTCCTCCCATTTTCTCTGCGAAAATTCTTCTTCTTCTTCTTCTTCCTCCCCTTTTTTGCACGAAAATTTCTTCTTCTTCTTCTTCCTCCCATTTTCTGCACAAAAATTTCTTCTTTTTTCTCCTATTTTCAGTTTTGTTCTTCTTCCTTTCCTCATTGCACCTAATATTTTAGTACTGCTTCTTCTCAAATACAAGGAAAAAAAACCATTTTTTTCCAAAATATAAACCAATCTCCACAAAAATGTAAGTATTTTGATATTTTTAAATTTTTTGCAGTTTTTTTATTATTCTAAAATTTATTTTTCTCAACTTGCAGTCTCACATACACACAAAAATAATACATATATATTAGTATTAAGTATGGAAAATTCCCTATTCATTAATTACCAACAATATTATTCTTCAACCAACTGTCAAAACATATATAAATAGCATGATCCTTTAAAATATTATAAATCAAATTTTAATTCTCACACTAAATGGACAAATATTTAAATTGGCATAATATAAATTTTCATTAATAAAAATTGTAGACATATTAAAATATATAGAATATGTGTATTAAATAAGTATTGCGCACATATATACGTATTTAAAAATATTATATAATTAATTTATATATTTCTTATATTTATAATTATTAAAAAAGGATTTATAAAAATTAAACTACTAACGTTTATTTTTATTATCTTAAATTATTTTATCATTGTAAACATATTTTATTGACCCACTCACTAAATTGCAAATATTATAGTTATCCCAAACAAAAGGTTTAATTAAAAAAATCACCCCTCTTCTTATAAACATGAAAATATATACAATATTATATAATATGTGTTTATATAATTACATATATACATGTGTCAATACCCATAAGCAATCAAATATAACAACTTTGACTCCAAATTCATTAAAATATTTAATAACATTGTTTGTTTCTTTAGAACCAAGAATAAATACTATGTGTACAATAACTTCAATTTACATATATATACTAAGAATTTTTCATCTAGTAGCATATTTCCTTTGCACCGTTATTTAAAAAAAAAGATAATATATGCATGCAAAATAATTCAAAAAATATTATTAATTATTTTTTTAAGAATTTACCTTTTGATAATAGTGTCTGTACTCCTCAGGTAGATAGCAAAATACCAACTAGCTTTTATTTTTGTGTATATGTGAGACTGCAAATTGAGAAAAAAAATTTAGAATAAAATAAAAAACTGCAAAAAAATTTAAAAATATCAAAATACTTACATTTTTGTGGGGATTGGTTTGTATTTTGGAAGCAGCCCTTGTGTTTTCGGATGAAAGGAGGAATACTAAAATTATGAAATGAGGAATACTAAAATTTTCGGATGAAAAAAAGGAGGAAGAAAAACAGAAGTGAGAAGTAGAGGAGGAGCATATAGTAGAGGAAGAAAAACAGAAGTAAGAAGTAGAGAAGGAAGAATACTGATGGCAAGAGTTATATGCACATTTCAAAGAAGAAAACGCCAAAATTGCAAGGCTGGCGTGGGGCTGGCGTTGAGCTGGCGTGGGCAGTGGGCTGCAGAGGGGCGTGGACTGGGAATCTTGCCATGTGAAGGTGTCAGTAGTTGTCGAGACTCGCCTCCCGTAAGGGCGATCTACTACGTGGCACCCCTTGGTGTTGATCGCGCCTGGGGAGCGCGATTCTCTCTTTTGATCGCCTCTGCCAGGCGCGATCAAGGGGTTGAAATGCTGGCTATGTGTAGATCGCGCCTGGTGAGCGCGATCCTCTCTTTTGATCGCCACTCCCAGGCGCGATCAACCCTATTTTCGAAAATATTTCTGCATCAACCATATTTTTGCAATTGAGTTTCGTTTTTGGCTTATATAAAAAAATTTGCCATAAAGGGATGTAATTCACAACTTTAAAAAAAAAAAAAAAGGTATTTTCTTTAAAACACCAATTATAGAATACGCCACAAAAAAATATAATATGTCAAGTTTGTCAGCCTGAAATCATAGTGTTCTCCTTCTGTCTTTCCCCCATAATATAATTAATGCTCGCCACAACTTTGGTCCCGTTCATGATTCTACTTATTAACTTTATACAGAAAATCATCATGATTCTCATCTAATTATATAGCCTTTAATTAACGGAAATATTACAAAATACTTTAAAAAAACACTAATTACAAATTAATTCAAAATGTTTACACAGATAAAATTTGTATGCTTCTGTGAAAAAAGAAAAAAAAAATATATATATATATATATATATGTGTGTGTGTGTGATGTACGCAAATATTTTAAACCATTTTGTAATTAGGACAACTTTTTTGGGATGGAGATCCTCTGCAGTGCCTAAAACACAGCATCCCATACTGTGGTTTAAAACGGTGGCGTTTACTTTTATTTTTAAAAAAAAAATTGAATCCACGTTAATAATAATAACCCACCCTCCATTTTTTTAGGATACAGCTGTAGCTCAATTTCTTTAGATAAGGATTTTCTATTTTTTTCAATTTATTTTCCTTTGTTTTTTAAGATTTCGTATCTGACTTTATTTAAAAAATATTATATCAATTAATATAATTTGGCGGCAAGGGTTTATAATTTTACAAACTTCCCTCCTTTTTTTCTTTTATATAGCATCGTCTCTAGGCAGAGGAACACCATTCGATCTCAGGCTTTTTTTTTCAATCCTATTTCTATTTAATACACAATAACCTTGTTCACTAGGAGACTGATCATTAGCAGTGTATCATTTGCTGGCACATATCTTGGACATTGAAGAATGGTAATTTTTTATCTCTAAATATACTTTATATTGATTTTCAATATTTTTATTTTTTTTGCTTTTTAAATTTTGTTCAATATTAATTAAAAAAATTACTGAGAATTTAATGTTTGTTAATTAGTTTGAAGAAGGGATGATTTTATATGAGACCGTCTCGTAAATTTTATTGTGTATTATATATTTACTAATTAATAACAGTTCCATCTTGTATATCCCCTAGTTTTCATTGATTTTCTTTGTTAATTAGTTGAATGTATATGTATGTGTGTGTATATATAATTTCATATCTTTTCCAATTAATAAAGTGAATACTTCCGGTTGCAAGTGCTTGATCAAGTTTTATAAGATTTAAAATTAAAATATCGAGCACTATAAATATGTAAATATTGATTATTGAAACTGATCTTAATATATGTGAGGAGGAGGAAATTCTTGCAGCGTTTAGATAGTTTAGTGATCATGATAATTAATTATTATGTACATTTTTTTAGAATTTAACTTGGTTAATAGTTATATATATTGCTATCTTAATAATAAGCAGTACTGTTATATATGTTTCTGTAATTTATCATATTAGGCACATTATAAAATATTTGTTTGTCATGTGCAGAACACAGTTTGACTTATTGTTACGTAAAAAGTTGTTTTTGATGGATTTTACTTCGAATGATAAGTTCAAGCCTGAGATTGGTATGAATTTTAATAGCCTAGACGAGGCATGGAAGTTTTGGGTTGATTATGGTGGGAAAATAGGTTTTGGAGTTAGAAAGCATTATTCTAACAAGAACAAGAAGACCGGTGTTATAACTTCATATAAATATGTTTGTTGCAAAGAAGGTGTTCGTAAACAAGATAAAAGAGATCATTTGACCCTCAACCCTCGGCTTGAGACTCGAACTGATTGTAAAGTAAGAATGGGAGTCAAACATGTGGATGGTATGTACAAAGTTGATGAGTTCATCGAAAATCATAATCATCCTCTCCATCTTCAGGAGACAGTTCACATGTTGACTTCCCAACGTAACATTACAGAAGTTCAAGCACATGAGATTGATTTGGCAAATGATGCTGGACTTAAACAAAAATCAAATTTTCAGTTGATGAGTAGACAGGCAGGAGGTAGAGATGGTCTTGGTTATACAAGGATAGATGCAAAAAATTATCTCCGATCCAAGAGACAAAGGAGCATGGTGTATGGGGAAGTCGGATGTCTAATGCGATATTTTCAAAAACAGTTGTCTAAAAATCCATCATTTTATCATGCTAACCAGATGGATATGGAAGAACAGATAACTAATGTTTTTTGGGCCGATGCAAGAATGTAATTGACTATGAGTACTTCGGTGATGTTGTATCACTAGATACCACGTATTGTACGAATCGGGCACATCGACCGCTTGCCATCTTCTCGGGTTTCAACCATCATAGAGGAGTGGTGATTTTCGGTGCATCACTTTTATATGATGAAACTGCAGCATCATTTAGATGGTTGTTTGAAACATTTTTAGAAGCTCACAAGCAAAAAAAACCTCTGACTATCTTCACCGACCAAGATCAAGCTATGGCAAAGGCCTTACACTAGGTGATGCCTGAGACTTCCCATGGATTGTGCACGTGGCACTTGATGCAAAATGGAATCAAGCACTTGGGAAATAAGATGAAGGATGGATCACATTTCTTAAGTGATTTTAAGAGGTGTATGTATGGTATTGATGATGAGATCAAGTTTGAGGAGGCATGGAGTGTTCTACTAGAACAATATAATCTTCAGGAGAACAAGTGGTTGCAATCTACTTATGATGTGAAGAAGAAATGGGATATTTCTTACATGAAGTATGTTTGTACGCTTGGTATGAGGAGCACACAACTTAGTGAGAGCGTCAATTCCGATATTAAGAGTTGTATGAATCTAGGGTTAGATATAGAGCAATTTTCAAGTATTTTGAGCAGATCTTGGAGGAAAAGAGGTATATGAGCTACGATGTGAATTTGAGACACGTAAAAAATTGCCAAGATTAAAACTACAGAGTTCTCCTATGTTACGTCAGCTTTCTAAGATTTATACCCCTACTGTGTTTCACTTGTTTCAGACGGAGTTTGATCTATTTGCAGCTGCCTATATAAAGGATAAAGATGAAACTCAATTATTGTTTGAATGTGTTGTTGGATTAATTGATAAGGATGGGGAATGGAGGGTGACATTTGATCCCAACACCAAGATAATTTCATGTAGCTGCCGAAAATTTGAGATGACTGGATTGTTGTGTTGTCATGCTGTAAAAGTGTATGATGTGAAGGATGTAAAACAACTTCCTGAGATTTACATATTGAAGAGGTGGACAATAGAAGCTAGAAGCGGAGTGGTACACAATTATATGGGCAATGAAGTCGAGGAAGATCCTAAGGTACAAAGTACAGAACGATATAGAAAACTTTGTATGATGCTTATACGGCTAGCAATTGAAGCATCTGTTCATCCATCAACTTTCTCTTTGGTCCATACGGCGGTGTGTGATCTAAGCAAACAAGTCATGGAAATGCGTTTGACAGAAGATAGTCAAGATAATAATGATAGTGCTAGAAAATCATCGACTGGATCTTTCATGACATCAGCAAAGGGATTCAAGAAGAGAGTCAGTTTGAAAAGTTCAAGACGAATGAAGAGTTGGGTAGAACTTCAAAACAAAAAAAGAAGAACAAGTTCCAAGGTACATAAATTTATCATTAGTAGTATTATTACACACACACACACACACACACACACACACACACACACACACACACATATATATATATATATATATCTGTCTAAGTATTGCAATTATTATAGGACATCGGAGAACAAGATATATTGTTTGCATCTTGTTCAGCACCTCCAGTACCTCGTGAGTGTCTACAAACAATCGGGAGCCAATTTAATTTTACTGAATTCTTGATGGTATTTTTAAGATTTATTTCAATATTAAATAAATGAATAAATTGAAGTATGATTCATAATTCATGTTTTTTAATGCAGGCGTCACTTGACCATCCCCAACATTCTCTTGAAGACATGGGTTTCAATGGAAATACACCCAATACATTTTCTTGAGTACTTGTCTATTTTTTTTTATATTTCAGATGTAATTTTCTTAGACGCGTATTATAGTTTCAATAACTCTAGTTTCCTGTGTGTTTATTGTTGACTTCTATAACAATTTCAACTATTATAATTATCTTTATTTTATTATTGATCTTTTATTATATATCAAGAGAATAATGTGAAATTTCATTTGAGAAAAAATAAAAGACAAAAACAAAAATATTAAAAAAATTGAATCGAGAAATTTGGAAGAAAAAAAAATGAACAAACATTAAGGTTACAAAGTCTTCAAAAAAAAAAAATCCTTATCTACTAAAATTGAGTTAAGCTGTATCCTAAGAAAATGAAGAGTAGGTTACAATTATTAACGTGCCAAACAACATAATTATTATTTTTTGTTTAAATGAGAGTTAAACGCCACCGTTTTAAACCACAGTATGGTGTGCTGTGTTTTAGGCACAGTAGAGGATCTCTATCCACTTTTTTGAATCAATATATAAATGTCACTTAATTAATTTTAGGCAAACAATTGCATTCACTGCATACATGGTAGTATAATTTAAATGTACTTTTAAATATTATTAAGTGTTCCATTAAAAAATATTAGTTGTTTAAAGTACTACTTTTTTTGCATGTATAGTTTCTCTTGTTAGTGTTAGTGTCCTAAAGACAATCCTTTGTAAGGACATAATACTAAGATGATATTCAGTTTATGGTTTAATATAATTGATTGAGTTATTATTAAATGTATGGTTTTACACTAAATATTATGTTTGATTGTCTGCATTGTTCATATCTGTGTTCCCTTGAAACGATATTGTCATTGAGTGAATGAGAACTCAGATGACTTAAGTACGAGTCTCAAATAACCCCAGTCAAGGATCATCAAGAATGGGATATTGGTGATGCAATGAAGATTGGTGTGCGATCTGCATTATACTCTATGGGAGAGTGTAGTAAGATCTCACATACTATGAGATACTAGGTATCTTATAATAGATGCACAAATACCTTAGAGGGTATTGATATACCTAACCGAGAAACCGTTTGATGTAATTCCACATAATGTGTCTACTGGTGTCTCGGTTAGTGGGAGCGATGTGATACTCCTCAGACTTGAGGTCAATACGCACGACATTTGCGGAGTGATGAACTTTGACCATGACCGACGCTTGCACTCTCTAAGGGTAGATATAGCATGAATTGAGTTCATCACGAAGTGCATGTGCGTGGTAGTTGAGCCAAAAATATGATTCATTCCTCAATGTGGATTTAAGAGAGAATACTCATCTTCTCATCATAATTGAATTTAAGACATCAGCCAATGCAAGTTGACTTGGACTTTGTGGCCAAGTGCAACACGAGCGATCAATTAGTGATTCAAGATAATATGGTTAAGTTATTTGAATAGACACTTCATCATGTTCAAGGCTTAATCGAGTATTCACGAATGAAAGGAAGATATCACAATAGCCTACATATTACAGGTAATTGCAGATTTCCTCGCAACGTACCTCGTATATTGCGAATGACTGATTTATTGTCTATGGTTCAATTAAGACCGTTAGTTTGACCAATCGTTCAATATACGAGGGTCTATGGGTCACACAACAAGCAATGCCAGTTCGTCGATTATAGTTGGTTGATTAAGTATTATATTAGATATAATATTTAATTTATGGAGAATATAATAATAATTATATTTGGAATTAATTATTATTATTTAATTAAATTAGATTAGATTTAATTAAATATGAAATCTCAATAATAATATTTGAAATATTATTATACAAGAATAATAGATATGGAAATATATTATTCGTATGAACATATCTGGGTAAACATAATCCGTAGAGATTATATTTACGGGCTAGGCCTGATATCTTGCTTAAAAATTAAGCCAAGTTTATTCCTATAAATATGTGTCACATGAGAATTCCTAAACACACAAGAAATATAATTTCTCCATAAAATCTCTAGCTCGAGTTTTCCTAACAAGTTCGTCTCGAGATTCAACGCTAGCACCTCGGTGCGGATCGGTGAATAGTTGTTGCGTGGATACTATAGTGGAGGATTCTGCGTACGAAACACTGTAAGAATTCTTGTTTAAGATTTTTTGTATCTTGTTATGCAATTAACTGTTCGTTGTTGGTGAACGATATTTCCGTTGCGCATGTTTTTGTGTTTACGTGCCTCTATAACCCAACATCCCTCTCCTCTTGAGTTGTGAACCACATAATTTCATGTGTTGTCCGAACTGATTTTATTTGAATCGAGTCAAGTCGAGTACTTTAAAGTTTGAACTTAAATCGAATATTTGTTGAGTCGAACTCGCTCGATTATATTAATGAGTTGAAAATAAAATGCGACCTGACACACAAATGAGTTTAGCAAATTGGATTAGTCGAATTCAAGTCGGACGAGTCCTTATATATATATATATATATATATATATATATATATATATTAATGAGAGGACATAATGACTCAAGTAGGCTTGTTAATAAACCAAATATTTTACTAGCTTGATAAAAAAACTAAGTTCGAGTCTTAACAAGTCGACTGTTCGAGCTACACAATTTGAATAAAAGTTCTACTTATTCTTATTCAGTTCAGAATTTGCCCTACAGAAAATGTTGTATGAATTGCTTTTGATTCTGACTTTATTTAGATAAAAGATTAGCTTGGAGAATAACGAAAATGAAGAAAGTCTAAAATAAATAAATAAATATAATAATAATAATAACTATTATTATTAGAGGAAGCAGTTATGAGAAAAATAAATAATTGAGCAAAATTTTTAATTAATTAAAATGAGCATTTTTAAATTGAGTGGCATGGCAAGATGTGAGACATCAAAACAATTAAAGATGTAGAGTTTATATAGAATTTTGTTCGGTCTTCAATTGGGGTTTAATTTCCTTAATGAACGGTGAGGTATTGGATTCTTTTTAGCACCATTATATTGAACACAAATTGTTATATAAAATATTATACGGATCTAGGATCCATAGAATAACCCGCGACCCGTACCCGACCCGCGAAATTCGGGTCCATATTTAAATTAGTTTTCAGTCTTTTTTCACGTAATTTTGAATTTTCACCGAGATGATTCATCTTCCACACTCTCCCTCGTTCTCTCTCTCATTTTCTCATTTTTCAACGGTTTTTGCCGGCGGTTGTAGGCAGTTTCCATTCGACGACTGTTGCAAATAGTTTCCACTTCATTTACTATTTCCCGTGCTGAAGAGATCATGTTTTTTGCTCTGTAGAGTTCTTCGCCTTTTTGTCGTAAACATCATACTAAACCTAGGTTCATGGTTTTTTTCCTAATCTTTAGTTTCTTCGTTTCTATTTGATTCTTATGTTCGTGGATTGAAATCTAACAAAGTTTTTGGTATTTTTGTTCTCAATTTTGTATTTTTTTATTTAGGGTTTAGATCTATGTTTTTTTGTGTTA
Source organism: Ballota nigra (assembly GCA_947034835.1). NCBI lineage: Eukaryota > Viridiplantae > Streptophyta > Magnoliopsida > Lamiales > Lamiaceae > Ballota > Ballota nigra. The sequence continues at coordinate 52,584,056 of OX344723.1, forward strand.
TTTTCTTCTTTTCGCGCTAATGCTCTGTTTCTGGTGTTTAAACTGATTATCATAAGTGCTTTTCCATGCTCTGTTTTGTGTAGTAACACATATTTGTCGTTTATGTAACATAATATATGTTATTTAGTAACACAATGTTCCTTTGCGTAGTTAGGTAATATTGTTGTTTCTGTAATGTTTTATGTTCGTTCCTGATCTTTTTGTGTGTTGAACAATATTTTTTTTATGTTGGTAACACATTTTCCCCCTCTGTGTAACATGGTCTTGCTATATTTATAACACACAATATATATCCTTGTGCAACACAGTGTTCATGTATCTGCAATATTTTTTTTGTTTGGTAACATTGTTTTTTGTTATTGTAACACATTATTTGCTTTTCTGTAACACAGGCTTCCTCTTTTTGTAACACATAAATATATATCCCTATGTAACACTACTTTGTTGATTTTTGTAACACACTTTCTCCCTTTTAGTAACATAGTTTTCTTCTATATGTTTTGTAACACATACATTCTCTGTTTAGTAACATAATAATATTGATTTTAGTGACACATATGTCTACTGTTATTGCAGTGTTTATTTTCTGAAATGTAGTCGTCGGACTCATACAAGGATGTTTCCTTGGTTTTGAGGTCTGAGGGGACTTTAAAAAAGTCTACGAGGAAGGTTCAGAAGAAGGTACCTTCTCGAGCCATGGTTGTTCACGGTTCTCAACCATCAAGGTATGTATATAGTTGTTTTTATTATTTTTTTCATTTATTCATATATTTGTTTGTATATATTTTAACCACATTGTATTCATCATTGCAGGGATTTTACTCCTCACGGCAGACCTACTGTTGTTTTCGAACTTATTCAAGCACTGAATAAGAAGCAGAAACAAGCCGTTATGAGTATTGGATTCGGTGATCTTCTTGATATGCCCATCTCAAAGCTCAGTGGATATCCTATGCTTCTCTGGCTTGCTGAGAATTTTAATCTTGTCAGTTGACAGTTGTTGATTGGATGTTCCCATCGGTTTGTCATCACTCCTGATGACGTGTTTGATATATTCATGCTTCCGAGGAACAATGGATTTGATGTTGCACAGTATGGGCGGGGTGAGGTTAATGTGTTGCTGGAGAAGTACTCGGATCTTTATAATTTGAAGGCCAATTCGAAGCTCAGTTCTCTTAATGACATTTTTCAAAAAAATCTGAAGGATGGGGGTGACGATTTTAAGCATTTATTCGTTTATTTCTGCATGTCTTCGATGTTTACTCCAATGGCCAATCACTCTGTTTGTTCGCCTTCCGTTTTGAAGTCTGTGGTGGATGTTAATGTATCTTGAAGCTAGATTGGTGTTCTTACATTTTCAACAAGATGTGTGAGAGCGTTGAAGCTTTCCACAAGAATTATGTCCACAACATTACCGGTTGTTTACTCATTCTTCAGATTGTGTATCTCCACAGAGTACGGTGGCGTGGGGTTCATTTTTCATTCTCTATTCCTCTTATCCAGCATTGGGATGATGAGAGATTGCAAGTCCGTTGCAAGCCAGAAGCTGAGTCCGATTCATATGGTGATGGGGAGCTTGTTGTAGATGAGTATCTAGTAACGTGTAATGGAGCTGTGAGGTATCCGAAGGCTGGAGATGCGAGGTTGACCCTTCTGGGAAGAGTTGAGGTACCACTTACCTATTTATTATGTATTTCTTATGTGGCAATAGTAATGTTAAATATTGCATATGAGTAATACACTCATTTCTATATAGTAACACATATTGTTACTATGTAGTAACATACCTTAGTATAATTTATATCAGTAATATTAAATATTTAATATCATTTATGCACTCATTTTTTATATAATAACACACATTATTACTTTGTAGTAACACACCTTAGTATAAATCACATTAGTAACACACCTCTTTTCTTACAGTAACATTTATAATTGTTAACAGTAACACACCCCTTTCTGTACAGTAACATAACTTATTTATACTATTTAACAAATATTATTACTATGCATGCAGTAACATAATTTAGTATAATTTCTCACCTGTGACACACCCATTTTTTTTTAGTAACACATATTACTGATATCAGTAACATAAGTAATATTTATCTAGTAACACTGAATTAGGAACAACAATAATACATATTAGTTCATATGTATTACACTTTGTTGTAGGTTGCGCAGTTGATACTGGAGAACTTGATGAAAGAAATAAGAGAGTCATCTACTGGTTTAAATTCTATGTTGACTGAAACTATAACCAACTTGCCTGATTCAAATACAGATTCTGAATCCAAATTCTGGGCGGATGAGTCATTTCTTAGTAGGGTTGATGACTTGGTTTATGACTATAACCTTAACCGTTTTATGGAAAATTTTGATGCCCCTTGTTTTGAATTGTTTCCTGACAGACCTCTTTTTAAATCTGAATGTAATTTTTATGAAAATGTTAATTCTAATGTGGTTATGAAGTCCAATCAGGGTGTGTCTACTGTAAATATTATTGAAGTTAAGGAAGTAGAGGGTGATGATAAGTCGGAGACTGGAGAGGATGAGAGAAAGGGAAAAGGAAAGAAAATTGTTGTGGATGAGGGGGAGGTTGAAGAAAGTGATGATGAAAGTATTGAGGAAAGTAATGATGACAGTAATGAGGAGGAGGTTTCTGATGGGAGATCCGAAAGTGATGAGGAAGATGATGAGGAAGGTAATGAAGATTTTCATGTGGAATTTAGGGTGGAGGAGAAAGAGAAAGTGGAGGATAAAAAGAAGGATGAAGAGAAGGTAAAAGAGGACGAGAAAGAGAATGAGAACGAGAAGGAGAAGAAAGAGGAGGAGAAAGAGAAGGGGAAAGAGAATGAGAAAGAGGATGAGAAAGAGAATGAAGAGGAAGAGAAAGCTGAGGAGAAAGAGGGAGAGATAGCTCAGGAGAATGTTGTGGAAACTGTTGAGGAGAAAGAGAAGGGGAAATATGAGGAGAAGACAGAGGGAATAAATAAAGAAGTGGTTGAGGAAGGTGATGCTGGGAAAAAAGATGAGGAAATGGTCGGTGTTGAACAAGACAATGAACAAGAAATTGATGAGGTTGAGGAGTTCAATAATCTGGTGAAAAAATTTGGAGATGAAGTTGGTTTTTTGTCTTCTTGTATTGGAAAAAATAAGAAGTATTTTGATCAGTTGGAAAGGCACCAGTGTGGAGCTGTTTGATTATCTTTTTCATTACAAGGATAATAAATTGTAAGTGTTTAACAGTGTTTTTTTTTTTTGTAACACATTTTTTACTTTTGTGTAACATAGTCTTTCTATATTTACTTGTGTAACACTATTTTTTTTTATTTGGTAACATACCTTTTCCCTTCTGGTAACACGATATATTTACTTGTGTAACACTATTTTTTTTTATTTTCAACAGTGGGGATTTTTTTCTTAGCCCAGACAACATGTATCTTGTTTCGAGGGAGGACTTGCTTACTTTGTCCCCGGGCAAAGAAGTAGCTCACAATGTTTTTAATGCTATATGTTATATTTCTAACAGTGGCACAGATGAGCCCTCCTCAACTACAAGAGTAAATCGTTTTGTCTTTGGCTTGGATCACAGTGTAAGTTTTCTATTTTCTTTATTGTTTTTTTTTTGTTAAAATTATAAGTTGGTTTTTTTTTTTATTTAGACTCCACTGAACAATATTCTGAGAGGTCAAGGTGTGAAGGAACATCTTGAGGATGAGATTTTTGGTGCCTGGAATATGTGGTTGAAATCTTCAACCAAGGAAAAGTTTATGAATGCCGACTTGGTAACACATTCTTAAGTTTCTTAGTAACATATATTTGTTCTTTGTTGTAACACATTTATTGTGGTGTTGTAACACGTTTTTATTGCAGATTTTATCCCTTTCTGCATTTATGGGCATTACGTTGTTGTTGTTGTTAACTTTGCTGCATCCAAAATTCAATGTTTGGATAATAAAATCCACGTTGAGACGAAAACTTACGAAGAATACTTCCTTTATTTGGTTAGTCTATATTTTTTATTTAGTAATATTTCTGTTCCATTTATACTGTTTTTCTTACTTTCTGTTTTATATTTTTTCTTTTGTAGAGAGGGTGCATAGCAAAGTTTTTGGCTGATAAGCAACATCACAAGGCCGAGCTCATTGAAAAATTCAAACTTCAAACTGTGAAATTGAGTTGGAGGTCAAATGAAGCCAACAAAGATTGTGATGTATTTTTTATGAACCATATCTTGAACTTCGAAGAGAAGCCTTATCAAATGCCTAATCTATGCCAGGTAACACACTGAATTATCTTTTGTAACACACTCAATCCAATTAGTAACACAGTATCATTATTCATGTTTATATAGTAACACATTTTTTAGTGAAGTTTGTAACTCATGCATGTCCCATTCTGGTAACATAGTTATAATAACGGAGTAAAATTATGTGCTTCTGTTACATGGTAACATTAACTAAGTAACATTAGTAACATGACAATAGTTATATAGTAACACATTTTTTTTTACATATATTATACTACTTACTATTTGGATTAGTAACAACTTTTTTTATTTTTTTAGGCTGCTTACAAATTTTTTTTGAGAGTCTTTTATAGTTCCAAGGTTGTTTGTTCGGAGGTTAATAGTCTTAGGATTCGTGTAATGAAGAATGTATACAATTTTTATGTGAACAAACCTGGAATGTTGGATGCTGCTAAGGAATTGAGAGATGATGCTTCTTTGGAGAAGAAGCGTAAACATGAGGAAGTTGTTTTTGAAAGGAAGAGAAATTTGAGATCGAGGAACAAGAAAGACTGAATTAAGTTTTATATTTGGGGTTTTCAGATTTTTTTATCTTATTTGGTGGGTAATATTTTCTTATGGTACTGTTATGGTGTTGATATGGTAGTTGCTTCGAGGTTTTATGGTGTTAGTATTGTAGTTGGTTCGATGTTAACATTTAGATATTATATGGTAGTTTTCAGGGATTTTGCATACATTATAGTTCGAGGTTTTTAAGTATTATATTGTAGTATCCAATGGTTTTAACGTACATTTGGTGTTTTTGGGGGTAATTCTGTTTGATGGGCTTATTGTTGATGAATTCTAAGTTCTTTTAGATTTTTATATATATATGTCCTCTTGTTTGGTGAATGTGTTTACCTTTTTTCACCCATCATAATAAGAATAGTAACACACGTTTAAAGTTAATAGTAACACACACATAAGTAAATAGTAACATATTTTTTTTAAATAAATTACTTGATTGATTTTAAATAATTTAAACTGAATTTGATGTTTAAAACTTTGACAAATATTTTTTGTTTACGTTGTAACGTACATGCAATTAAATAGTAACACAAATATAAGTAAATAGTAACATATTTTTTTAAATAAATTACTTGATTGATTTTAACTTATTTCAATTGAATTCGATGTTCAAAACTTTGACAAATGTTTTTGTTTACGTTGTAACATACATACAATTAAATAGTAACACACATTTAAACTATTTTGTAATACACACATATCTGAACAATAACACATTTTTTAACTAAATTACTTGATGGATTTTAACAGATTTTCAACTGAATTCGATGTCAAAACTTGTACAAATGTTTTGTCTAAGTTGTAACATACATATAATTAAATAGTAACACACATTTAAACTGTTTGGTAACACACACATATGTGAACAATAACTTAAATTTACATAATTAAATAATAACACATTCTTTTTAAGCAAAACTTTCACAATTGTTTTTCTAACTTAGAAAATAATATCAAAAAGGTAACATGCATTTTGTTTACCATGTAACACACACATAATTGAATAGTAACACAATATAAATTATTTTGTAACATCAACATAACTGAACAGTAACACAATATTTAATGTATAAAACAATGTTTTTCCAGAGGTGAATATGAATTTAAATCAAATGAGCATTGGGTGTTTTGGTGCCATATTCCATCGGTAATCTTGCCTTTTTTTTGCTTCCTTTAAAATATCCTTTCATCCTTGCTTTTCTGCCTTTTATGATCGAGCGATTAGGATCCTGTATATCCAGTCCTTCAACATTTTAGTTTGATTTTTTAGGCTGATGTTTGGATTTGAATGCTTTGCCAGCTAATGAATCTATTTCATGGCCATCTTCTAGCATTTTCCTCATTTCGGCATCTTTTTCACAGTCCAAAATCAGATTGTAACTCTTCCTTGCCATTTGATGTCTCCATGGAATCGAATTGTGTACTTTCTTTATTAATGTCCATGTCATTTTCTCCCAAAATCTCTGATTTTGCAATTCTCGTCCACCTTCTACATATGTATTCATTCGGTATTTCGTCTACCGAGTTAATATGCAGCACTCGTATGCAGTGGCAACACAACATGCCACACTCTTCAAATTTCTTGCAGCTACAGTTTATCCTAACCATGATTTGTTCAAAAATTATCGTATACATATCACCCTTTGCGTTGACTTTGTACACCAATGTAGTGTCCTCTCTTCCCACCTCTTTGGAGGTACACGACAGGCTCTTTTGGAATTCACTCTCAAAAGTGTGAGAGTGTAAACTTCTGCAGCGTGTTTCACAATCCCATTAATCATCAACGTAGAATCTGGCTTCATACATTGACACTGGAACTCATCAACTCTTTCGTTTGCCCTCCACGCCTTTACTGTTTTGTCGAATATTTCATAAAAGTCTGTGATTAGGATATTGAGTTGTTTGTACTTTCACTACATTGGAAAGATATTATTCCGGCGGAGAAGAAATCCTTGCTCAATGTCGTGCACCATTTCTCCTTCAGAGTGTAGAGCCTTCTAAGCCAAATATGATTCTGCAGGTTATAGTCTGTAATCATCCCTTTCCAGCAGTTCTCAAACTTCTCTCTATTGTTGCAACCCGACAAGCACTTGTTGAATGTGTCCTTAAATTTGTTGTTGCCCTTTAGCTGTCCAAATCTGCTAACTGCAATCTGCTGTAGGTGCAAAAAACATAGCTGATGTCTTGTATCTGGGAAAATCTGAGAAGAAGTAACAGAAGTTATGCTTATACATGTTGTGGCCATTTTCCACCACAGGTCGGCACCGACCTCCATACTGTTGGGAAAATATGGGTGCCCGGAATCTATTCGGGATGAAATTTAAATACGAATTTAAATACAATTATTACTAGCATGAATTAATCCTAATTAATTCAAATAATAATTCCAACAACAAATTTTCATCATGCATGTTGAATTAATTCACATATTAACTATGGCGGAATAAACAAGTAAATATGTGATTAACGTACCTCTTGTAGAATTGGCCTTTGGATAAACGTGAAAATCACGATCTCGCTCTATCGACCCAAAAACCTTCTCAAGTATTTCCCTTTTGCCTCACTTGATCACCGGTGGGAGATGCTTTCAAGTAATTTAATAAACTAAGGAAAAAGAAAAATATTTATGCTCTTGATTTTTCCAACACATGAAATTATGTACTTGGGGATGAAATAATCATCCCTTATTTATAATAGTAAGGGGGCAGAAATTTTTAGTAGAATATGGGATTGGAGAAATCTTTTCTTAGACTCTAAGAAATCTTGAATATATCCCATATATTCTTTTCTCCAAAATAAAATATTCCACAAAAATCTCACCCTCCTATTAATCTTGCAATTTTCGAAATTTACTAGAAGAAAATCCAAGATTTGGATCTTCTTGAATATATGAGATAATCTTGTATTCCAAGAATACTTATCTTCCATAATATCTTTCCAAGAAAATCAACAAAATCTTTTTTCTCCTAATATCTCTAATTTTCGAAAATAAGAGGAAAAATTAGTATTATTATTTTCTTTTTATTATAATCACCTTATCATTATTGGACTACTTAATGGGCTACTTGAGGGGCCTTTAAGGAGAATTAAGATTGGACCTCCTAATGGACTTCTGAATTTCAATATTGAGCCCCAATATAATTCAGCCCATTAATATTAATTATTACCACTAATAAATTAATATTGCACTATCCATCTTAATCCATATTACGATAATATGGGCTCCCGGTTATTATTTCCCGCGTTTAAGATTATCAAGTCCATTAATTAATTAAGCTTCTGAATAGCTCTAAATTAATTAATATATTTCACCTTGGAGTAAAGACAGCTCAACATTATTATTCGTACCGAAGAAACTGATTCTTCACTTGCAAGATTTGGTACAATAAAACTTCTGAGCCCACCAAGGGGACTAATCACACGAGCCGTACTCGCATGCGTTTCTCCGTATTAAATCTTAGCAATTGTCGTATGATTAATATTACTGCCCAAGACACAAAGTTCGAAGTCACAATGATTCTCACCCAACATGAATCAAAGCAGTAACCATTAAGCACACACGGTCCTATTTAAGTGACTGAGATTAAGAAATCAACAACCACTGAGGTCTAATTCTTCACCTTTCAGAACAGAAGAATTTATCCTCGCTGTAGGCCCTCTTCAACACATACTAAATGTGCTAGTGCAATCTCTTAGTCAATACAGACCAATCTGAGCCTTACACATCGACATTTCACGGCGGATTGTTTAATTCCACCTAGGTCGTGAAAATGTACGTTTAGTTACAAGTAAACTGTTAATGTTGTCTTCCGTGATCGGGTATCACCACATTAACTACAATGTAACATGTACTATATATTGAACGGTTTGCAATAGAAATTTAACATTCAATCATAACTAAAGCAAATGTGATAAAAGAATTATTCTCATAAAACGAGTGTTTGATACACGAGTTATACAAAGTAAAAGCATACTTTCACGTATAACTCCAACAATCTCCCACTTATACTTAAAGTCTGCTTTTAGTATACATCATATATGTCTTAGTGTAGTAGCTCTACGTGACATCTCATGTCAACCTACACTAACCTAATACATACAACCAAAAGCAACAGAGCACCGCGGCCACGGTGGGCCAGCCAGGCCAGATACTCCTCGGCCACCGTGGTCTCCGATCTCTTTCCTCCGACCTCGCCATCGAGGTCGGCATCAGACTCCAGAATATGTTTGCCACGCGACTGATGTATGCCAAGAAGACAGTGACCGGACCGATCCATCCACAACCAAAGAAAACGATTAAGGATCTCCTCTGAACGGTCAAGCCCAGGGAAGTCTTCCGACCCCCTGAAGAGTCGGAGTTCGATCTCTGACCTCAACAAGCCTCCGACCTATGGGGACGGCTCGAGGAGCACATGATAGAATCGGGCAAGATCTTCCCACAAGGGTAAAAGAGCCACCTCCGTATTTAGTGACAGAGGGAATATGCCCACCAAATAAGGAAATGGCACAGAGAATCGACTTTCTGAGACACATGGAGAGATCTCAGTGGCCGACCGCCTGCAAGCAAGGACAATCGGGCACCTGCACACCTCCAGGGACTCTCAGTCATTAAATGCAGTTGTCCCCTACGGAGGTCGAAAAAGACGAAAATACCCATGTAGAAGAAAACTATATATAGGACAATCCTTGTACCAAAAGAACAAGTTCACTATTCAATACAAAAAAGCAATACAAGCATTCAAGTCCAGGGACTAACAACCCCTGGCAAATCTTTGTGTTCTTGCATTTATTTCTCATCATCATCATCTCTCATAAACACTAGCATTAATGGAGCATCCATTCCATATTTCCTCTGATGTTTTTATCTAAACTTGCACATTGCCATTAATTTCCAGCACCTATTTTAGATAAACAACAATACAGTAACACATATTATACTTAGATAGTAACATATGTTATACTTATATAGCAACACATTTATTTACTATCCAGTAACACACATCATTCTTTTTTTTGCAATTTTAACGCAACACATTCATTTTCATACAGCCACACACCCTTTAATTTTGTCAGTAACACATGTTTATCTTTCACGGTAACATAATATTAGTGCATGTAGTAACACTTATACAATGTTTTATCTTTTCTATTGTCTTTGCAATTGCTAGATCCTGATCCGTGAATATAGTGATTGGACCTCTTCCACCCATTGATTTCCTAAACACGTCAAATAACCACTCGAAAGTTTCTGTTTTTCATTGGGCAGGAATGTTATTCCGAATATTGTATTCTTCCAGTGGTTGTTTATTCCCGTGAACGGTGCACATATGGGATCGTATTTATTGGTCTTATAAGTCGTGTCAAAGACCAGTACATCACTGTATATATCGAAATCTTCTTTCATCATCGAGTCTCTCCAAAGAAATATTACTCAGCTTCCCCTCTTCGTTCATTTGCACCCTGTAGAAGAACTGACACTCCTCTTGTTTTTGTTGTTGTATCAACTTCATGAATTTCTTTGCATCGCCACCTTCTATGTTACCCCTTTTAGTACAGTTCACGTAGTTTATGTGGTCCATCATCATATGTCCGACTTGGTCCTCACCTCCAGCACTATAAGCCATGTAACAAAAGGAGTCTACTGGTCGTATACTAGAAATATCATTTCGTCTATCGCTTCAGCCTTTCCACCACTGACTGCTCTCTCAGAACAGTGCAAATGATTCTACTCTCTTCTTGTTAATGGATGATTGTGCTCCATTATGTGTTTTGCTACTTCATACTTCCCGTCTTCAGTCAATTTTACCTTCATTTACGCCTTGCAATTGATTCTGCTCTCTCCATTTCTTCTATTTGTCGTTGTTTCTTTAGCTACTAATCCACCAGTTTTCGCCTTTAGACCATTAAAAGAGCAGACGTACAATTTGGATATCAACAAGTTTGTGCCATCTGTTGACATTATTCATGTTGTCTTGTGTAAACTAAAATCCAATAAACGGGCATGTGCCTGATACAATTCATACATCTGATCCACCGTATTCCTTTTCATTCCCATCAATGAACCACTTAATTCTTCACTATCAAAGTTGTCTCATTCATTATGTGTGTTACGTGTGTCGTGTAATACTTTTATTTGTTCATCAGTAGATAGCAAATAAATTTTATGTTCATGATGCATTCCTGCATTGTAACATTCATAGTCACATGTCAATATAGTAACATATTTTCTGAATTAGTAAACTGTAACACCATATACTTGACACTTGTAACACAAGTGCACGGTATGAGTAACGTCATTCATCCTATATACTAGTAGTATGCATTTTACATAGTAACATAGTTTTTCATTAAAGTAAAATATATATTGAATATACAAGTAAACATTTAATACTGTGTAATTCATATAGTAACACAACTAACCCCTATGAGTATATTTCCATTAAAGAGTAACATGGAGTAATTACACACGTAAATTATTTCTCATCAAATACTCAGTAACACCGATTATTTCATACAGTAACATACATTTGTTATATGAGTAACATATATGTCAATTAATAATCTGTAACACTAGTTTTGTTTTCCTCGTAACATACATATCATTAACACGTAACATGTTTTTAAATTTATTAATCTGGTACTATTAAGTTTCTAATTTGTGTTTTTACGACTTGAGTGTTGTGCTTTTGTTACCTGTTGTTGCTGAACCAGTAGAATTTTTTCTTGTTATTATCTGGAATTCTTTGAAATCTTCATCCATGTCGATTTTCTGGTTGAATTCGACGTCGGATTTTGTTTCTCTTACTTTCTCTCTGGAAATTCTTCCTTTCTTTCTTGATTCAGCGGTCGAAACTCGTTGGAATCCGTACTCTCTCGCGATGTCGCCGCCTCCTCTCTCTCTCTCTGTTTTTTTTTCTGTATTTTCGCTGAGCTGAGGGTTAATTACCCTAGGATCCGCGGAAATTTGTTTTGACCCGGTTTCGTTGCTATGACCCGCAAGTTTTTTGTATTCGTGCTATTTTTAGCACATTTCATGTGTGAAATATTTCACATGAGACCTCCTCTATATTGAATTATTGTTATTAATTAATCAATCAATATAAAAAAAATGTGTGTGCTTAAAGCGTCTCATAAAATATTATATACTACTATATCCTGTCACATATATTTCTATTCTTCTTAAGTTCCCATTTCTATTCTTCTTCACATCATTGTGAGTAGTACGGATTGCTCCATTACTTACCTATTTAATGTAATTTACCGGGTATAAGTTTGCACTAAAGACACGTTAATATTTTTATTTTGGTAACTATATGAACTTCAGCCATTATAACACACATAATTTTTTATTTTTTTATTATTATACACATGTTTTCATTTTATCTAATTAGAAAGATTTTCCCTGTTTAGAATAAATGTCGTTTTAAAAAGAAAAAATCCAAAATATTTTTTTTTGGAAAGTCAATAAATACTTTTTATTACTCTTCCACGGATGGCCTTAGTACTCTTTTAAATTGTGCATATGTTTTGGAGTATAAAGTATTGATGTATTTAAATTTGTAAAACAACAATTAATTTTTTTTTCGGAGAGAGAGAGAGTACTTTAGAAACAAAGACACTCTTTCCACACCATGGGCTATCTCCAATCCATTTGGCCTCAAATAGGGCACCATATAGAAGCAAAATAAACACCATATTTTCCGTAATGTAAGACGTTAAAAAAATTATTGCACCAGTAAGGCAAAGCTAATTGAGCTAAAAATGGCAAGGTTGAAAAAATATGTATTAATGAGGCCAGGGGGCCTACTCCCCCCTAATGGCTATACCTACACACATGAAGCTGGTTATAGTCTGTCTTTCAAATGTCAATTCCGGCCAACAATGTTAAAATGCTTGTGCAGGACGCAACAAATCCTCCCATCCAATTTCTGTGTAACTTTTACTTTTCCCAGGATTAATGTTTTTTGTGACATTTTTAGTACCTTGGATTGCGATGCTTAACTGTTGTAGGTACCAATCTCTATTCTCCACACCCCCCACCCCTCTTCCCCCTACCACACCCGATTCTTTTGTTATATTTTTCATATTTCATTTTATATTCTTCTGAATTATTAACACGTGCCATGATATATTATCATTTGGAGAAAAAAGTTTTTTTTGGTCCCATAACTTATCCTGTGTCCAATTTACGTCCCAAAAAATTTAACTATTCAATTTTGGTCCCATAACTTATTTAGTTGTCCAATTTTGGTCCTAATTTCACCGGAAAAGCCAAAACGACGTCGTTTTATGTCACACGTGGCTCACGTGCCGGCCAAAATTGGGGATTTATGCTGCTCATGCTGACGTGGCGCTGACTGTATTTTTTTCTTTTTTTAATTAATTATTTTTATTCAATATTTATTTCCACCTCATTAAATAATTAATAAAATTAATTTTAAATAAGATATCAACTTAATACCCATTCAAACTTACGGATTTACTAAGCCAATTCAAATCAATATTTTCAAAATTAAAAAAAAATGGGGAAGATTGAAATCGGATTTCAAGAAGGGTATCTAAGAGTCTGCCTTTGAAATGACGATGTAAATTCTTTGTTCAGGTAATTCAATTTCTCTTATTTTATGTATTATTTATTTAGAAAATGTGAGTTTGAATTGGTTTAGAAAAACTGTAAGTTTGAATTGGTATTGAGTGGTATCTTATTTAAAATTAATTTTATTAATTATTCAATGAGGTGGAAATAAATATTGAATACAAATAATTAATTAAAAAAGAAAGAAAAAATACAGTCAGCGCCACATCAACATAGGCAACAGAAACACCTAATTTTGGCCGGCACGTGAGCCACGCGTGACATAAAACGACGTCGTTTTGGTTTTTCCGGTGAAATTGAGACCAAAATTGGACAACTAAATAAGTTATGGGACCAAAATTGAATAGTTAAATTTTTTGGGACGTAAATTGGACACAAGATAACTTATGGGACCAAAAAAACTTTTTTCTCTTATCATTTGTTGGTAATTTTTTCATATTAAAATTATTAATATGAGAAGGTGTTATGTGAACGATACTGATAGTGAAATTTACTTGAAGCTTATTAGTAAATTATTCTAAAAGTATCAATGAATTATACTAAAGATACCAAATTCGAATGGTATTTCCTAAAGGTATTAACTAAAGTGGTATTAATTTTTTTTTCACTAAAGATATTAATTGTTTCAGTATAAAATATTAGAAAATTGTTATTCACGTTGATAGTTACTGTGAATTTCGTCCACATAATATTTTACCTATTAATATACGTCGACATGGTATTTATATCATTCATTGATATTTTTTTTTTTAACATGTCATTCATCCACACTGGGTATACCTTGTACATTCACACGTGTATATCATTTAGGGGGCGCTTGATTAACAACTCTTGAGAATGAGATTGAAAATTAGTATAATTATAATGATTCATGAAAACAAAAATATTATCTCCCCTTCTAAAGAAAGTAATCACTACTTCATTCTGATTAGTTTATTCTCTTTTTACAATCATTCTCTTCAATCCCTCTCATATTCTTCCACCAACAACCATTTATTGTCCACTTCTATTCCAAAATTGGAGCATGACACTAGCAATGGAGTTACTATTGAAATAATTCTTCTTTCAATATATCATTTTTATTATGGAGGCATAGATGAAAATATATTTTTATTACTATTACCATTGAAGACTTTCTAAACAAGCATGGAGCATCCTCGATTATTTTTTTCATCCCACACTTGTTATTTATCCATGATATGAGGTACAAAGTGAAACATGGAACAAATAATTTAATTTGCTCTCAACATCACCATCACTTCCAACCACCCACCCCCAATAATTCCTTAAATTACGGATTCATTGCTTAACCCTTCTTCCACAAACCCTATATAAGAAACCCTTTCTTTTGCATCTGATCATATCTCAGTCCCTTTGTGTACGTGCCTCTTGAAATTAAAAGCTCTTCTTCGTTCCTCTCTCTCATATGCAACCATTATTTCTTCTTTCGATCCGGCCCTTTTATCGGCCAATTAATTAGGGTTTACCATCATCACTTTTCTCTATCTCTTTTTTATTTTTATTTTTTCAAATTTTTCCCTTTGGATCTGCTACGTATATATTGTTGAAGATTATGAAGGCCTCAAGCCATTTTTTGCTGTTGGAGCATCATCAAGATTCACATAGTTTTAATCTGGGGTTCTATGTGGGGGGTTAAACCCCCTTTTTCAAAACCCTAATATGTGAGTCCAAGAATTCATGAATGTGAGAATCTTGATGATGCTGCAGCGGCAACTAATGGCTAATTTTTCCATTCCTCTCTCATGGTTCTCAATCTTTAGGTATATATATATATATGGTATGCTAACAATACTTTTTCTCCTAAAATTAAATAATTTTATCGAGTATATATGTAGATCCTTGCTTTTTATGAACGCATGATGACTTCTTTAAAGAGTTTTGAGATAATACACCGAATTTTTCATTCGGTGAATCTTGAAGAGAGAAAAGTTATGTAGATTTTGATTTAACCAAAGGAAATATAAATAAAAACCAAACAAGATTAATTTGCTGATAAAATTATTTGTATGTACTTTTAGGGTTTTGAGTCATCTTATTGTATAAAGACTTCAGAAATCTCACTCTTTTAATAGAATAAGTCTCAATACAATAGGGTATATTAGTTGTTTTCATTGTACAACATTACTACCAAATATATATAATACTTTTTAATGAAACAACTAATATTGTTAAAATACACACAAAATTAGAGCAAATTTTAGGTAAAATTGGTTCATATTATATTTTTCCTTCATGTGTGTGCGTGTAAATATATATATGAGTAATATCTTGAAAATCATTTTTATCATGTAATTCAAAACAGTGTTAATTGTTTCATGAAAAGGTTCCAACTTGATAGTATACATTTTAACGTAGCAACTAATACTATACTGTTCAAACTATGTCTATATTGATATATTGTTGAATTAATAGGTCATCTGGTATAGGAATTACCCTTTATCTAGATGTGTACATTGTAAGTTGTACCTAGAGGCATATAAAAACCTAGGTAGGCACATCACCAGGTTCAACTTTCAAGCACTGCTCCGGTACAGAAGGAATGTGTTCATGTTTGTACTTTAATGGAACTAAAATGTACGAAAATATGTCGTATTATGTTGCATTACATGGTGGGTATATTCATGGTTCTGCAGGTATGTGAAATTTTGTGCTCCATCTTTATATTAATTCTTTTTTCTTTTAAGAATTAATTCTTGTATTTTCTAATCCTTCTGACATTTTTTATTTTTGTTTTCAGGCCAAAATAAACAATGAGCCAAGACCTATTTTCTTCTTTTTTATTTTGTGTCTGATCGATGTAATATTAGTTTGTTTTTATTTATTTGTTGCTATTTAATTTTATGGCTGTATCTGTATTTTTTTTTTTATGTTTATTACATTAATAATAAAAACTAATACAGAATTCCATCATACGGTTCAAAATATATATTACAAGAATTGTGCCTTATTTTTTTATATTAATCAACTTTTCAAGGATTAGTCCAAAAAATATGACGGGATATTGCTGGTAGTCGATAAATCGAATAGTTGACTAGAGTTTATTGTGACTGGTGTTGGTGAATTAATTAAAGAACTATATTGAACAAACAAACAATAAATGAACTTGAAGATGAAGAACATTTAGAATATAAATGCTCAAGCTGGTAGGTGAACAATTTAAGAGTTCTTGCTTTGTGTATTGATTGCAACAAATGAAATTTCAACCCTTACAATAAGTCTCCCTACATAAAGAGCTACAAGCTGGTCACGGGTCGCCCATATAGTAAAATTGTATTCAATTGTTTATACAACGCAAAAAAAAAGGGGGGGACATATATTATATCATACTTGTTGTGAAACAAATAAAATAACACTACAAAAAAGACGCGGTTTAACGACGGAAAATTTGCGACGGCCAAATATCCGTCGCAAATTTCGTGTATTTGCGGCGGATTTGGGCAAGCCGTCGTAAAAAATGTCGGTTTGCGACGGATATGAAATTCCGTCGCAACAGTTAGTGTTTTGCGACGGAAATGTCCGTCGCAAATCCTAGGGCCCACCACCTTCGTTGTACTCCTGCTCATTTGCGACGGATATGTCGTCGCAAAGTCAAAATTGAAATTTGCGACGGAATTTTCCGTCGCAAAACGACCCGTTTAAAAGTAGCCACCCGGAAAATGACCCATTTGCCTGTTTTGCGACGGAATGGCCGTCGCAAATTTTAAATTCATATTTGCGACGGCCACTTTTCCGTCGCAAAATTGAGTAGTTGAAGCTCGTCAGAGGGGTTGGTGACCAATAATTGACCTGGGTCGTCGCAAAGCGTATTTGCGACGGAATTGCCGTCGCAAAATATAGAATTTGCGACGGAAAATCAGTCCGTCGCAAATTTGTGCAGATTTATAACAATCCCCTTCCTTTTCCTTCCCTTTCACTTTCACTCTTCTTTCCCTTTCACTTTCACTCACGAAAAAAATAAGAAATGATGCGGTTTTCATATGTTCTTCACGTATAATTGGTGTATTTGTCATTGCCTTCAACCTCACCGTACGTATTTGTCATTGCCTTCTACTTCACCGTACGTTTTCACATTTTTAACCGTTTAAATGTCATATTTTTATTGTTTCAATTTTTTAGTACACTATTAGGTAATGAGCATGATATATATTTATTTGATGGGTTTAGGTATTATTGATGATATATGTTTATTTGATGGGTACGTTAATTTTAGTTTGTGTGATATTTATACCTATTTTTAGTCGAAACTCTGCTCAATTTTTATGTACACTATTAGATAAATTGTGTGATATTTGTTTATTTGATTGGTTTACTATGATTGATATATATGGTTGTGTTGGATTGATTTTTGTGAAGGAAAATTTTGTATATCCTTATTTTTAGGCAAACTCTGCCCAATTTTTTATAACTCACGTGATATTTACTTTTAATCTGTAACAGATGCAATTTCCAGATCGTGGTTGGATGTACTCAATACCTAGAATGATAGGAGGAGGCATTAACTCTGCCTTTTGCAATAAAATTGATGAGTTTATTGAGTTTGCACTACAACATCCATGCAGTATGGATTGTATGGGTAATATTAGGTGTCCGTGTAAAGACAGAAGATGCAGAAATATGAGATTCTTGAGTGTTGATAAGGTTAGAACTCATCTTGTGATTTCCGGTTTTGTTCCCCGTTATTACAACTGGACCAGTCACGGTGAACAACGGTGGAATGTTGACATCAAAACCGTAGAATACTGGTATACTGGGTGGAGCGGTGGTGGAAATTTTGATGTTGGTGGTTCAAGTTATGTTCCGTATGCTCAATTTGAACCACAAATAGAGGATGAACCTGATAGATATCGGATGATGATTGTAGAATCTGTTTTGGGTGGTCAACCACAATTCAATGAAACACCTATGGAGGAGGAACCAAATCATCGGTCAAAGAAGTTTTTTGATATGCTTAAAACAGTTGATCAAAAGTTGTTTCCTGGTTGTGAGACTGAGACGCAATTGTCATTCAATGCTCAAATGTTGAACATCAAAACTGAAGGCAAGGTCAGTCAAAAAGTGTTCAATCAATTTGCTAATTCAAACGAGCTCTACCTGAAGACAACACGGCGCCTGATAATTTCTATCAGAGCAAGAGGCTCTTGAAGGATATGGGTCTACCCTTTGAGAAGATTGATTGTTGTACAAACGGTTGCATGTTGTTTTAGGATGAGGATGAGGATGAGGATCATTGCAAGATGTGTGGTCACCCACGGTACAAACCATCTGGTCGTACAAAAAGTAAGAAGAAAGTGCAGTTGAAGGCTTATAAGGCAATGTATTACCTTCCCATCACTCCTCGTCTAGAGAGGTTGTATCAGTCCAGTGCCACGGCTAAAGACATGACATGGCATGCTGAGGAGTGTTCTGGTGAGAATTCTGGAGAGATGCGGCATCCTGCAGACCCGGGCATGGAAACATCTAGATAGGGAGTTCCCAGATTTTGCAAGGGAGACGAGAAATGTGAGGTTAGGCTTGTGCACGGATGGTTTTGCCCCATTTGGAATGCACGGAAAAAAGTATTCATTATGGCCTGTGCTGTTGACCCCGTACAATCTACCTCCTTGGTTGTGCATGAAGCCTCAACATATATTTCTTAGTATCTTGGTGCCTGGACCACACAACCCCAAGCATAAATTGGATGTATATCTCCAGCCATTGATTAAAGAGTTGAAATCTTTGTGGTCTACGGGGGTGGAGGCCTACGACGTTCATAGGAAGCAGAACTTCACGATGCGAGCTGCACTTTTATGGACCATTAGTGACTTTCCAGCATTTTCTATGTTGTCTGGGTGGTCAACAGCAGGAAAACTAGCATGCCAGTATTGCATGGACGGTTCTGATGCATTCTATCTTCCGTTGAGTAGAAAAGTGTCATGGTTCGACAACCATCGCAAGTTTCTTCCTCCTGATCATCCCTTTCGGAGGAACAAAACAGACTTTCTAAAGGGTAAAAATGCAGTAGGCCGCCCAAGACCACGGATTCGATCAGGTATGTGTCTGGGTACTGAATCACTACTGATGTCTATGTGTCTCATATATATAAGTTAACCATATATAAATTAATTATTTCAGGTGATTCGTTGTTGTATGAGGTTACAGTCACTGATTTGATGAAGACAACTGAGGCGGGTGCAATGGAGCACAATAAACGTATCCAGGGTGGTTGGAAGAAGAGAAGTATCTTTTGGGACTTACCTTATTGGAGCAAGTTGTTGATTCGACACAATTTGGATGTGATGCATATAGAGAAGAATGTTTTCGACAACTTGTTTCATACGGTCGTGGGTACTGAAGGGAAGACCAAAGACACTTCAAAATCCAGAGATGAGTTGAGGCTCTTCTGTTCTCGTGCTTCCCTACACAAGGATGAGCAGACAGGAACATATCCCCAGGCCTCTTACACAATTAGTAAAGCAGAAAGGAAGAATTTGTGTAAGTGGGTGAAAGAGTTGAGCTTCCCTGACAATTGTTAATGCATACCTTACTGAAGAGGTTGGAGCATTTTGTTCTTACTACTTCGGCGATCAAGTTCAAACCAGAATCAGAAATGTGTCTCGCAACTACGATGGTCGTGGAGTAGACCATCCCCTTCGTGATGTTGAAGGTATGTTATCTGTATTTTTGCATCCGGGTCGACCAATGGGTAAGGGCACCAAACGACCGTTCAGGGGCAGTATTGAAGAGGAAACAATACATTCATATGTTTTGATGAATTGTCCTGAAGTCCAACCGTATATAGAGTAAGTAATTTAATTTTATAGTTGAGTTTTTTACAATATGTATACTGTTGATATCTGAAAAGTAATTAATTTCTTTTTTCTGATATATAAGCATGTTCTGTGAGTATAAGCGTCAAGTAGAACCAGACATCACAGATGCAACAGTTTTTCAATCCATCCGCAATGATTTTATGTTTTGGTTCCAACGTTACGTGAGTACCACATAATTATATGATTTTTACCTTATAACAAATATGTTATTATTTTTATACATGATAATTTAATATTTACAGGGACAAAATGGCCTACTTAATAACAACCCACATCTTGAAGCTCTGAGCAAAAGACCACTACGTAGTGTGGCATCATACCACGGATATTACGCAAATGGATACAAATTTCATACTGAAGCGTATGCTTCAACGAAATCGACTACAAACAGTGGTGTTTGCGTTATCGGTGCAAACTACAACGAAGAACCCATCGATTACTATGAAGTGCTGCAAGAAGTAGTTGAAATAGAATATCCGGGTTGGCCGAGCAGGACGATAGTGTTGTTCTTGTGTGAATGGTATGATCCAGGGAACCAAGGAACAAGAGTCGACAAAAACTACAAGATTGTTGATATCAACACCGGAAAGAAGTTTCCGGCGGCATACGATCCTTATATTTTTGCAACGCAAGCATCTCAGGTATATTATTGCAAATACCCCGGATCAAGTAGGCCCAACTTGAGGACAGTTTGCAAAGTAAAGGCAAGATCACTGGTTGAAGTTTCTAATCCGTCAAACAAAGACGGTGTAGAACCAACAGATCCATTTCAAACAGAGATACAAGAGGCTCAAACAGAGGTTGATCAAGCAGGTGTGAATATTTTTGTCGACTTACTTGCTGCAAATCCAGAAATGATAATGATTGAAAGTGATCATGAGGGTGATGGACAAAAGCGCGGTGGGGAGGAAGAAGAAGAGGAAGAGGAAGAGTAAGAGGAAGAGGAAGAGGAAGAGGAAGAGGAAGAGGAAGAGGAAAAGGAAGAGGAAGAGGAAGAGAAAGAGGATGAAGATGAGGAAGAGGATGAAGATGATGATGAGGATGACGAGGAAGAAGACGACGATTAGAATTACTAAATTATTGTATATATAACAAGTGAAAAACGAAAATGAATTAATTTGGTGAATTATGAAAAAAAAACGAGTCAATTTGGATACATACACAATTAATTGCGTACAAATGAACGAATTATAAATTTAAGCGGGAGTCGAAATAAATAAATTTACAGAAATAATAAAAATTAAATGGCCCCAATATTTATAAAAACAAGTTAGAAACGAAAATGAATTAATTTGGTGAATTGTAGAAAAAAAAAATAGTCAATTTAGATACATACACAATTAATTGCGTACAAATGAACGAATTATAAATTTAAGCGGGAGTCGAAATAAATAAATTTACAGAAATAATAAAAATTAAATGGCCCCAATATTTATAAAAACAAGTTAGAAACAAAAATGAATTAATTTGGTGAATTGTAGAAAAAAAAATGAGTCAATTTGGATACATACACAATTAATTGCGTACAAATGAACGAATTATAAATTTAAGCGGGAGTCGAAATAAATAGTTTTACAGAAATAATAAAAATTAAATGGCCCCAATATTTATAAAAACAAGTTAGAAACGAAAATGAATTAATTTGGTGAATTGTAGAAAAAAAAAAACGAGTCAATTTGGATACATATACAATTAATTGCGTACAAATGAACGAATTATAAATTTAAGCGGGAGTCGAAATAAACAATTTTACAAAATAAAAAAAATAGTTGGGCAAAATATTTTAATAAACAACTTAGATACGAAAATAAATTAATTTGGTGAATTATAAAAAAAATGACTTAATTTGAATACATATACAATTAATTGCATAAAAATAAACGAAAGTAGCTTGTGCCCTAGTGGCGCGCGCCCCCTCCTCTTGCACAAGAGGTCCCGTGTTCGATTCCCCTTGGACGCAAAAAATGGATTAATTGTTCAAGGCCTAATAAGACTAATATAGAAGGTGGGCCGCATATAAAAAGAGATGGGTCGGTTGGCCCAGTGGTCAGCGCCCGCCCCGGCCGCCTCGGGTGCCCGGGCTCGAACCACGCGAGCCACTTTTTTTGTATAGGCTCAGTAATTTGCGACGGCCAAATTCCGTCGCAAATATTGAATTTTACGACGGAAAACAACCCGTCGCAAATTATAACAGAAAAAAATAAAAAAAATATATATAAACATTTGCGACGGAATGTGGCCGTCGCAAATGTTGTTGACCCGAACGGGTTTGACCCGAAATATTTGCGACGGAATACTGTCCGTCGCAAATTCTGTGTGACCCGGCCGGGTCTGACCCGCCGATTTTGCGATGGATTTGTCCGTCGTTAATTTGCGACGGAAGTCGAAATCCGTCGCAAAAATTAGCTACGGCTGTTTTAGGGACGGATACGTGTCCGTCGCAGATACCGTCGCAAAACACTGTTTGCGACGGATTTTCCATCGCTAATTCCGTCGCAAAACAGTGTTTTTTTTTTGTAGTGTAAGAAGAGAAAACAAGATGTCAATGTAGAGAGAAATATTGTAGGGAGAAATTGTATTATATTGATCAATTTTTTTATGCTTACAAATGAAGGCGACACCACCTATTTATACTCATGTATGGATCCTTCTAGAAGTCCATAATAATGCATACATTTATTCAAATGAAAATAAAAGGACACCTCATTATTCATGTAATTATTTGGGAAAATAAAAGGACATCCACCAAATAAATATATTATTTCATAACACTCCCCCTTGGATGTCCGTTGTCACACAAATAATATGTCTCGTTAAAAACCTTACTAGGAAAAACAAACCCATTGGGACAAAAACCCTAGTGAAGGAAAAAAGAGTACATATTACTTATTAGAACAACTCTCCCCCTGATTTAAATATCATCTAAAATCTTTTAACCGTCGCATTCCAAGACGCTTCACCAATTTTTCAAATGTTGCCGTCGGTAATGCCTTGGTAAATAAATCTGCTAAATTGTCACTCGATCGGATTTATTGCACATCAATTTCACCATTCTTTTGTAATTCGTGAGTAAAGAAGAATTTTGGTGAAATATGTTTCGTTCTATCTCCTTTAATATATCTCCTTTTTAGCTGGGATATACAAGTTGCATTATCTTCAAATAACACAATTAGAGGATTTTCATTATCATGTGACAACCCACAATTTTTTCGGATATAATTGGTCATTGATCTTAGCCAAACACATTCTCGACTGGTCTCCTGTATTGGTATGATTTCTGTATGATTCGAAGAGGTGGCATCAAGCGACTGTTTCATAGACCGCCATGAAATTGCGATACCACCACATGTATATCCAGTTTGAGACCTTACTTTATGTGGGTCTTGGAGATAGCGAAAAATGTGTTTTATATCATTCCAATGTCGTCTTGTAGGAGATGAACTAAATCTTGCTAATAAATTTACTGCAAATGATATATCTGGTCTTGTAAAATTAGCAAAAGACATAAGTGCACCAATATCACTGAGATATGGTACTTCGGGACCAAGAATTTCTTCTTCTTCCTCTCGCGGTCTAAAAGTATCCTTATTAGGATCAAGAGACCGAACGACCATTGGGGTACTTAATGGATGTGCATTCTCCATGTAGAACCGCTTTAATACCTTCTGAGTATAAGCAGTTTGGTGGAGATCCACCTTCTAAGTGCTCAATTTGCAAACCAAGACAAAATTTAGTTTGTCCAAAATCTTTGATCTCAAGTTCTTTCTTCAAATATGAAACTGCACTTTGGAGCTCTTCAGGAGTCCCAATTAAATTGAGATCATCAACATATACTGCAATTATTATAAAATTTGACCTTTTTTTCTTTATGAAAACACATGGGCATATTGGGTCATTGGTATAACCTTCTTTAACTAGGCATTTAGTAAGTCGATTATACCACATGAGTCCAGACTGTTTGAGCCCATATAAAGACCTTTGCAATTTGATAGAATAAACTTCTCTTGGATTTGATTTACATGCTTCAGGCATGCTAAATCCTTCAGGGATTTTCATATAGATATCATTTTCAAGATAACTGTATATATATACAGCGGTTACGTCATTTGACGCATTCCCAAATTTTCATATTTACTGCCAGAAATATTAAATAGCGAAACATTACTCCATACATAATAGGAGATATGTTTGATTTATTGGGTCTCTGTGAAAACCCTTAAGCTATTAATCTCGCTTTATATTTCACCACCTTGTTATTCTCATTTGTTTTTATACAAATGCACACTTCCGGGTGTACAGTATATCAACACTTTGTTTTGTTTAGCGAGTCTAGTTCTGCCACAATTTGCTTCTTACTATTTCACCTAGTCAAAGTGCTTTTGGCACCCAACATAGGTACTGGATCCAGATTTTATTTATGATAGTAAAAGCAATAGTGGACACGAATATGTTATCGACAACGATAATATTATATTGTAAGTTTCTCTAGTATTTATAAAATTCATTTAAACCAGATCATCATCATTTCCCAATATATTTTGATCTGGTCGTTCCGCAATCCTAGTATTTTGAATTATTTTGTGCACGTGCTTCATTACTAGGATTTTCGTCTTCAGGACGTATATCTTCAGGAGATTTCGGGAGTGACTTAATATTAAGCTAACTTTGATTTACCGCGGATTTATAACTTTCATGTTTAGAGGTCATTTACGTTGCTGGCGTATAAATAGATATACTTGATTTCTCTAGGAACCTCTATACTCTGTAGAGCATATACTGCAGGTATATGCTATGTAGTCACTCATTTATGATTGATATAAACTTCTGGCAGATTATTTACTGAATATTGCAAATTAATTATCTTTTGAACTTCTGGTTCAGTTTGACTAGTGTGTGGGTTTAAATATTGAAGATCTTTTTCCTTTAGAAAAATTTCTCGGCATTCATTTAATTTTGAATTCTTATCTCCCCCTAATGCCGGGAAATGATCTTTATCGGATGTGCAGTCAACTTACAGGGCTTTTGAGAATTGAGATACGTTTTGATGGTGATATAAGAATATATATTGCACAATCAAATATTCACAGATGGGAAATGATGGTTATTTCCCACACACCAGTTATAATGGGGAGTAGTCATTTTTCTTTTTTTAAAAACTAGCTCTTCAGGAGCAACATTTTTTTTTCTTTTCTAGAGACAACCTCTGCAGGAGGCTGAACATTATTATTGCACATAATTTGAAGTCTTTTACCTTTTGACTCATTACTTTTATTTAATCATCTTTTCCTTTGAGGATTTTTATCTTTTGACAAAGAGGTCTCCCATGCTTCAGGCGTGTTTCAGGTTCATATTTGTTATTTGTTCTTCAGGGACATCAATCTTCATCGAAATATTTTTTGTATGAATACGTGATTTAGTAACTCTTCTGGAGTCACTAAATACATCTGATAATTGATTTGCAATTTGTTACAAATATACAATCCTTTGAACTTTTAGTTCACATTTCAAGGATTAAGAAAATTCAATGTTATTTTCCAATTGATTTCCTTTTCAGTTGATCTTTAAAACTCAAAGAATTTCTTTTAAACTTGGGAGACAATAGTGCGTTCTTTATAACAAGTTTAGTTCCTTCAAGGAAAAATATAGTAGCTCTTCTGGAGCCTTCAATCAAGTTAATTTGCACTACTACTGATATTAATATTATTTATCTCCCCCTCTTCCAAATGAGAAACATTTTCTATATTTAAGCATGATATGTAGAAACACAGTCAATTAGACAAATAAAAAAATGCAAAATTCATAATTCATAAATTTCATAATGAAAATATGAAATATGTGTAAGGGGTTCATTATATATTTATTTGATATCTTCAAAGAAAAAATATATCAAGATGAAACATACCTTCATCATCACCACACAAACATTATATTATCAAACGTGATCCATCCTTCTTTTCAGGGATGCTTAATAATATTTAACAAGATAATTCAGTATCCGATATATACAAGATCAACGACCTTCTGTACCACATTAGTAACATTGTTATTCATACTTTTTCTTTTTTCCACGGTCTCTCTTCTGGGAGACAATTTATTTATTGTGACGATCATGATTATATGAGATATATCTATCACGACCATATCTATAATTATTATGGTCACACCCATGACCCATGTCCAAAATTTTGAGATTGAGTCACATTCGCTTCAAGGAATGGACTAACACTAGTAGGCCGGGACTCATTGTTTTTCATCAATAATTCATTATTTTGCTTGGCTTGGAGAAGACAAACAATTTATTCTAAATATTTCTTAAACCATTGATCTCGATATTGTTGTTGCAGAAGTATATTCTAGATATGAAAGTAGTCTTCTCAAGCATATCATCATCAGTATATTTTTATCACACAACTTTAATTGAAAAGTAATTATGAACATGACTAAATTATATTTATTAACAAATTTAATATATTGTAGTCGTAGTTAAGTTAATTGTACCATAATTTTATATTATTTATGATGTTTATGCTTATTTTTGATGTCGCATAGACAGGGACAGTTTCATTGGTTTTGGACACGTCTACAGTAGGTAGAACTAAACATGTATTGAGTCCAAAACAAATCTTAAAGCAAAACGGGTTAGCAAAAAAATAAGTATAACAAAAGTTTTATAAAGCTGCATACCCGTACAATGTTGTAATTTACACAAAATTATTCTATATCTTTATCACATTTTATCTTATAGAATGGGTCTCGAATAATTCAACATTGTTGTAATACCACGTCCCGTTCTATACCCTTTTCTTTAATTAGAAATCTTATTTTTTTATTTTCTTTTTCTTTGTTTCTTTTAATTTTAATTATTTTGTGTGTTATTTGTGTATTTAAATATATAAACCCCTTTTTATAAATTCCTAAATTCGAAGAAAGAAATCGAATTCTTTCAAACGAATAAAGGACTACGAGAAATTAATTATTCAAATTAAATTAAGGATTTCGATCCGTTTAATTTATTGAGAAAAATCAAAATACAATAAAATATTAGTTGAGTTTTAAAACTGTATTAATTTCTGAATCGGGGTTACACTCGTGAACCAAACAATCCCTGAACCGTATCATTTGGGAACGAAAATATCGATATTTGGATAAAATTTTGAGGAATAGATAAGTCTTGAAAGGAGTGAGTATAAAAAGGAAAAAAGCCAAATCCTCTCTCCTCATTTTCATTCACGCACATAATCAGTTTTCCTCTAAAAAATTTCTCTCCCTTCCTCTCCTCACGCACACCTTCTTCCTCCGGCGAACGTCCAGCGCCGCCGACCCACCGCCGTGCTCAGGCCATCGCCCTCGCCGTCCCGCCGCTGGAGTCCAGCCGAGCGCCGCTGTCCTCTCTCCTCCGGCGAACGAGCTCCGTTGTCGCTGCTCCTCCGAGCTCCGCCGCGTCGCAGCCGCCTCAGCTCGAAGCCCAGCGCCACTGCGACCACGGCCCAGCGCCGCCTCCTCCGCCGCAGCCGTCTCTCGCCTCGCCGAGCTCCGCGACCGCGACCCAGCTCCCCCTCTGTTCGAAGCGTCGCCGCCTCAGCCGTAGCGCCGCCGAAGCTAGCTCCGCCGTCGCCGCCTCCTCCTCAACCTCCAGTAAGATGATTTCCTTCCTCTATTGTTCGAATTTAATTCCGTTTAAATTTGATTTCGAACACCGGTTTATTCCAATTTCTAACCGAGACGTCATTTCATTTAATTTTCCGTTCAATTTTGACGCCGTTGAACCGGTTGTTGTTGCCAAATTTCTGGAAATTTCGATCGACGCTGTTAGGCTGTTCGATTCATTTTTCCGAATTCCCGAACGACGCCGTTAGGCTGCCCAATTTTCGTGAGCGAATTCCGAGTTTCAAAATGACGCCGTTAGGCCGCCCGTTTAACATCTCGAACCGAAGCTCGTAAGGTTTCTACTTCGTTTTCTTCTTGGGTAGATTCTGGATAATTTTTGTCAATTTGTTCGAATCATGGGACAAGGAAAAGAAAAGAGAATTACTGTTAGTTTAGTTAGATGGTTAGTGTTAATTGTTGACTTGAGTAGTATTGTTATTTTGCCCTCTTGTATCACTCTTTAGAAGTAGGATTTGGATAGTTGTTTTCCTTGTTTTTATTTCCTTCACAAACCATGAGATTGAATTTTTTAGTTTAGTGTTTTGGGTAATAGTTTTTGAATGATGAAGTATTACTGTTTTAGATTTTGTAGTATTTTTGACTTAGTTGGATGATGTTATGAATTAGTGGCTAGTATTTTTAATTGAATGGTGTCGAAGCTTGTTGATTAAACACTTTCGTTTTGAATCCATAGACAAAGGGAAACTCGTCTTCCCCTTGTGCGACTGTTAGAAAATTAAGAACCCAAAGGATAAGTCTCTTAAATATCCAATTTAGTAAAAGAGTTTTCTTGGAGAAATTAATAGATTCGTTTAAAAACGGGAAATAGAATTCTTAAGAAAGAAAAACCTTTTCTTTAATTTTATTAATTTTTCTAAGTAATAATCTTATTTTTCTAAGTAATTCCAAGCTTAATAATTATATTTTTTTCCTTAAAGGACCTTTATTAAGGACACCACTGAATTCAGTAAATACACCCCCCTAATACACCTCCTCTCAAAAAGGGGTGTACCTATCAATTAGAAATCAACCTTTGAAAACTTTAGTTTTCAATAGCTTTCTAAAGACAACAATCTACTCAATCCTCGAGTTTCACACTCTTAAGCTTTTCAAATTCAAAAGTCAATCTTTTAATCGGAATACTCCTTATTAGGATTCTGTACTTTTCGGAACACGCACGAAGGACTCGACTGTCTGCCTACACAATATTCCCGGAACTCAGAACAATCAGGTGGGTGATGATCTGTTGATTGATCTGCTAATAATAACGTCGTGCCGGTATTTCCTGAACTCGATTAAATCAAATCAAAAATATCTAATCCAACATAAATGTAACACCTATCTATATAACTGTTTGGATTATGTGATATAACTATATATGTTATATATATTGCCTGTTGTTTTGTGAATCGATCATCATTGCATGAGTAAACACCTTACGTGAGCATGAATCAGTTCGGTTATCAGTCAAGTATTATTCTTTGTAAAGTTTATTGAGTCAGTTTTGTGAAAAGTCAGTATGTACGGAGTCGGGATCGAGTTTTAAATCCGACCTCCGGGGCCGCTGTCGGGGACGCCCTCGAAATCAAGGTTGTTGATCAAGTAGATCTGGTCCCCGGTCAGCTGTCGTTTGACGCACTGGGAAGAAGGTCATTGATACTTGCTTATTTTAAGGGATGTTATGGTTGGATGATGTGAGTTTGTGTGGTTGGATGAAGTAAGTTCTGGTTGGAGTTGAAAATGATAACTTTGTTGATTGGTTGGAGTTGAAAAGAGTAACTTTGTTGGAAGTGGAATGATCGTACGTTTATGGTTTGTCAGTTTGTGATAATATGTGATATGTTTTGGGCTTTGCCCTAATGTGAATCAACTTGTGCTATTTCAATTATATTATGCGAAATATGCTTAAATGTCGTTTAAACTTTATAATCTTATTTATATGTCAACTGATTAAATAAATAAATACTTTATTAATGAGTATAACTTAATATATTTCGGATTTACCAATCTCATGATGTTGCAATCACCCATAAGTGAGAATTCAATTCTCACGCCCATTTTTCCTAACCCCTTGCAGATTACAATTACGGGGAGCAAGGACAGTGACACAGAAGACACAAAGTCTCCCTTTTGCTTAAAATATTATTACTAATACAATGATGCCTATTATTCCTATTTCCCAAATAAATGTTATCGCTACTGCCATGCAAGACGATACTCTTACCGTGTGTTTCAATTATCCAAACTTAGTGTGTATTATCCTGAAGATACAAAACCTTCTACCCATCTTTATATATATATAAATACACTTACGTTATAATATTTATTCCCACTTATCCGCTGCATGAAACTTCTCTCTCAATTCAGTTATATTCCCTTCAAAAATTTTATAGTTCGGACTTTTGATCACAATAACACTTCGAATCCGATATAATTAATATATTTTGGGTTCGGGGCGTTACAATTGTAATATTTTGCCTAAATGTTGTCGCTTTCAACATTGTTAGTGCAAATCAATTGAAAATAAAATGAACACAAGTACCTTAATGACTTAACAATAATTACATCAAGTAACACCGATCAAGATCTAAAATTATAGAATGTATTCACTCAAGAATTGTGTCAACAATAAAATGTCGAAGACTAATGGTAAATATTACTATCCATTTAAACCTACGATTTAACTATCAGATTGTGAAGCCTCAACATAAACTCAATTTCCTGATATTGAGGAAAGAATTCGAGGAGAGGGTGTAGAGCGCTCGTGCTGATAACGTGTTGTGAAACAAATAAAATAAGAAGAGAAAACAAGATGTCAATGTAGAGAGAAATATTGTAGGGAGAAATTGTATTATATTGATCAATTTTTTTATGCTTACAAATGAAGGTGACACCACCTATTTATACTCATGTATGGATCCTTCTAGGAGTCCATAATAATGCATACATTTATTCAAATGAAAATAAAAGGACACCTCATTATTCATGTAATTATTTGGGAAAATAAAAGGACATCCACCAAATAAATATATTATTTCGTAACAATACTCTTGTTTTCTTTAAATATTTCACTCGTGTTATTACAAGTTAAAAACATGCAGGTCAATAATGCTTTCACACGTCATATTAGTCATCAATTCAACAACTCAACTACTTAATACATCGTGATTCTTGAAAACGTGACTACGAAAAATTGAAAATGTCACATGCTAGGGCGCATCAAAAAAGAAAAGAAACCGTTCTTTTAGTATAATCATATCTCAATACTCATCATATAACTAATATATAAAAAATACAGGATATGTCGCTAATCTAATTTCCTTTCGCATAGAAGTTGTCTAGCTAATTAATATGATTTGATCCCTTCTCTCTAAACAATTAGACAAGGCAATAAAATAAAATAAAATTAGATAATGACAAAATCTTTCAAACGGCACGTCATGATCAAAACAACTGTAAAGAAAAACTGAAATGTCATTCACTTGACTTAATTAATTAATGGTGATTCGATTTGAGTTGTGTGCAGAACTCCAAAAAAAAAAGAAAAAAAAAATGAATTGAATGGAACATTAGAAAAGAAAGACTACTGCAGGGGACCCCAACGCAGCCAAAAAAATTAACTCGCTTCAACTTATCCTACCAACTGAGTTGACTAGCAAATAGATACATCTATACATTCATCAATCCAAATAATTCCATTTTCTTCTCTTATTATTTTTGTCGTGACAAGAGGTACACCACAAATTGGAAAAAGTAATTAATCAATACAATAAAATTAAGGCTTACCTCATTCAAAAATAGAAATTGATCACATATAAATTTATATACTCCATGAAGCCTATATATAATTTTTTAGGGATTTAAATCAAATTCATCCTCTGTTTTTTTCTTTTATCAAAATGGTCCTCTATTTATTTGTTTTATCAATTCGATCCTGTATCTATCAAGTTTCGCCAAAATGATCCTAATCGGCCTAAAAATGTAAAAAACCTCACTGTTTCGGTACTCTATTTATTTTCTTTACCAATTTAATCCCGTATCAATTCACATTTCTCCAATTAGGTCTTAATTGAATGCAAATGCCACCTTTTTAGTCATGTACATTAGGACCATTTTTCACCAAATTAGGACCATTTTGGCGAAACTTGAACAAATACAGGACTAAATTGATAAAATAAATAAATAGAGGGCCATTTAGATCAAGGTAAAAAGATAGAGGATGAATTTGGATTAAATCCCTAATTTTTTTATGTGAAATTGTAGGAATGTAATCCCTTGATTAATACCTTCAAAGAGGTCAAATATATATACAAAGTACAATAGTCAATCTAGGCTATAATTTAGGAATCAATGATACGCCTACCATCTACAAATATCAATCAAATATTTACATATCTTCTATTACACCCCCGCAGTCGAAACGGGAGAACGACAAACGCTGAGACTGTCACGAAAATCTTCAAAGAGAACCGAAGGAAATCCTTTAGTAAAAACATCAGTTATTTGATGACGAGATGGAACATGTAAGACACGGACATGGCCACGAGCAACCTTTTCTCGAACAAAGTGAATGTTCATTTCTATATGTTTTGTCCGTTGGTGTTGAACTGGATTACTAGCAAAATAAACCGCACTAACATTGTCGGTATAAACCAAAGTAGGTGTAGAAAGTGGGCAATGTAATTCTAGCAGCAAGTTACGAAGCCAATATGTTTAAGAAAAAATGTTTGCAACACTGCGATATTCAGCTTCCACACTGGACCTGGACATTGTTGATTGACCCTTGGCCGACCAAGAAATGATATTATCCCCAAGGAAGACACAATAACCCGACGTTGAACACCGAGTATCGGGACAGCCACCCCAGTTAGCATATTTGTATGATATGAGAGATGTTGTGGTGGAGCGATATAGATGAATCCCATAATCAAGTGTGTCTTGTAGATGACTTGAAGCGAAAATACTAACTTCTACTAGTCGCTTCCGCACAAGCGGACGGGTTCACTGCAGTATGAGTAAGTATAACGACCAAGTATTATCGAACCCAAGGGAAAGTGTGTATGCAAATAGATCCCTGAAGATCTACGCGTCGTAGTTAATATGAATGTATTGTTTTTGGGTTTTTTGAAAGATTAATTAAAAGACTAAAATTATCCTAGGAATGCAAAAAGCAAAATTAAACTAAGAATCGAAGGGTTGTTTTCAAATGAGAGATGGTGATGCTCAGGATAGGAATCCCTACGTATACTAACGGAGCAGGTACATAATCAAAATAACCGTGACGCGCAAGAAATAACCTAAGTTAAAGATCGTAAGATGAAAGCTCAAGATTTTAACCCTAATAATTTATCCTAACAGTCGACTTCACTAATCCACTAACAAGTTAATAGATTGTGCTTAATTAACGAGACCCTAATTTAAACTAAGGTGATGCGGTCGTCCTCTTTAGATAAACTAGTAGATTAACTAACCCTTTCTAAACCCTCTCGTTAAGTCTACTAGTTGTTAAAGAGTGATACGGTCGTCCTCTCAATAACACTTTTCGAACGAAATTCAAGAGTAAAGTTAAGACTAATTTTAAGAATTCATTAATTAAGAGAATTAAAACTAAACGTCACGAATTATCCTAATTACGTACCCACATCCTACTTCTACGAGTTCATCCTACCCTAAGCATGCAAGGGTTCTAGCCTAACATGGTGGTTTGAATAATCAAAGCAATCACAAGAACAATAAACATATGCATAATTGAATTAACTAATAAAATCAAGAACATAAACGAAAGAACAAATTAAAGTCTCCAAAGAAATCTATATAAATCTGAAAAACTAGGTTTAATCATCTCAAAGAGTAAAGAAAGAAAGAATTAATCTAATACGTTCAAAAGAAATACTAAAACTAAGAATTCGTAAATTAAAACCTCGATTACAACGTATAAAATCCTTCAAAACTCCTCCCCAAGCTTTCTCATCGCTCAAAGTATGTAAAAATATGTGTTGGTATGTTGTTATCTGTTGTTTACCAAATAATTGTTGCTGGGATTAACTGGCTATTTATAAGAGCTTTGGTAAAAACATCAAATGATTGGGTTCTTAAATGCTAAAATGAATGCTTGAATGAAGAAAGACAATAAATGCATAAGAACACTAAGAACACCAAGAATTGTCAGGGGTTGTTGGACCCTGGACTTGAATGAGTATGTGTATTGATTATACTGAGAGAGATTGAACCTATTTTACATTACAAATGTTGGGGTATTTATAGTTTTCTCACTACAGGGGTATGTTGGTCATTTCCGGCCTCTTGGGGGACAGGTGCATTAAATGTCTCCTGCCTCTGAGGGCGCGCGGGCTCTGATATGTCAGGGCTTGCAGGTGGCCGGCCACTAGGGTGTTCGACGCGTGTCCAAAAAGGACGATTCTCTGGCGAATTTCCTCATTTGGATGGAATATTCTCTGAGTACGGAGGCGGCCTTTTTCCTCCTTGGGGGAGGGTCTCGCTTGATTCTATCACGTGCTCCAGATCTCTCTTGCCGGCCGGGGGCCTTGAGTGATCGGAGGTCGGCCTCCTGGCGGACAATGAGGTCGGAGATTCTTCCAGCCGGTTGGTCGCGTCCGGGCGACCTCCGCTGGACTTCACTGGTCGTGGCCGGGTCGGTTCGGCCACGGTCGGACTTCAATGTGGCTGTGATGAACGTGGACGGGCGTCCCAAGCGGGTTTCCAGCCTCGCTTTCAAGGTCGAAAACTCGTGGTCGGAGCCCGCTGAGGTCGGATACAGACCGGCCAGGTCGGTCCCGACCTCTGGGTATCTTCTTGCCTTTTCCGGCTTGCTTCCGGCCGGATCCGAGATGTGGTCCGAAACGGTCACAACAATTGCCCCCCAGCTCGTCACTCAAAGTTGATGAGGGGCGAGGTGGTCGTTTGCCGTTTTGTGTTGGTGCCGGCCTCGATCTGCCCGGGGTGGTCGGAGATCGACCTACGGCTATGCGATGACTGGAAGGACGTGCGTTGTACTTATTTTGCCTAAAAAGGTGCGCATGACATCAGTCGACGCCTCGGATTACGCGCATTGAAAGCTGACGTGTGTGACATGATTTGATCTCCTCGAATCTCGCGTATTTAATGCGTGCAATGTACGAGGCGTCTGACGCCAAAACCGTCTCTTCAAATTCTTGCACCTAGGTCCCTAAACCTAGGATTTTATTTCGAAATAGGCCCTCACCCATTCCCTATAAATAGGGGAGTCATTCTACTCCCAAAGGCTTTTACTCTTTCGCGATTTGGAGCTGTTCTTTGGCGATTTCCGGCGATCTTCTCACGGCGGCGACAAGCTTCTAACTGCGGCGACTGTTGGTTTTGAGAAGGTAATTTCCAAATTTTCTTAATTCAAGCTTCTTTATTTACATAATGGTGCGACGATGGGCCGGTCCTCCGCCTGGGCAACGAGGTGACGGCTCTTCTAGCGGCGGGGGAGGTGGTGGTGCCAATCGGCGCCTATTTGAAGAAGGAGGAAGCTCTCACGGCGGGAGTGGTGCTTCTCCTTTGCGTTTGGCGAGCTCGATCTGGGCGCATGACGACGATGGCTTAGATGCCCTGTTCCCACGCCCGGGACGGTCATTATTGGGTGAAGGTGCCCGGGAGGGAGTTCCTTTGGCTACGGAACGATCCCAGGATGAAGGGGCGGCCCGACCCGTGGGGGATAGGGATCCATTGGATGACCTCCTAGAGGAGGACGAGGAAGAAGGCGGTCGCGGTGAGGGCGACGACCGGGCCACTAACTTGCTCCTAAAAAATCTCGCGGCCGAGATGATTAAAGAAAGGCTTGGGAGTGCGGGAGAGGCCTCGGGATCCGATTCTGAAGAGGTTGAGAGGCCGGCCGCAGTTGGTCGGAGTGTCAGCCAAGATCGGCGAGACCAGGTCAGACAGGCCTTTCGTCTGTGGTCGGAATATGTGGAGAGGAAGGATGAGGTCGAGTCTCTCTCCTTCGACTATGAGGAGTATTTGGATCATTTCCCACGGGGGCCGACCGTTCGCGATCCGGCCACCATTCGGATAGCCAATCTGGAGGAGTCCCGTAGGTGGACCATTGGCCAAGTGCAGAGCAAAATGTCTCAGCGTCACCTCGACGAAGCGCGGGTCGGATGGGAAATACCTCTCGACGTTCATCTATACGCGCCTGAGCTGAACGAACGGGCGGACCAGCCTCCGCGTGGGATGGTGGCCGTAACCCAGGACATGATGGAGGTCGGACTCCGCTTCCCCCTTCATCTGGCCGCATCGTATTTGTTGAACTTTTGGAACCAGGCGCCCATCCAGCTGCTGCAGAACGCGTGGATGATAATAGTGAGCGTCATGACCTTATTTGGCAGAAACCGACTCTACCGGATGCCGAACCCTGGGGAGATGACTTATCTCTATCGAATCCAGAGTGAGAGGAGTGGGACCGGCGAAGTCTACATTCAGACGAAAGGGCAGAAGCTGGTGACCGGCCTGCCCAGTAAAGGCCGGAACGATCGGAAGAAGTGGTTCTTTGTTGGTGGAGCATGGAAAACCGGGTACCCTGACGGAGAGGAGATCGACGTTCCGGCCGACATCCGCCCTAAAAATCCTAGTAAGGAATCTTTAGCTTGCCCTTGAATTAAAAGTACTGATCTAATCTTTACTTTCTTTCGCAGGTTATCCTTGCCCCTCCGATCGAGAATTGAACTTCGATTTCGCGGTCGTCCGAGAGCGGATCTTATCACTGCCGGCCTCGGAAAGGAATCAAGCCGTCCTCCGGACTCGAGAAGCCCGAATTTCCGGCCGATTCTTCCAGTTTCCTCGTCATATAAATTTGACGGGTAAGTGACCGGGTTCCGACCTGTATTTATTTTATTATTATTATTATTTTTAACTTGGATTTTGATCGTACAGTGCCAGATTTTCCGATCGTTAGGCAGTGCACCCCTGAGTTTTCCGATCGTTGCCCGGAAATGTTTGCCTTGATGGGAGCTTGCGCGGCCAAGAAAGCGGCTAAAGGAGCGAAGAAGAAAAAGGGGACCGGCGCCCGGACCGGGATCGTGATAGAGGAGCCTCTCCCCCTTCAGTCCGTTCCGGCCGCCGGGGCAGTATCTGCTGAGGTCCCAACCTCTTCTCCGATCACGGGAAAGAAAAGGAGTTGGGAGGAGGCCGGGATCGAGGGAGCCGGCCAGCATAGGTCGAGTCCGGCCCCGATAGACGTTTCCGACGATACCCCACCTGGGGCCGGGCCAGTCGGAACGGAAGCTGCGGCTCGTTTGGAGCCCGTTCTCGGCCAGGAGGATGACCGGACCTACTTTGGTCGTGATCCGGTCCGCTTCCAAGCGTAAGTCTTTTAACATTAACGTTCTCATTCTTCTAAACTATTTCATTCATCCGTACCTGATTTGCTCTTTTATTTGTCCAGGTTGACTCGAAATGATTCTGATCTCCCTCCGTTGGTGCTCGACTTCCTCTCTTCCCGTGCCCCGAGCTCAACGGCTGAGATGACGGACTACATGCGCCGGGCTGCGAATTCCCTCCCCCAGGCGTGGACAAAGGATCTGGCCGACATCGTCGAGCGCCGTCCCCGGCACGCGGGCAGGACTGGAGTCGCGCTGATCAGTCAGGCGGCCATCGTGGTCAACACGATAGAGAACGAGCTTTTCGAGATTTCCATGTCGCTCCGGAGGTCCGAGAGCGCCCTGACCCGCGCCCGGGAGGAGAAGGCCGGGCTGGAGAGCGAAGTCGCCCAGCTCAAGAAGGAAAGAGATGGCGCGGTCGGTCAAATTGAGGCCGTTCTGAAGGAAAAGGACGATGCCCTGGGCCGGGCGGAGATGGCCTTCAAAGCCCTAGAAGGTGCCCAGAACCGGGTATCTGAGATGGAAGACGCCAACGCCGATCTGTGGTTGGAGGCGCACCGAGCTCGAGGGGACGCCGACCAGGCTTTGGCCCGGCAGGCGGAGATGGAGAAAGAGCTCGAGAAGAAGAATGAAGATCTGGCCGCCGCACTGAACCGACCTACGTATGATCCCGCGGATCCGACCGCGAACCCGGCGCTGTTCTCCGAGTTTTGTTTCTATGTGGCCGCTGCCAGCATGATCCGGGTAGGACGCCAGGCTAATCTTGATACTAAGTCCCAGGAAGACTACTTCCGGGAGTATGCTGCCAAAAACCCGGTCAGCGATGGTTTCTGGTTCCCCTTCCTCGACCTCGAGACCGACCACAGGGTGGACCTCTCATGGTTCTCCCATCGGCACAGGCTGTTAAAAAATGGTGAGAATCCGCCGGCCGGTGACGAGGAAGAAGGAGACGAGGAGGAGGAGGAGGTCCCTGCGGAGGGACCCCAGTTACCGGGCGGTAATGGGGCTGTGGTGGAGGCCTTGGTCGATGAGGTGGCCAACTATGTGGCCGGGACAGGAGGGCAGGCAGGCCCGGCGGCCGGGGAAGGCGGCCTTTGAATTTAAATTGCTTTAGATTTTTCTTACTGCTTCTGAATGTAACCGGCTCCCGACCGGATTTATCTCGTTTCGATCCGTTGTACTTTTTGAACCGTTTGTAATGTTTCCGGCTTCAGACCGGTTTTGTCTTTATAAAATTTAGTCTTTCCTTGAACTTTATTGTTTTGTTATTGCTCTCTTGCTTTCTTATACTTATCAAAGTAAATTTTCATAAGTATGAATGAGATTTTGACCCGGGCTCGAGTGTGATGTGCCGACCTCGATACGATCGGCATATGCTTTTGAACTGAGCCCGGTTCCAAGGATTGCCTTGGTTGCCTTGCCGAGCTCAAGTGTGATATGCCGACCTCGATACGGTTGGCATACGCTTTTGAACCGAGCTCGGCTTTTAAAGTGGCTAGGGTGGCCTTTCCGAGCTCAAGTGTGATACGCCGACCTCGATACGGTCGGCGTATGCTTTTGAACTGGGCTCGGTTTTTGGATGGCCTTAAATGGCTTTTCCGGGCTCAAGTGTGATATGCCGACCTCGATAAGGCCGACATATGCTTTTGAACTGAGCCCGGTGCTTGGAAATAGATTGAGCTGTGCGAAGAGCCTTGTATTGATAAGAACTTTGAATACATGGTACAAAATCATTGGTAGTATTTCTTCAAGTGAATTGCATTCCAGGGGTATTGGTCCGGAGTTCCATCCATGAGTTCCAGCTCGTAAGCTCCCTTGGAGAGCCATTTGGATATCCTGAACGGACCCTCCCAGTTTGGGCCAAATACCCCTTTTGGTACTTGAACCTTCTTGAGGACGAGGTCCCCGACCTGGAATTGTCTGGCCTTCACTTTGGAGTTGAAAAAATTTTCGGATTTCTTCTTGTAGGCCGCATTTCGGAGGTCGGAATTGAGTCTCCTTTCCTCCAACATGTCCAAATCGATCATCCGGGCGGTGTCATTATCTTCGGTGATCGTCTAGGCCGTCCGGTAGCTTGGTAGGGAGACCTCTGAAGGAATGACGGCCTCGGTCCCGAAAGCTAAAGCGAAAGGTGTTTCGCCCGTTGAGTTCCTTGTGGTCGTTCGATACGACCAGAGTACGTCTGGCAGCTCGGCTGCCCACTTCCCCTTCTTGTCCTCAAGCTTGGCTTTGATAGTGTGCTTGAGGATCTTGTTTACGGCCTCTACCTGGCCGTTCGTTTGCGGGTGGTAGGGGGTAGAGAAAACCTTCTTGATATTCCATTTTTCACAAAACTGAATCATCTGGAGACCATCAAACTGTTTCCCATTGTCGGAGATGATCACTTGAGGTAGGCCGAAACGGCAGATGATGTTTTTCCAAATGAACTTGATGATTTGAGTTTGGCTGATCTTGTTGAGTGGCTCGGCCTCGGCCCACTTTGTGAAATAGTCGACGACCACGACGGCGAATTTGTGGCCCCCAGGCACAGTGGGCATCGGTCCGATCAAGTCGATACCCCACTGGGCAAAAGGCCAAGGGCTATACATCGAAGAGAGCTGCTCGGGGGACAGTTTGATATTGGGTCCCAAGACTTGACATTTGTGGCACGACCTCGCGAAGTTGACGGCGTCCTTGTTCAAGGTCGGCCAGAAATATCCTTGTCTGATCACTTTGTGGGCTAGGGCCCGGCCTCCGGCATGATTTCCACATACCCCCTCATAGATTTCGGCCAGAATGATCCGGCCTTGCTCCGGGGTTATGCATTTTAGGAGTGGGAGGGTAAAGCTTCTCTTATATAAAAGATCGTCGAT
The DNA here is from genome assembly GCA_947034835.1 of Ballota nigra. Classification (NCBI taxonomy): domain Eukaryota; kingdom Viridiplantae; phylum Streptophyta; class Magnoliopsida; order Lamiales; family Lamiaceae; genus Ballota; species Ballota nigra. The sequence goes on from OX344723.1 coordinate 52,624,162, forward strand.
GAGGGTGTACCTTGATGACTGGAGTTGTAGTTGCCGTGCCCGAGTTCTATCTTCGGGGAGCCCGCTGGTCTTGAGATACTTTACGATCGGCGTCATCCAATTTTCTTCCGTGCTCAGAACGGTCGCCACATGTGCTCGGATGACCGTGGGCATTCCGAGCGTGGAAAGTTGAATATTGGCGAGGTCGGCAGTTCCCTCCGCGGTTGCAAGTTTGGAAAGAGCGTCGGCCTGGGTGTTGTGCTCCCTTGGGATCTGCTCAATGAAAACTTGATGAAATTTCTCGCATATTTGTGGGTTTGCCAGATAGTCCTTTAGATTCGCAAAGGCTACTTGACTTTCCCTATTCCAAGAAAATTTGTCATTTTTAATAGTCGAGAAGAAAGACTTACTTTTATCTCCGAGCCGGGCTATGAATCTGTTGAGAGAGGCGAGGCATCCGGTCAGGCGCTGCACTTGTTTGATCGTCCTGGGCTTTTGCATATCTAGGACGGCCTTGATCTTGGCCGGGTTGGCCTCGATCCCGCGCTGGCTAACGATGTGACCTTAGAATTTGCCGGCCTCCACCCCAAAGTTGCATTTCTTTGGGTTTAGCTTCATATTGTAGGCTTTGAGGATCTTGAAAGTCTCTTCGAGATCCCTGAGATGGTCTTCTTTCTTCAAGCTTTTTACCACAATGTCGTCGATGTAGACCTCCATGGTCTTTCCGATCTGATCTTCAAACATCTTGTTGACTAGGCGTTGGTAGGTCGCGCCGGCGTTGATCAGACCGAAAGGCATCCGGAGCCAAGAGAATATGTTCTTCTCCGTGTGGAATGAGGTGTGCTTGATGTCTTCGATGGCCATGGGGATTTGATGGTAGCCGGCGAAAGCGTCCATGAAGGACATCATCTCGTGACCGGTCGTGCCATCCACCAGGTGGTCGATGTGCGGCATCGGAAAGTGGTCCTTTGGGCATGCTGCGTTGAGGTCGGTGAAGTCTATACATAGCCTCCAGGCATTGTTTGTCTTTTTGACCAGGACGGCATTCGCGACCCATTGGGGCTCGTCCCGGGCTTGCTCGATCAGCTTGTTGTCTAGCAACTTCTTGACCTCTTCAGCCAAAGCTTCGTACTTTTCCGGGCCGAACTTCCTCCTTTTCTGATGGACCAGCCTCTTGTTGGAGTCAATCTTTAGACGATGGCATGCGTGTTTTGGGTCTATTCCGACCATGTCTTGGTGAGACCAGGCAAAGACTCCAACGTTGGCTTTGAGGAATTCGATCACTTCCCCCCGCATTTCGGTCGGTATGCGAGAGCCGATCAGAACTTCCAATTCCAGCCTCGAGGGGTCGACTGGAATGTGTTCCAATTCCTCTAAGGCCGTAGCTTGTTCATAGCTCCGCCGGTCGGAAAAATAGAATCTGGGGTCGAGATCGAGCTCGGATGGTTCGAAACCGATCCTTGGCTCGGGATCGTCGATCTGCATAGGCCGGGGGTCGGCAGATGTGGATTCGACCTCCGTGATGGGTTCTGCGGCCGGAGTGACCGTTTCAGAGTCGGGGTGTGGCCCGTCCGGTGTTTGGTCATTGCTAATTGAAAATAAATGAGAGTTGGAATAGTTCAAACACCTTCTAGCCATTGCCTGGTCACCCTTAATAGTGCCGACCACCCCCTCGGGGGTGGGAAATTTGATACAGTAATAGTAGGAGGAAGCAACAGCTTCAAAAACTTCTAAAAATGGCCTACCCAGAAAGCCATTATACGAGCTTGGCTGATCTACAATTATAAAATCTAACGGCCTAGTTATCCTGACCTCCTCGTTGTAGCAGCAGATGAGTTCCACGGAGAGCTTTATCCTCCCGTACGCAGTTACCGTTGCATCCCCAAATCCCTTCAGTTGAAGGTCGATTGGCCTGATGAAGTTGACGAGGTCTCCGGGCTGGTCTAGGGTTGTTTTGAAGATGATATTGCAAAAATACCCATTGTCGACCAAAATGCGCTGAACCTCTTTGCCCAGGATCCGGGCGGAAATCACCAACGCATCGCCCTTCGGGAACAGCACCCCGGTCCTGTCCTGGTTGGAGAAAGTTATCTCCAAGCTCTTGTGAATCTTTGGTTCTGGGGGCGTGACCAAGTTGACGTTGGTCGCCGCCCGGACCTCTGCCTTCCGCTTCCGGTTGGACTGCGTCGAGATGGGGGTGAGGCCGCCTAGGTTCCCTCCGCCGGCCTAGATCATGTTGACCCGACCGCCGGGATTCATGGGGGGGAGGAGGTCATCCTCGTCATCATCTTCCTCCAAAGCTGCGACCGGCCTGAGAGGCCGGCCACCTTCTTCGTTCCTTCGAGGGTGGCGCTGGGGCTGCTGCTGCTGTTGGTCCTGCCGGCCGGCTGGCCTCTGAAGGAGGTCGTTCAGATGCCCTTCGTCAAACAGCTTCCAAAGTTGTTTTAGGAGATCACGACACTGGCTCGTATTGTGGCCAATAGAGTCGTGATAGGCGCAGAACTTTTTAGGGTCCAGCCGGGACCGGTCTCCAGAATAGGGCCTTGGCCTGGGAAGCACGTCCCGGTGCTAGATCGCATTGAAGATATGTGCGGGGGACTGCCTCATGGCCTGAGTTAGGTGAACTTCAACGTCCTCGAAGGACTTGAAGTTACCGGGCGGTTTGGCCACTTTCCTGGCTTTGGGGCCGTTCTTGGGGGAGGCCTGAGCTACGGGCTCCGTCTCTTTCGAGATCGGCTCGGATTCCCCAAGCCTTAGTGCCAGAAGTTTCCTCCGAGCCAGGTAGTCACCGACTCGGGCGCGGAATTCGGCGTAGGTTTTAGGGAAGTCCTTGGTGAGGTGTTTGAACATAGGAGACCGGCCGTGGAAGCCCCCCAGAGTTGCGTGCAAAGCCAGTTGATCGCTTACCGTCTCGCCGGTCAGCATGACCTCATCCACTCTGGCCACGTAGTCCTCGTCGGACTCTTCTTTCTCCTGGTGGATCCGCATCAGGCGATGCCAGCTTTCCGGCCGGGTAATTTTTGCCGCAAAGTATGATGAGAATTGGGCGCTTAAAGTGGCGAATGAGTCAATGGACCGTGCCGGGAGGGACACGTACCATCTGTGGGCGAGGTCGCCCAGGGTGAGTGGGAAGAGCCTGCACTTTGTGGCGTCGGTTGCGCCACGTTCGGTCATGTAGATCCGGAACTTGCTCAGATGAGTCTCCGAATCTGTTTTCCCCTCGTGGAGAGGGGTCGGCGGGGGGACGATTTTGAGCTGGACCGGCGCGAGCTCAATATCGACCGCCAGAGGCTCGCTGGCGACTGGCCGGGCCTTAGTTTGGCCTTGCGCTTCGAAGAGCGCCTTCATTTCGTCAAGTTGCTTTTGCATCTTGGCGAATTCAGGATTGGGGGTTTCGACCAGTTGGTCGCCTCCATCGGCTAGGGGGTCGATTTGGTCGAAAACGGCCGCACGGGGGACTCCGCGTCCCAAAAGGCCGCTTTGGGCGAAGCTTAGCTTGCGCCTGGCGGAGTTTGTCGGGGTCAGGCTGACCTCGGCCGCCCTCTTGTGGGGCATTTGGGCCGTGCTCCCAGAGTTGGAGACGGACTCAGTGCCATCGTACCTAGTGTCGTAACTGGGAATGCGACTCGGATACCACGACGGGTCGGTCATGCCCAAACGGTCGAAAACCGGATGGGTAGAGCCTCGAGAACGGGCGGAGATGGAGTTCGCCCGACACTGGCTTTCGCCCTGGTGCTCTCTGGCTTTCGCCTTACCCTTGAGAGCGCGAGCTTGGGCCTTCTTTTTGGAGGTAGAGGTGGTGCTCCGGCACCCCCTCGCCTCTTCCGCCTGGCGGTGTTTTCCTGACCCGCCCTGGTCAGGAGTAAGGAAACCCCGACCCTCGGATGGGAGGGGTTCCTCCGGAAAACGAATCGGGGAGGCCACGCGTGTGGCTTTCCCATGGGCATGGGATGATCTCTGGGGATCCATTGCTTTCAGGAGAGGAGGAGTTTGTGGTTTGAAGACTTGAAGATTTGAGGATATGAAGCTTTGAAGAACAGTGAGTGTTCTTCAAAGAGAGGTGAAGAAAATATGAGTTTGATGGGTTATAATACCCTTCTTCTAGCGCCAAATGTTGTTTACCAAATAATTGTTGCTGGGATTAACTGGCTATTTATAAGAGCTTTGGTAAAAACATCAAATGATTGGGTTCTTAAATACTAAAATGAATGCTTGAATGAAGAAAGGCAATAAATGCATAAGAACACCAAGAATTGCCAGGGGTTGTTGGACCCTGGACTTGAATGAGTATGTGTATTGATTATACTGAGAGAGATTGAACCTATTTTACATTACAAATGTTGGGGTATTTATAGTTTTCTCACTACAGGGGTATGTTGGTCATTTCCGGCCTCTTGGGGGACAGGTGCATTAAATGTCTCCTGCCTCTGAGGGCGCGCGGGCTCTGATATGTCAGGGCTTGCAGGTGGCCGGCCACTAGGGTGTTCGACGCGTGTCCAAAAAGGACGATTCTCTGGCGAATTTCCTCATTTGGATGGAATATTCTCTGAGTCTCTGAGTACGGAGGCGGCCTTTTTCCCCCTTGGGGGAGGGTCTCGCTTGATTCTATCACGTGCTCCAGATCTCTCTTGCCGGCCGGGGGCCTTGAGTGATCGGAGGCCGGCCTCCTGGCGGACAATGAGGTCGGAGATTCTTCCAGCCGGTTGGTCGCGTCCGGGCGACCTCCGCTGGACTTCACTGGTCGTGGCCGGGTCGGTCCGACCACGGTCGGACTTCAATGTGGCTGTGATGAACGTGGACGGGCGTCCCAAGCGAGTTTCCGGCCTCGCTTTCAAGGTCGGAAACTCGTGGTCGGAGCCCGCTGAGGTCGGATACAGACCGGCCAGGTCGGTCCCGACCTCTGGGTATCTTCTTACCTTTTCCGGCTTGCTTCCGGCCGGATCCGAGATGTGGTCCGAAACGGTCACAACATTATCCTCCAAAATGAGTTTGGAATGAGTATATATAAGCGTCGGGACGAACTGGAAACTCATTGGCCAAAAAACGAATTCGGAGGCAAAAAATAGAAAAGTGCTCGAGCAGCTCGAGCAGGGGCGCTCGAGCATGTAGCTCGAGTGGTGCAATCGGTCGAGCGGTGGCGCTCGAGTGCTCTCGCTCGATTGGTTTTCGGCTGCTGTACACTTGTTCGTAAAATCTTCATATCTTCTCAACCGGGAGTCCGTTTTGGCCGATTCAAAGTCCTATGAACTCCTCTTTTCGCCCTCTATCCATATATGAAAACCAAAGAGACAAATTAATGAGTTTATAAAAATGATACTCAATTGACTCCAAACACTCATAAAAAACACTCAAAACATGGGTAAATCGGGCACCAAAACATAACAATTTCACGCCTAATCAGTAGATAACGAAGAATTCATTTCAGTGCATTCATATGCTCGTCTGTAGGGTTATGCATAAACATGCATACTTGTTGGACAACATAAGAGATATTTGGTCTCGTGAATGTCAAATATTGTAGGGCACCAGCAAGACTTCGGTAGTGTGAAGGATTCACATATGGAGCTCCCGATTGAGCATCAAGCTTTGGTTTTGAATCAACTGGAGTAGAGCAAGGTTTACACGAAGATATGCTTGCTCTTTCAAGTATCTCAGCAGCAAAATAGACCATGAGCATGACGAGTGACAACAATACCCAAGAAATAATGTAAATCACCTAGATCATTCATTGTAAATTCCGAGCAGAAACGAGATATGATTGACCGGTGAAGGGAGGTAGACGAGGCAGTTAAGATGATATCGTCCACATATAGAAGCAAGTAAGCCATATTGGAACCCCGCCGATACACGAACAATGAATGATCAGATATACTTAGTGTAAATCCAATAGAACCCATAAAATCAGTAAACCTTTTGTTCCAAGCCCATGGAGCCTGCTTTAGCCCGTAAAGTGACTTTCGCAACAAGCAAACATGATTCATATACTTCGGGTCTCGGTGGCCAAGGGGCTGATGCATATACACCGTGTCACAAAGTGAACCATGCAGGAAGGCATTCTTCACATCTAGTTGGTGAATAGGCCAGGACTTTGAGATTGCCAAACTGAGAACCGTCTGTATAGTTGCCGGTTTGACCACTAGACTAAAAGTCTCACCACAATCCACACCCACTTATTGTGTTTTTCCATCACCTACAAGACGGGCTTTATGCCTCTCAAAAGAACCATCAACACATAGTTTATGTGTAAATATCCACATAGACCTAATAATATTAGCATCAGAAGGACGGGGCACCAACTCCCACGTCTTATTTTCAATTAGAGCATTAAACATAGGGTTACGAGGTAAGGGGGATTTTTGTAGAGACGTGTTTAAATTAATCCAAGCTTTTGGTTTAAAAAATTCCACACTGGTTGCGAGTGACCGGGCGGCTGGATGACGACTGTATAGAAGTTGGTGGAAGAAGAGAATGGGCTGCTTGATGAGGAGATGGAGGGGCAGGTGCTGCAGAGAGAGGAACAACGGGATGGTTTGGATCAACCATATGTGATTAAGGGACCATTAGGATGAGGATGTGTTGGAGGGGAAGGAATATCAGTAGTCATATGGTGTATCACATAGGGAGGTAGACCCTCTTCTAGAAGTGTATAAGAATGTGGCGTGCGTTCATGCAATTTTGAAAATGGGAATTGAGTCTCATCAAAAATTACATAACGACTGAGAATAATTTTATTCGAGGATAAATCAAAACACTTGTAACCACGATGGTTTGAAGGATAACCTAAAAACACGCATACCGTGGCTGAAGTTTGTGGATGGTGGTGGAGGGATATAAAGGATAACACAAGAATCCAGAAACTCGCAAATGAGAATATGATGGATCTTTGTAACATAGAAACTTTAGTGGAGTAGAATAGACAAGTTGTTTACTAGGGAGAATTAATGTTAAGAAGGTATGTGGCCATTTGTAGAGCATGATGCCAAAATGAAGGAGGTAATGAAGCATGTGCTAACAAGGTTCGAACAATATTATTAATAGTCTGAATTTTGCGTTATGCCTTTCCATTTTGGGAAGAAGTATAGGGACATGATAGACGAAATGTCATACCACTTTGCGTACACAAATTCCAAAATGCACGATTAAGAAATTCCCTCCCATTATCACATTGAAACATTTTTATTTCCCGCCCAAATTGTGTACGGGTGTAGTTTTGGAAAGATAAAGATGTGGAAAAAAACCTGAGATTTATGAGATATAGGAAACATCCATAAAAAATTAGAATAATCATCCAGTAATAGCATATAATAACGATGGCCCAAAGAGCTCAACACAGGAGATGTCCACAAATCACAATGGATAATATAAAAAAACATTAATGTATAGGATAACGAGTCAGAAAATGGTAACTTAACATGTTTCCCAAGAGAACAAGAATGACAAATATGAGATATACGACGATGAGTACACTCAATAAAATTATTTTTCCTAAGGGAGTAGAAAACAAGAGCTCTCGGATGACCTAAACGATCATGCCACAATGAAGGAGAAATCGCAGCAAATGACGATGGTGAATGGACCTTATTTGTGGTGATGGGATAAAGCTCACCCCGACTCTCACACCTCATTAGACGCATCACCGTCTAAAAATCATTCACGGAAAATCCAAATGGATCAAATTCAATAGAAATATAATTATCAGTTGTGAATTTTCGAACAGACACCAGGTTTTTAACAATCTGAGGTACATGGACATTTTTCAATGCTAATGGTGGGTTTGACAATGGTAATTTTGTATGCCCGTAACCAGAAATTGGAATAGAATGACCATTACCAATAATTATACAATGTTTAGTGCTTAAATTGAAATAAGGGGAGAGAGTACCCGGGTTGGATGTCATATGAGATGTTGTACCTGTATCCATGTACTAGTTAGCATCCAGAGGATTAAGTCCAAGTGTATACATTGTAGCTTCAATGTCTGTTGATGTGGGCTGGCATGCGGCTGAGTAAGCTTGAGGTCGAGGGCCAAGCAAGCCAGGTTGGGACACCTGTGGATGCTGAACAGAATGAGGTCTGCCCAATGGTGCTAATGGATACGGGCAAGGAGGGAGCTACCAAGGCCACTGCCAATATGCCGGTGGCGGACCACCACTCCATTGTTGTGGCCAAGGTTGTTGCCATTGTTGACTATTCCACCACCAGTAGACGGAGCCCCGGATTTCCCAATCTTCGACCCTTTACCAGTATTACGCTTAGAATTCTTCTTGCCAGATGAATTGGAGCGTGGGGAGTTGGTGTTAGCAACCAGAGACAGCGGGCGTGATGGTGCAACAACCATGGCCGCAGTCGTGGCCAATTTCTTAGCCAAACCCGCCTCCTCCAAAATAAGCATAGAACGGGCTTGATAAAATTTGGGAAGGGGATTGCTTTGACAAATAAGAGTGCTGACCCCACTATAAGCCTTAGTGAGACCAGCCACCATTTGAAGAACCAGGCGATCGTTATAGACCGGCACACCAATGTTTTTCAGTTGATCGGATAACACCTTGAGGTGTTGATAATAGGCAGAGGCATTTGGAAAATCCTCCATTGTTGTGTGCAAAAATTCCTGCACAAGGGTAACCGCACGCGAGTTCATATTGTCTTGATATATATCACGCAAGCGATCCCAAACCTCTTGTACCGTGGAATCTGGTTCAAGGATCGTATGCAACAAATCGCACTATGCCAGAAAAGGGCTACGACAATGGGGAATCCCCGTTGTCTTACGTATTTTTCCACCGTTGTTGATGGGCTCGTTGTCCTAGCTCCAGACTTTTGACAACGGTTTTTCCACCGTTGTCGTAGACATTTACGACAACGGAAAATCCCCGTTGTCGTAGGTGTTTTTCCACCGTGGTCGTAAAGCTTTACGACAATGGGTTTTAACTGTTGTCAAAGGTCAGTAACTACGACAACGAGCCGATCAACAACGGTGGAAAAACACATAAGACCACGGGGAATCCCCATTGTCGTATATCTTTACGACAACAGTGGAAACTCATTGTCATTTTCAATTTAACCGTTGACGTAGTTTTTCAATGTAACCCTACGACAACGGGTATTTTTTTTTTGGAAACAACAATTTATTAAAATTGAGTACAAGGGGTACTCAACCCTTACAAGTTACAACACAAATGAAAAGGAAAAATAAAGAACAATTCCACATCTAAGAAGATCCCTAATGCTTATTAATACACTGAACTGGATTGAGAATCCAATCATTCAAGCTATATTGAACATTAATCCCACCTTTGATTCTAATCCAATTCCAAGTTCTAGAACAAAATAAATCAAAGCACTCTTCCACGTTGAGACTAGCATTTTGGAATATAACTGAATTTCAAATTTTCCAAATACTCCAAATCATACCCAACGGTTATTAACCGTTGTTGTAGGTGTGCTTTTTTTTTTTTTTTTTGCAATATCAAATTTACATAATCTTAATTACTAACAAAATAATAAATAATATATTATAAAATTCTAAATTAAATAATATCCAAGACATTATTAAACTCATAATACATCAAGAACAAAATTCCTCATAATATAACAATTTATAATTCGATAATGTAACTTATGAACATATTATAAAAATACAAGAACTTAGATACTACTTCTAATATCATCTCTTTTTCCATGTTTGGTCTTCTATTTCGAGGCACGTCATTCCTGAAAAAAAATTAACAATGAGCTATATTAAAATATTAATGCCTCAGCCAAATGAATAATAATAACTCCTAAAAAGTTTATACAAAAAACATTAAGCAATGAGGCAGTCAGGTTTTTTTACCAACTTATACTCCATGTTGTTTGACATTATAAAAGCTCCTAAAAGTTTAAATATAAATAAACGCATAGCAATGGGGAAGTTAGAGATATTCTTTTAATCAATTTTTAATCCAATCCAGATGTGAAGTGTCACAACTCTGCGATAAGTGCTCAATATTAACAGGATCATTATATCTGATTTTAGTAAGAAAGTTGGATACTGAGGGTGAAGCTCTTAGAATCAGCTTATGCTACAGCCATTACCATTCTTGTAAGATTAATATAAGAAAAAAAGCCATGTTGTTGACAAACTCGAAGTAGCTGATTCAAATCCATACATAAGGCAATCAAATTTTATTTGCTGAATATCTCAAAATAGTGAAAGATTGCTACTCTAATAAGACGATTCCATTGCGAATATTCCTCAAGCTCAGAAATCTTAATTTGAGTTGGTGAAAATTATGAATGCAAGAATGAAGGACTTTCAAGAAAATGTAACTCAATGATCAAGTTCCCCGAGTTATTTAAATAGCAGCATTTACACATTTTTTAAGTTCTTGGGCTAAAAGTCAAAGTTACTCCAACTCTATAAAATACTTCATAGGCAGGGTTTATGCACTTCAGATTTAACCCATTACTAATGTTTACAGTAGATGACACCCAAAAGAATCTTGGATCATTGGATCAAATAGTAAGACTAAATCCTCTGAAGGTCAGCATTGCAACATTATGAGATAACATAAAACTAAATAAAGATCTAGTATGACATTTATTAATTAAGATATTCCAGAGGAGAACGCGTCTTGAATAACGTTAAGTACCTTGTCTAGGGGTTGAGTCTTCAGCTAGCTGCAATATACAGGTATGTCCTTCCTTGGGTCTCTCCTCTTGGTGGTACTGGATACTGCAAGAGCAAAAAACAAAGAGAAATGTGCCCCTCTCATCATTAACCAGAACTGCAACCAAAATTTTCAATAGAAGATAAAGTAATTCCAAGCACTCCACAAAAACTCTGCGCAACGACCTTTTGGATGAGTTTTGAGTTTTCATATCAATGCAGGATGATTAGAAAGGTCTCATTGAGCCTTTACAAATCTTGTTGACTACCCCCCTTCCCAATCTTAGTATTTAATCTAATACATAAATATAGCAGTTAGTATGTACAGGGGGGGGGGGGGGGGGGGGGGGTTAAAATATATGATCAAGATCATGAAAGTATTCACTAGATTTATCATACTATTTATGTGTTTGTTTTCCCTATAAGCAAAGGCATTTATCAGCACATTCAGGTAATATTATTATATTCTCTACTAATTAATATAGCACTTCATGTTCTGAAATTAATATAAGTATACCACCAAAGTCAACATTTTCTTTCTAATTCAAACATAGCACTATACTTACAGGAAAATTTCATATATAAGCTACTATGAATGCATGGATATGCATATAGTGTGGTGCCTAATTACTTAACAGGCTGAATTTAGAATTTGTTGCATATGCTCAAATAGTTAACATAAATTTCATTTATAAAATCTGAGATTTTGATACCACAAATCGATCAATTCTATAAAAGGTGGATGTTTATGAAATAGAAACATAAAGTGGCTAGATTTTCCACGGGCAAAAATTAAAATAATTGAGATGGTACCAACCTGGGATGAGCAGTGCAGTTAACAAGGGCAAAGAAGAATCAAGCAAAAACCCGAACAGTCCCCTGAGATACACTTGTGGTAGACAATAATAGTCTTCGCATGCTATTCTAATCAAATTTACAACAAGTAATAGAGTAAATCAAGAGATGCATAAAATTTAGGTATTAAGAAATATGAAGTATTAGATATATATTTTATAGACATTAAGAAACTATTTTTTATCTAAGCCAAACTATCTATAGGAATACTTTCTAAATAAAGGTAAAGGAATATTTTCCATGAAACCAGAATGGACGGGTCGCAAACTACTGGTGGATGATATCTGAATCCAAGAAATAGCAGTTTGGGATAAATTATTTTGAAATCCATTAATAACTCAGTGGAACTCAGTTTTATAAAGAGTTTGCAGATGGTTACCTCTTTTTCAAGATCCGGAAGTGCCTTCTTGAGTTTAAGTATTGTGTCAGCCCTCAAGCGCTTTAAGTCCAGTCTGCCACTCATTCTAACAATAAGTTGAAAGGGAAAAGTGTTAACCAATGGGAGAGACGGTGGAGAAGTAAAAAGAAGAGTTTATCCAAAAATTTAATAAACAGCAAATAAAAATATGCAACTCGGTAATCTGCAATCATATTGGGGGAATGGGGTTATACTACTATGTGTCAAATTTTTGGTTTAAAACATCAAATAGCAATATTTGTCGGACTGTAATTACAGAGGGTTAGGTATGTATTGTGGGTATCTTTCTGATAACGTATATTGCGAGGCTAACTGAGAATGAATGTACCAGAAATATGATGTACTAAAGGGAAAATAAAGTTGAAATTGTGAATATGTTAAGTTGTATTTAGATAATGAGTTAGAAAAATAATACTTGGAATAATAAAACAAACCCAAAATTTTATAAATTCGTCAAGTGTCATATGCACTTGGTGCACATATCTTAGATTCGTGCACCCACCACTTTTTAGTCAAAGCTAGTGTCATATTTCATTCACATTTTCAGTCAAATCTAATATCACATTACAGTTATATTAGCTTACATATTTCATTAAAGCTAGTGTCACGTTACATGACTAAAAATTGATTGTCATAAGATCTCGTAATGATGAATGTGCCTGAAGGACACATTTGATCTTTGCAAATGAGGAAACAATCAACGCATTTATATTAAATTCCTTAAAAAGATATATATAGTTACTTAGAAAATTGCTAAGTTAAAGGAGAGTAGAAGCTAGAGCTGAAAAACTGATAAAACAACAAAGGGGAAAAGGAGAATCGTATGCTTAATGAAATTCTATAAAAAGCAAAATTTGAATTCAATATGCACTACTCTTACCAGTGGGAAGTATCCCTGCCTTGATGCTTTCATTTTCCTAGAACAAAATCAACTGAATTCAATTTCCAGTATACATTTATTTAATATGTTGAAAAACAAATATACAACTGACTCACCAAGCGAGCATTAATATCCTCACATCAGTATGATCAACTTCCAAATCCGAGCAGAGGGACTCAATTCCCTCATAACTGTGCAAAAAAAAGCTCCAAATTAGAGGAAAAGAAAAGGGAGAATATGATAAAAAAAGAATATATATTAAATTCAAAGCAATGGGTATTGACTATTCCAATGATTGCAGAAAATAATTTCTATAAACTTAAAAGAAAGAATTATATAATGCATACTTCTGTCTAAATACTAAATGAATCCAGTAAAGACTATTTAATATGAATGTGTGATAAAAAAAATTCAAACCATTTTTACATTTATAAATTTATGTGTGATACGATAAATTTATATACCAGTTTATAAATGTAAAACTGCCCTGCACAAGCATAAATTTACTAATCTAGAATTTAAGACATTGGTTTAGCCAAATCAAAACAGCAGATGTGCATGCTAGAACCCATTTTTATGAGTTTTATAAGATACTAACTCCAGAGTGCCCCATAAATCAAAATATAAATGTCAGATAGTAACCTTCTTGGCATTTTGAGGCTGGTACTTGTCCGTCCATACGCAATTCACAGGCTGATTCTGACAAGTATGATAATTAATAGCACAACAAGGCTCACCGAACAAATTTGAAAAGAATTAATAAATGGGAATCCATGAATGGAAAACTGATTAGGCGTGAAATTGTCATGATTCGTCGTTAGAAATACCCCAATTTTGGTCGATTTGGCCGAGTATTTAGAGTCAATTGAGCATTATTTCTATACATTGATGAATTTATCTCTTTGATGCTCATAGGTGAATCGAGGGTGAAAATCGGAGTTCATAGGACTTTGAATCGACTCAAACGGATGCTCGGATGAGAAGATATCAAAGAAATACGATTGGTATTAATGCGGAAGAAGAAAAGTATTAGTTGGAGCATTTTTGGAGTCATTCGAGTGGATCAGGTCGAGCACAAGCGCTCGAGCACATTGCTCGAGCGCCAAAAACTTACAGAAGAGATTTCTCATTCGAGCAGCTCGAGCGCCACCGCTCGAGCGTGTTGCTCGAACGCCCAAAAGATACAGAAGAATTCGAGCGCTCGACCAGCTCGAGCGCCACTACTCGAGCAATTGCACCATTCGAGCTACACAGCTTGAGCGCCACCGCTCGAGCGTGTGTGCTCGAGCACTTCTTGGATTTTGCTTCCGGATAAGTTTTTTCGGCCCACGAGTTCCCGATTCGGCCCGACGCTTATATATATTCATTCCAACTTCGTTTTGGAGGAGAACCACTTACCACTTGATACCATAATACTTTTAGAGTTAGATTTTGGAGAAGAAGAGACGAGCAAGCTTGAGATTTACGGTTTTTGAGTTTTTCTTTACGAATTCATAGTACGATTTTGCTTTTTAATTTTATTTCTTAAGACCTTTGTTCGTTAATACTTTGAGACTTTGTTTTCTTAATTTAAATTCAGTTATTAGAATTAATTTTCTTTCAACCCTAGTTTATGTTTGATAATTTATTTGTTATAATAATTATGTTCATGTTCGTTATTTATTCAATTGTTCTTGTTTACGTAAAAACCATGTCTAGCTAAAACCCTTGCATGCTTAGGGTAGGATGAACTCGTAGAAGTAGGTTGTGGGTATGTAATTAGGGTAATTCGTGACGTTAGGTTTTAATTCTCTTAATTAATGAATTCTTAAAATCAATCTTGACTTTACCTTTGAATTTCGTACAAAAAGTGTTCGAGAGAGGACGATCTTATCACTCTTTAACAATTAGTAGACTTAATGAGAGGGTTTAGAAAGGGTTAGTTAATCTACCGGTTTATCTAAGGAGGACGACCGCATCACCTTAGTTTAAATTAGGGTCTCGTTAATTAAGCACTATCTATTAACTTGTTCGTAGATTAGTGAAGTCGATTGTTAGGATAAAGTATTAGGGTTTTAAATCTTGAGCTTTCGTCTTACAATCTTTAACTTAGGTTATTTCTTGCGCGTCATGATTATCTTAATTATGTACCTGCTCCGTTAGTATACGTAGGGATTCCTATCCTGAGCATCACCATTACTTATTTGAAAACACAATTTAGTTTATTCGTTTCTTTCGTTCTTTAGTTTAATTAATTTATTTTAGTTTAGAATTAATTCTTCAAAAAAATCCAAAAACATACATTCATATTAGCTACGACGCGTAGATCTTCAGGGATCTATTTGCATACACACTTTCCCTTGGGTTCGATAATACTTGGTCGCTATACTTACTCATACTACATTGAACCCGTACTCTTGCGGGGAATCTACTAGTAGAAAGTTGGTATTTTCCGCATTCAAGTCAATGGCGCCGTTGCCGGGGATGGCGTTGTATGTCTTTTGAATAGGACTTGTAGATAGCTTAGTAGTTAGTAGTGAGTGATTTACTTTTCTGTTTTATTTCGTAGTATTTTGCGGAAGTTGCATTTTTATTCTTTTGTTAGTGTTTCAGGTTTATGAAAACACGCTCACAAGGTGCTACGAGCGAGGAGAGATTACAGTTGGATCCTGAGACAATAGCAAGAAGAAACTGAGCCTTCTTAAGAAGGATAAACGCTGCTGGAGGAGAGAACGAGAACGTCAACATGGACATCTCTAATGAGTTGGATGATGCTGCGAATGAGTTTAATCAGGTAGGGGACCGAGTTGACGGCACTGGAGTGAGTGGTGGCCAAAATCAAGTTCTGTTAGGGGATAGCCAAAGCCTAAACCCGGGTACACAAACGTAAACAATCCAGCTCATAACCTTGTCCAACATCCTCAAAACAACCCTGTTTACCCACAGAACAACTTTCCACAAAACAACTCACTCCATCCTTACCCATACCCACCTTATCCGTATCCACCATACGCGTATCCTCCACCTCCTGTTTATAACCAACCACCAGCTTATCAACCACCACCCCAACAAGTACCCGTACCACCTGCTAATCCTCAGCACGTTCCTCAGAACACGGATCAGAACATGGCTATTAGAGGGAGGTTCGCGGCACAACCGCAGAGGTATTCAAGGGGTAGGTTGGGAAGGAGAATCCTCATACCCATCTGAGGAGTTTTCTGATGACCGCATCCACGTTTAATTATAACGGCATGTCTGAAGATGTCAAGAGGCTCAGACTGTTCCCATTCTCTTTGACGGGAATAGCCAAGGAGTAGTGCGATAACACACTCCCACGGGGAGGTGTAACCACATGGGCCGAGCTCGAGCGTCTGTTCCTCGAGCGATTCTACCCTCCATCGAGAATGATTAAGGCAAGGATAGAGATTTCTTCCTTCCGCCAGAAGTCAGGAGAGGATTTACGTCAGGCTTGGGAGAGATACTCGAACATGTTGATTGAGTGCCCGCAGCACGGGTACAACGAGGGGGATATCATGGCATTCTTCTATAGCGGAGCCAGCAAGGCTGGCCAAGCCCATCTAGATGCATGTGCTAGTGGAGCTTTTCTGAACCAAGGGATAGCGAGATGTAGGGAAATCGTCGACAACATTGTCACGAATGCTGGGGCATGGAACGAGGATCTAGAATTTCAGAGAGTTTGCAAGATGGAGGAGAATGAGGGTACGAGGAAGCTGTTGATGGCTATGATGGAAAAGATCAGTAACCTCGAGTTGGGGCAGAATCTGGTTGGAGGGAATGTAGCAGTGAGAGAGAAAGTGGACCCACCCACGAGTCAGCAAGAAGAGGCCAACTATATGGGAAGGCCTAACTA
Organism: Ballota nigra; assembly: GCA_947034835.1. Lineage (NCBI taxonomy): Eukaryota > Viridiplantae > Streptophyta > Magnoliopsida > Lamiales > Lamiaceae > Ballota > Ballota nigra. Next base: position 52,640,792 of record OX344723.1, read on the forward strand.
TCCACAAGGGGGGTATCCACAAGGTGGCAATCAGTTTGGAAGGCCTTCTTATGGCCAGCCATTTGTACCTCCAGGTCCACAGCCACCTCAAAATCAATGGAGGAACACACAAGGGTATCAAGGAGGCCAGCATCCTCCTCAAAACACATGGAGGAAGAACGAGAATTTTTCATATGCTAATCCGAATGCCGGAATTACAGTTCTTGCAGGTGTTGATCCAGGTTCGAAACCCCTGGGTGGAGAAGGCGGTTCCTCAACTGAGGAGATGTTGAGAGCTATCCTTCAGAAGGTGGAGGAAGGAAGCAAGAGATTGTCCTCTTTGGAGTATGATGTTAAAGAGTTGCATAAGAAAGGTGATCAGCGTGATCAAGAACTCCAGAAGAGAGATGTAGAGCTGAATCGAATTTAGCAAGAGAACAATAGACGGTTCACTTCGATAGAGTTTCAGATGAGCCAGATCATAAAATCATTGGGTAGAGAGCCGGGTAAGTATCCTTCTATGCCGGAGGAAAACCCAAAAGAGCATTGCAAGGCGATCCAGCTTAGAAGTGGGACCAACTATGATGGTCCTCAGATGTCTGCTGATTCTGAGACGCCCCAAGGAGAGATTGAGATTGAGGAGATGGAAGTTGAGAAAGGGTTTGAGGGTGAAGTCACTCAGAAGAGTAAAGATATGGATGAGAGCAAAGAGCCTGAAGAGGAATGCATTGAGAAGATTGAGAGAGTTCCTAAGTGGAAGAAGGCAAAGGAAGCAAGGGAGAAAGTGAAAGAGACTGAGCGTGATGAATGGGGGGTACCCAAATTGGTGATACCAGTCCCGTATCCACAACGCTTCATGAAAAAGAAGCTTGATGAGAAATTCGCTAAATTCACAAGTTGGAAATGACTCAACTTGAAGTGACTCCAAGGATTCATTTTTCACCAACCTTTGTATCCGCATTAGATTAATATGACCTAATCTAAGATGTCATAGAAGTGTTTCATTCATGTCCGAAGAATGCTTCCTTTTATTACTCGAAATAATCGATGTGTTATTAGATTCAATTTTATGAGTGGTGTGCCCAAATAATGGTGTAAAGATCATCCATTGAAGTTCCGGAACAGATAAACTCATCGTTTCAAGAAATAATAACATCCTTATTAAAAGAAACTGGGTATCTATTCAAAAACAGTTTAGAAACTGAAGGTTGAGTTCTTTCTAAACTAGGAACATGAAGAACGTCTCTCAAGACCATAACTCTATCTTCAAAAGATAGGCGCATTTCTCCCACTGCTTCAGCTGCCACTCTTGTAGCGTTGCCCGATGTGATGGGGATCTCACTTCCGTTAAGTCATCGGGTTAGCCTGAACCCATGAAATAAATGTGATCAGTAGCTCTCGTATCCACTATCCACGAATAGACAGCATACGCCACTTCACAAGTTTCGACGACTAGGGCGTGTGAATTACCTAACTTTCCTAGCCTCTTAGGTTTGGAACAGGAAGACCTCCATTGTCCTCTCTCACCGCAACTAAAACACTTCCCCTTCGATGCTAGCCTTTGCATTTGCCTTTCGCAACAATTGGATTTGCTTGGATCCGGCCTTTGGTTCTCTTCCTCTTTTTCCCTCCCTTGGGACTAAAAGAGGTAGACGAACCATTAGCCACCATAGCACTAGACTGGTGCTCCATTATCACCTCCACTGAAACTAAAGCTTGCAAGAGCTCGGGCAAACGACTTGTCCGTTCAGTCATCTGACAGTTCAGATGAAACTACTCAAAGCTTCTCGGTAGAGAATGGTATATGAAATCAATCAAAATCCACACCAAGTACTTCCAACTTGTTAAGGTATGTCATTATCTCGAGAACGTGCTCCCTCATGGGCGTTCCTTCCACCATTTCCAACTTGACCGAATCATGTTTGGTGAACTGATTAGTCATGGGATTCTGATGTGAAAACATCTCTTCAAGGCTTTCCATGATTTCAACAGTGGATACAATGTCTTCATGAACGCGCCTCACATCCTCAGACAGAGATGTCAAGATGATGCACTTCATATGTTCGTTGTCACGCTGTCAATCATAAATTGCCTTTTCCCATTGCTTGACTTATCATTAGGCTTGCCGGGTTTATTAACGTGAATAACCCAATTGTGTTTTCGTGCAGTAAGGATAAATTTAAAATTACATTTCCAATCGATATAATTCTCTCCAAAAAGTTTATTAACTTTAAGTATATTAAACAGTGGATTAAAAGGTTGCGACATGATGAAATGAGAATAAAACATACATTCATATTAATATCTAGAAAAATACAAAATTATCACATAATTCGATCACATCAATTATATTAAAACCTTAAAACAATATAATCATGTATCAGCCAACATCTTGAAACAATTTAAATGCGCCACGAGGGGTGGTCTATACATTTAAACACATTCAAGCGGATCACAAACTTAAGAGTTACAAATCCTTAATTCAAAATTAATAGTTGGCTCCTACTTTGACCACATAAAAATTGACAGAGACTCCGAGGGGAGTAAGTTAATATCAATTTCTTATGCCTAAGTAATAACCATAATTAAATACAGGATTATTATTTTGCTTTGAGCAAGCCACTCGTGGTGAGGGTCAATACCGCCACTGGTAATAATCCACAATCATCCTTTCGGAGTTTATTCATGTGAAATCCGTTCTTTTGGCCGATCCGAGGGGGAAATGTATTCCAAAAGAACTTCACAAATAAATAAATTATGGAGGCCAAATTAATCCAATTTTAATATCTGGAATAAAATTGCGATTAAATAAACATACTTAGTAATTTTCGAAAGTAAGGTTTTTTTTTTCTTGGACAATAAAATTCATGCAAACACATATTAACAAATAATAATAAGTGCACGGAATAAAACATCCATCAAAACAAAATTAAACACATTGGAGCACTCAAATCCAATTGTCACGGTCTAATTTCTTCACGTCTTGATGCGAAAAATCGTCCTTGTTGCTTTCCGACGTTCGTCTCGACACGCTCCCACTCGAACAGCAACACTTCATCAAAAACAGCATCGTTTGGGGTTCGGGACGACGTTTAAAATCACACGAAAAAAAATGCAGAACTGAAATTAATTTTAAAAAAAAAATCCACGGGCCGAGATACGACGTGCGTCGGCCCACAGAGTGGGCCCGCACGTCACTCGGCACGGCGCCGAGCAGCCGCCGAGCGCACCTACGTGTGCGCGCGCTGCCGCACCCATCGTGCGCGGGTCGTGCGCCTCGTGCACCCCGTGCACCGGGTTTCACCGTTCATTCTCGTTTTTCCACCCCATGCATGATTTTACGTCCATGCATGCGCCGCGCATGCATGCGTCGTCCGGGTACGCCATCTTTAATTCTTCGTTCTTCGTCTCGATCCGGTTACAATTTATTTTACAAAAAAATAAATACTAGATCTAGACTAGTCTATTACAATGATCAAATCAAAATAAAACCAACTAATCTACTCGTGGATTTTCTCACGAGAAAAACGAATTCGAACGAATCGAATTAAAATAATTAATTCACACGCATGAAAAATTAACAACATTAAAACCATGACAATTGGATACCTGCAAAAAATATCTAGCAATTCTATTATCCAATTTCAATTTAATGTTTAACAATTTAAATTCCAATTTAAAGATCAGAGTCCGAAACCGTGGCTCTGATACCAGTTGTTGGGAAAATAGGGGTGCCCGGAATCTATTCGGGATGAAATTTAAATACGAATTTAAATACAATTATTACTAGCATGAATTAATCCTAATTAATTCAAATAATAATTCCAACAACGAATTTTCATCATGCATGTTGAATTAATCTCACATATTAACTATGGCGGAATAAACGAGTAAATATGTGATTAACGTACCTCTTGTAAAATTGGCCTTTGGATTAACGGGAAAATTACGATCTCGCACTATCGACCCAAAAACCTTCTCAAGTATTTCCCTTTCACCTCACTTGATCACCGGTGGGAGATGCTTTCAAGTAATTTAATAAACTAAGGAAAAAGAAAAATATATATGCTTCTTGATTTTTCCAACACATGGAATTATGTACTTGGGGATGAAATAATCACCCCCTATTTATAAGAGTAGTGGCCGAATTTTTTGAGTATTTTATGGGCCTGGAGAAAATCTTTTTTTAGTCTCTAAGAAATCTTGAATATATCTCATATATTCTTTTCTCCATAATAAAATATTCCACAAAAATCTCACTCTCCTATTTGACTTGCAATTTTCGAAAATAACAAGAGAAGAATCCAAGATTTGGATCTTCTTGAATATATGAGATAATCTTGTATTCCAAGAATACTTATCTTCCATAATATCTTTCCAAGAAAATCAACAAAATCTTTTCTTTCCTTGATTCCTAATTTTTGAAAATAAAGAGGAAAAATCAGCATTATATTATCTTTTTATTTTAATCACCTTATCATTATTGGGCTACTTAATGGGCTACTTGAGGGGCCTTTAAGGAGAATTAAGATTGGACCTCCTAATGGACTTCTGAATTTCAATATTGAGCCTCAATATAATTCAATCCATTAATATTAATTATTACCACTAATAAATTAATATTGCACTATCCATCTTAATCTATATTACGATAATATGGGCTCCCGGTTATTATTTCCCGCGTTTAAGATTATCAAGTCCATTAATTAATTAAGCTTCTGAATAGCTCTAAATTAATTAATATATTTCACCTTGGAGTAAAGACAGCTCAACATTATTATCCGTACCGAAGAAACTGATTCTTCACTTGCAAGATTTGGTACGATAAAACTTCTGAGCCCACCAAGGGGACTAATCACACGAGCCGTACTCGCACGCGTTTCTCCGTATTAAATCTTAGCAACCGTCGTATGATTAATATTACTGCCCAAAGCACAAGGTTTGAAGTCACAATGATTCTCACCCAACATGAATCAAAGCAGTAACCATTAAGCACACACGGTCCTATTTAAGTGACGGAGATTAAGAAATCAACAACCACTGAGGTCTAATTCTTCACATTTCAGAACAGAAGAATTTATCCTCGCTGTAGGTCCTCTTCAACACATACTAAATGTGCTAATGCAATCTCTTAGTCAAGACAGACCAATCTGAGCCTTACACATCGACCTTTCACGGCGGATTGTTCAATTCCACCTAGGTCGTGAAAATGTACGTTTAGTTACAAGGAAACTGTTAATGTTGTCTTCCGTGATCGGGTATCACCACATTAACTACAATGCAACTAGTACCATATATTGAACGGTTTGCAATAGATATTCAACATTTAATCATAACTAAAGCAAATGTGATAAAAGAATTATTCTCATAAAACAAGTGTTTGATACACGAGTTATACAAAGTAAAAGCATACTTTCACGTATAACTCCAACAGTCCAGTTGGAGGGGAAATGAGGAGTTAAGAAGAAGAAGTCCAAGCGCAAGAAATTGATTAGTAAGACTCCTCCAGATAAAGGTGAGAAGAAGTTGAGACCCCCACCACTTGGGGATGAGAAGGAAGCAAATGAGCTCATGATGGAGGGGCATCAAGGAAAGAAATGCAAGCACCGCTCTTATGAGAGTAAGGGAGGTAATTTTGAGTATCATGTCCCATAAGCTCCTTTGAGCTCGGTCCGGCATGAGGACCTTAAAAATAGCACTGAATGGGAGGCAACCCATTTTTATTTATTTTTCATTGTTTTTATGTTATTAGGGTGTTATTGAATCGTAAGTTTTAACCTCGTACTTGAGAGTTTATTTTGTAGGATTGTCTCGAAGGAGTAAAGGAATTATGGAGTTATTCAAAAGGGAGAAACTCAAGCAAGGGAGTGTGCTACGTTGTTGAGAAACTTGTACTATTTGGATGAGGTAACCCACACCCCAAACTTAGACCTCTTCACAAGGTCGAAGTTTGGGGGGTGGAGTTTTTATATGTTTTATTGTTACATTGCACAGGCGCACACGTCTCTTTGAGTCGAGTTTGGTTATTTGAGTCTTGAGATGCTCCTTGAGCTGATAATGTTTTGAGATGCTACTACATATTTCATGCCTATCAATCATCTTATTCTTGTTGATTGCTATCTTTGAGTATGATTTGATGAGTAGGGTGAATTTTGAGGGTGGGTTAGGAATTCTTTTGTGTGAGTGTTTGAGTTAGAGTTGATTTGAGAAAAAACTAGAATGCTTGCGAGTTTTCCTTTTTGAGTACTTGTGTGATGAAAGTGAGAATTCACTAGGACTAGCATGGATGTGAAAGCCGTGAGATTTGAGCCTTTTGAGATTTTGGTGCATAAAATGATCTCTTCGATTGTGAGTAGATCGTCACCTTAGAGGATGCTAGAACTTGTGTGTGCTCTTGCCGAATGTGTCTAGTTTGATATGCCGAATGTGATCTTAGGCCATCTTTGATTTGATTGAGTCACTTAGCCAAATTTTCCTTACCATTGATATTTGTCCCTTGTTAGCCCCTTTAAGCCTTAAGCTTATTTCATTTGCTAGCACATTTAAACACTATTCCAATTTCCTAAGCCTTTTGTCCCAATTTGAGTGGAGAATAGGAAAAGTGTGAATGTGAAGGGATTGAATTGAGTTGAAAAAGGAAAATGTGATTGCTTGAGTGAGTGAGTATGAGAAGAAGGTGTGATGAAGTTTTGAGTTGTGGGAAAAAGAAAAAATTGAGAATGAGCAAATGAAAAAAAAATGAGCTCATGTGTTTGTGAAAAAAAAAAGTGAAGTGATTGAGAAAAGTGAAAAGAGTGAGAAAGAAAAAAATTGAAGTGTTGAGAATTGGAATTGAAAGTGTGTTGATTGAAATTGTTTGAAGTATTATGTTCCTAATCTCGAAGTACCGAAGTTTGATTTTCTATTCTCCATTCATTTGAGTCACTTACCCATATTGTTACCCCACCTGTCCAAAGAGCCTACATTACAACCTTGATAAAAGTCCTTTTTGATTCGGCATTGATTTCTAGAGTATGATCGGAGTTGAGAGTGCTTACAAGCCTATGGCTGCCGATATGAGTGATTGATTGTTTGAGTGAGTCCCTTGATCATTGATATACACTTGTGAGGGAGTGAAACACATCGTTGAGTGCACATCCATGTTTGATCTTGGTGATTCTTGTTGTTGTTGCATGAGTATGATGAAGGAAGGTGAGTGATTATACTTGTGATTGATCTTTGAAGCTCGAGTTCATTTGCTTACATGATTTGATTCTTTGACTCATTCATAACAATTTCACTTGACTTATTACTTCATTGCTTGAGGACAAGCAATATGGTAAGTTTGGGGGGGTTGATTAGGCGTGAAATTGTCATGATTCGTCGTTAGAAATACCCCAATTTTGGTCAATTTGGTCGAGTATTTAGAGTCAATTGAGCATTATTTCTATACATTGATGAATTTGTCTCTTTGATGCTCATAGGTGAATCGAGGGCGAAAAATGGAGTTCGTAGGACTTTGAATCGACTCAAACGGATGCCCGGATGAGAAGATATCAAAGAAATACGATTGGTATTAGTGCGGAAGAAGAAAAGTATTAGTTGGAGCATTTTTGGAGTCATTCGAGTGGATCAGGTCGAGCACAAGCGCTCGAGCACGTTGCTCGAGCGTCAAAAACTTACAGAAGAGATTTCTCATTCGAGCAGCTCGAGCGCCACCGCTCGAGCGTGTTGCTCGAACGCCCAAAAGATACAGAAGAATTCGAGCGCTCGACCAGCTCGAGCGCCACCGCTCGAGCAATTGCACCATTCGAGCTACACAGCTCGAGCGCCACCGCTCGAGCGTGTGTGCTCGAGCACTTCTTGGATTTTGCTTCCGGATGCGTTTTTTTGGCCCACGAGTTCCCGATTCGGCCCGACGCTTATATATATTCATTCCAACTTCGTTTTGGAGGAGAACCACTTACCACTTGATACCATATTACTTTTAGAGTTAGATTTTGGAGAAGAAGAGACGAGCAAGCTTGAGATTTACGGTTTTTGAGGTTTTCTTTATGAAGCCATAGTACGATTTTGCTTTTTAATGTTGTTTCTTAAGACCTTTGTTCGTTAATACTTTGAGACTTTATTTTCTTAATTTAAATTCAATTATTAGCATTAATTTTCTTTCAACCCTAGTTTATGTTTGATAATTTATTTTTTATAATAATTATGTTCATGTTCATTATTTATTCAATTGTTCTTGTTTACGTAAAAAACATATCTAGCTAAAACCCTTGCATGCTTAGGGTAGGATGAACTCGTAGAAGTAGGTTGTGGGTATGTAATTAGGGTAATTCGTGACGTTAGGTTTTAATTCTCTTAATTAATGAATTCTTAAAATCAATCTTGACTTTACCTTTGAATTTCGTACGAAAAGTGTTCGAGAGAGGACGATCTTATCACTCTTTAACAATTAGTAGACTTAATGAGAGGGTTTAGAAAGGGTTAATTAATCTACCGGTTTATGTAAGGAGGACGGCCGCATCACCTTAGTTTAAATTAGGGTCTCGTTAATTAAGCACTATCTATTAACTTGTTCGTAGATTAGTGAAGGCGATTGTTAGGATAAAGTATTAGGGTTTTAAATCTTGAGCTTTCGTCTTACAATCTTTAACTTAGGTTATTTCTTGTGCGTCACGATTATCTTAATTATGTACCTGCTCCGTTATTATATATGCGTAGGGATTCCTATCCTGAGCATCACCATTACTTATTTGAAAACACAACTTAGTTTATTCGTTTATTTTGTTCTTTAGTTTAATTAGTTTATTTTAGTTTAGAATTAATTCTTCAAAAAAATCCAAAAACATACATTCATATTAGCTACGACGCGTAGATCTTCAGGGATCTATTTGCATACACACTTTCCCTTGGGTTTGATAATACTTGGTCGCTATACTTACTCATACTACAGTGAATCCGTACTCTTGCGGGGAATCTACTAGTAGAAAGTTGGTATAATCGCTTCAAGTCAAAAACCTCAAGACAGAATAAGTTTCAACATCAAACCACAAAAAATGATATTGATTCTGCGGAACAACCTGTCTTTTTCCTTGAAATAAGCTACGAGCTTGAGTCCACATTGAATTTTAAAAAGTGAACAATCTATTGAAAACAATTTAATCCACGACTTCTCTACCCCATTTTCCTTCATCACCCATCCATCGAAAAGGTCAAATCATCAATTGAAGTTCAAAACTTGTAAAAAAATTAAAAAATTATGTTGTTCATTCGATGGAGGAAGATCGAGCACAATTCTCCCAAAATTATTTTCCCATACACTAAACCTTTCAGAAGAAGCAACATTCACACGCAAAATTAGGGCACATACATACAGTGAGAGGGAGAGAGAGAGAGAGAGATTCAGGGCGGCAAAATTAGGGCTATGGCCGAAATTAGGGCTTAATTACCTGGGGAAAATTCGACCTAGGTGATTCAAAGCGAAGGACAAGCAATCGGTTCAGACGGTGGACAAAGTCGGTTCACGATGTGGACGAAGCCAACAGTTCACGTGGGAGCAATTCATAGCAGGAGAGAAAGTAAACGATAGTGGTGGAGGCGGTGCTGGGTGACGGTCGTGGAGGTAGTGCTGAGCGACGGACGGCGGCAGCGGTGGGGTAGTGGTGGTAAGACACGATAGCGAGAGAGCAGCGAGATGGAGAGAACGCGTCGGGTGAGAGGAGGAAGTGAGAGATGGGAATTTTTTTTTCTAAGTGTGTCTCTTATATCCTTGATAATTACATAAATAAATAAAAATATAAGACCACGAGAAAAGACAACGGGGATTAACCCCTATTGTCTTATTTTGCGAGACCTGAGTTAACACCACAGAAAAAGACAATGGGGGCTTATCCCCGTGGTCTTTTGTTGCGAACCCTGAATTTAAGACCACGGGGATAGCTAAGACAACGAGCATAACACTTAAGACAACGGTCAGAATCGATACCCGTTGTCTTTTCCCCATTGTCGAAAGTCATTTTTGGCATAGTGTCGGTAGATACTGTAGCATAAATCCACTGGAGAACCGTCGCATCAAGATTCGCCGACATCTTTTTATCATCATCAGTCGTTGGCGGTGTCGACGTTTTCGATGGAATTATATAATGAAGGACCATTAGGGAGCGAGCATGAATTTTGAAGAGTTCTGCCCATCTTGCATACTGGACATTCTCCATCTCAAGAATAATAGAGATATGGTTCTTGATATTAGATACTGCAAGAGCCGGGTGGAAGGATGTCTTGTTCGACATGATGAAGGAAAAGAGAGAAGAGGGAAGAAGAATGGTTATACGAGAGATATGAGGGCATAGCGGAAAGAAAGAAACCCTAGGTCTCGTGATACCATGTAGGGATGTATTCCCTTGATTAATACCTTCAAAGAGATCAAATATATGTATACAAAGTACAATAGTCAATATAAGCTATAATTTAGGAATCAATGATACGTCTACCATCTACAATAAAATATTTACATATCTTCTATTAGAAATCACACCATGAAGCCTATATATATATTTTTTCAATATAATAATATATTTCTTCTACCTAATGTATAATACGATATCATCATTATATGTACAACTGGTATATTGATGACACCGGCATACAAAGTTTAGCAAAAATATTGGGTTGTGGTGTGGTGTCCATATGCCATTTTCATATTTGGGCATAAGAGTAGGTTCCAGCCATAGAAGAATATCAGAATGAGCTTAGCTTGTACAAAAAATTAGATCTTGTTTAAGAAGATGGAAAGACAAGAAAATGTCTTTGGGGGCAAAATCACTCTCTTGAATTCGGTTCTTTCTTCCCTTCCCACATATTATATGTCCCTCTATTCCATCCAAAAAAAAAAACTTGAGTGAGATTGTGTCTCTTCAATGTAATTTCATTTTGGGGGTGGGAAGAATTCTTGGAAGAGGACTTGGGTTGAGTGGAAGAGAGTATGTATGCCAAAATCTCTGGGGGGGCCTTGGGGTTCGGGATCTGAAGATTTTCAATGAAACATTGTTGGGAAAGTGGGTGTAGCATTTTTTTATCTGAGGGTGATAGCATATGGTCGAGGGTGGTGGGATCAAAATATGGCGAGTGTTGATGACCTTTTCTAATCAATGATGATTAGTGGCTATTTTCTCAAGTTAAGATCATCAAACAAATACTAAGATCATGGAATTTAGTAGAATGAAGTGCAAGAAATGAATTTGCAAGAGTTTGGACAATATTTTGAATTATGGAAAAAATCCCCCCTTCTTCATGCAAATGAAGAAGTATTTATAGATGTACAAAGTGGCTAGGTGTCACCATCTTGATAGCTTAGCCATTGGATCTTTGCCAAGTGTTAGGACACTTGTACAACATCTAAACTATTGCTCATTGGATGGATGCCAAGTGTTAAGACACTTGGATCATATCTAAGCTTAGTGACTCTTGGAGTTCCCAATGTTGTACTTGGTCTTCATGACCACTCATCTGCTTTCCTTGGTGACTAGTTGCACGCTAGTATATCTTCGTTGGGTACTATGGACCTCTTGCTCGCCTCGTGTTTGGGCTTAATGCATGGTTGTTCGCGTGGTTGCAAAGTTGTCCGCCTTTCATCTTTACCTTTTGCTTTGATTATTCATTTCTTTTGTCCTTTGCTTTTCTGGTCGCGTAAAATGTACCAGATCGCACTCTTGGTCGCCAGAGGGGTTGACTCTCTTTAACTCTGATGGTCGTCTGTCTTCTAACCGCGGCTTATTAGCTTCTTAATTTTTTATCACTGTTGCTCGCCTGGTCGCCTATCAACAGCGAGAACTGGGGTGAGGGTCCGGTAGACTCCCTATAGGAAAGAGTGGGAAAGTATCTCTATGGTGGAAGGATGTGTTGTGGGTTACAGAAGGCGTCAATGGGGACTGGATTAGGGGTGACATTGAGTGAGTAATTGGTAATGGATGCAATATCCATTTCTGGGAGGAGGATTGGACAGTGGAAGGAGTTTTGAAGGAGAAATTTCCTAGACTTTTTCATAATAGTCTAGATAAAAGAGGGATGATGAGTGAGATGGGGTCTTGGGAGGGAAATAGATGGAGATGGAGAAGACCTTTATTTGATAGGGAATTTGCTTCGTTTAATGAGCTAAACACTTTTATTTACAGGTTTCAAATTAAACAAGATGTGGAGACTCACAGATGGAGGCAGATTCTCAACGAAGGAAACTTGCAACCATATTTGTACCCTTAGTCAAATTCCTGCTCTAGATGACAAGAAAGTGAAAGGCTTCAAGTTGATTTGGAAAATCTTTGTACCTCCCAAAGTGATAGCGCATGTGTGGAGGCTCCTCTGCAATCGACTTCCAACGAAGGTAAACCTGAGAAGACGTGGATTATTCCTCCAATTAAGAATGTGAACTGCATCTTTTGTAGAGAAAATTAGGAAACTGGGAGACATGTCCTACTTATTTAGTTTGGATGAACTGCCTAAACTGGATGCAACAACCCTTGGTGTTGCATACAGGTACCCTCACAAATCTATTAATGTTTAGTAGCATATTGAGGGGGAAGAAAGGTAAGCGAGTTGTTGTGTGCATTTGGCTTGGTGTGGTTTGACTCATTTGAAAATGGAGGAATGCAATTATCTTCAAGAATAAGGTTTTCTCGATGCCAAAATTCATAGACGAGTTGATAACAAGACTATGAAGTTGGTTCGTGATTAAAGAAATTTTTTGTATTAATCTCTTTTTCAATGATTGGATGATAGATCCCAGATCTTTTTTGAGATTATAATTGTGTTATATGTTGATGTACACATTTTGATGTAAATGTTGTAATTTAGCGTGTAAATAAAGGGACACGGTTTGTTTACCCAGTTCGTCCGGAAGGACTACGTCTGGGGGCGATCCAAGCCAGGAGTTCCACTAATATTGTTGTGTATGTGAGTACATAATTCATGAATACAATAGGATATATATAATAGTAAAACCCTAATCTAATGGATCAGGCCCAATATAATTCTTGGTCCTTAAGTAATGTCCACACCAAATCTCCTAGATTTGGAATATAAAATCTTCCGAATTTACAACACTCCCCCTTGGACATTACGACATAAATGTCTTGTCATAAAAACTCCACGTGCTGAGGATCGGCCATGATAATAAGTGGGAGGAATGTTATTGATCTTCTAGATCTAAATCTTCCAGATTTATTTCGATGTTACCGCTCCCCCTGAAGACAACAACACTTTAAGTCTTTGCATCCCAATACCACGGACGTACTTTTCAAAAGTAGACGTAGGTAAGGATTTAGTAAACAAATCTGCAAGATTGTTACTAGATTGCACCTTTTGAATGGTAATTACGCCACTCTTCTGGAGTTCGTATGGGTAGAAAAACTTAGGTGAAATATGTTTCGTCAGGTTTCCCTTGACGTACCCATTACTCATTTGTGCGATGCAAGCAGCGTTGTCTTCAAATATAACGGTGGGAGGTGTATCGCCCTTGGCGATACCACACGAGTCACCAATGTGTTTTACCAAGGACCTTAACCAAACACATTCTCGTGCGGCTTCAAATAAAGCTATGATCTCTGAGTGGTTTGAAGACGTGGTAACCATGGATTGTTTAACCGATCTCCACGAGATTGCGGTTCCACCACAGAGAAAAATATAACCAGTCTGGGATATGGCGTTGTGGGGATCAGACAAATAGCCAGCATCCGCATAACCTACTAAGGTTTTGTCTTGGTTCTTACGATAAAACAGTCCAAGATCTTGAGATCCTTAGAGGTATCGTAGAACATGTTTAACACCATTCCAATGTCTCCTCGTGGGAGAAGCGCTATATCTCGCAAGCAAGTTAACTGCAAATGCAATGTCTGGCCGGGTGCAATTTGCAAGATAGAGCAAAGCTCCAACAGCGCTAAGATAAGGAACTTCTGGTCCCAGAATTTCTTCTGAATCTTCTCTTGGCCTAAATGGGTCCTTATCCACTTCGAGGGATCGGACTACCATCGGGGTGCTAAGTGGATGAGACTTATCCATGTGAAATTTCTACAATACCTTTTTCACGTAGGTCGACTGATGAACAAGGACTCCTTCTGGGAGGTGCTCGATCTGCAAGCCGAGGCAGTACTTGGTTTTACCCAAGGACTTCATTTCGAATTCAGCTCTCAAGATTGAACTGGCTTCTTCAATCTTTTTGCATGTTCTGATTATGTTTAGGTCATCAACATATACGGATATGATGCAAAAACCGTCTTGCGATTTCTTCGTGAATACGCATGGGAAAGCTTTATCGAACGTGTATCCCTTCATTTGAAGGAATTCACTAAGTCGGTTGTACCACATAAGGCCCGATTGCTTCAGGCCATACAACGACTTACGCAGTTGTATGTTATACATACTGCGATTTTCGCCATCCCTTAACTGAGGAATGTCAAATCCATCTGGGATTTTCATATAAATGTCGGCATCTAGTGATCCGTATGAGTACGCGGTTACTACGTCCATTAATCTCATCTGGAGATTCAACTTAATTGCCAAAGATATCAAATAGCGGAACGTTATTGAGTCCATGACGGGAGAATAGGTTTGATCGAAATCAATCCCGGGTCTCTGCGAAAACCCTTGTGCTACCAGCCTCGCTTTGTACCTCTCCACAGTATTGTTCTCATTTCGTTTTCGTACAAAGACCCATTTATATCCTACAGGGATAGCGCGCGTGGGTGTACGAACGATTGAGCCAAATACTTATCTTTTGTTAAGCGAGGCGAGCTCCGCATCAATTGCCTCTTTCCATTTAACCCAATCGTGGCGCTTCCGGCACTCAGCGATTGTTTTGGGTTCAGGATCTAGATCATTAATAATGGAAAGAGCTATTGACGCTGCAAATGTGTCGTCGACGACAGTAATGTTTATATTATATGTTTCTCCCGTATCTGTGAAATTCACAGAGACTTCGACGTTTACGTCAACCAGACCTTCCTCATTTCCCATTATATCTGGGTCTGGTCGTTCCACGGTCCTAGTGCATGGAATATTTTGTGCACGTGCTTCATCACTAGGACTCTCGTCTCTTAGAGACTTAGGATTATCTAGACGGATCTCTTCCAGAGATTTTCCATTCGACTGACCAGATTTGCTAGTCTTTCGTTTAGGTATGTTACTATCTCTTGAGGTTCCCTTACGCTTTTGGTGTGTGGGGGCATGAGTACTCATTTTACTTGGGACCTCAACCCTTTGGGGAGCATTTACTGCTGGTATATGTGATCTAGTCACACCTCTATGGTCAGTGAACGCGTCTGGCAGGTTATTTGCTAAGTTCTGCAGGTTAATGATCTTCTGAACTTCTAGTTCAGATTGATTAGTGCGCGGATCTAGATACTGAAGATTACTTACGTTCCACGTAAGTTCCCGGCATTCATTCAATTTTGAATTCGGATCTCCCCCTAATGCCGGGAAGTAATCTTCATCGAACGTGCAATCAGCGAACTGGGCCGTTAATTGATCCCCGGACAAAGGCTCGAGGTATTTCACGATGGATGGAGAGTTAAATCCTACGTAAATACCGAGTTTCCTTTGTGGGCTCATAGAGGTTCGCTTGGGTATCGTAATCGGTACGTATACCGCACATCCGAAAATACGCAGATGGGAAATGCTAGGTTCTTTCCCACGCACTAACTGTAGGGGGGAATGATCATTATATGCAGTAGGACGGATTTGAATCAAGTGTGATGCATGAAGGACTGCATGCCCCCAGCATGAGGTGGGTAGTTTAGAATTCATTAGCAATGGTCTCGCGATAAATTTGATACGTTTTATTAGCGCCTCAGCAATACCATTTTGGGTATGGACGTAGGGGACCGAATGCTCCACTTTAATTCCCAGGGCCATACAGTAATCTGTAAAGACCTTCGAGTTGAACTCAGCTGTGTTATCCATACAAATCGTCTAGATTGGATAATCCGGGAATTGAGCTTCAAGCTCGATAGTTTTCGCAATGAGCTCTGCAAGAGCTTGATCGCGGGTAGACAGCTACAAGCATATGCCCACCTAGTGGAGGCATCAATAAGGACCATAACAGAGCGGTCCTGATGCTGGGTGAATCGGTCCGCAAATGTCTCCTTGAATTCGCTCTAGGAAAACCGGAGACACTAGTCCAACCTTGGTGCGCGACGGGCGCACTATCAACTTTCCCATATAACATACATCACAAAATATTCATCAACAGGAAGGATTCTTTTATTCGAAATATAATTAGATAGAATCCTACGTATCATGTATTGTCCTGGATGACTTAACCGCGGATGCCATAATTTAAAGGAGTTCGGGTCGTGAAATCTCATACTCATGGCTAGATTTTGACGGCGGATATATAAATAGTACAATCCGGGGGAGAAGAAAGTTATTCTATAAGATCGTATGAGTGGTGGCGCTATCTACCAATCATAAATCACTACCTCAATCCCATTATGCCAGAGGAAATTAACCCCAAACAAATAGCTGATATGTTTACTAGCCATAATAAAAACAGCAATATCCGAATAAACACATGGATAGCTATTAAGGTAAACACATCAAAGCTAATAAATTCATTCATTAAATATCCAAAAGAAAGGATCCAAAACATAATAAGCAATTGTTTTATTCGGAAAACAAAAACTAGGAATAACTAAATACGTAATTCTACTCGTCATCACCAAAATGTCTAAGCTCAATGCCCTTATGATCTACGTTGTCTAGGTCAGAGTCTGCTTCGGGCAGACTGGCATGGTGAGATTCAACTCTAGGAGCCTTCCTCTTATCGTCCTTCTGCTGCTTTTGATAAGCCTCGACCAAATGTTTGGGAGTACGACACGTGCGAGACCAATGGCCCTTGCATCCGCATCTGTAGCAGGATTGTTCACCCTTATCTTGATTGTCAAATTTTCGGGGAGCGGAGTTCGTGTTAGGTGCAGCCTTCTCACGAACCTGAGCTTGATTGTCATTCAAGGCACCTGAAGCACCGGATTTGTTACGACCTCGGCCTTGGCTACGAGTTCGTTTACTTCCTCTCCCCCTTCCACGCTTGCGACCTCTTGTACCACTTTGAGCTACAGCGTGTGCTTCGGGCACAACTTTTGAGCCAACCGGTCTCGCATTATGATTCTGCATAAGAAGCTGATTGTGCTTTTCCGCTACTAGGAGTGCAGAAATTAGCTCAGAGTGTACAGTGTAGTTCTTGGCCCTATACTGCTGCTGGAGTACAAGGTTGCTTGCGTGGAAAGTCGACAAAGTCTTCTGGATTAAGTCGTCCTCAGTTACAGTCTTCTGGCATAACTTCAACTGAGACACAATACGATGTAGGGCTGAGTTATACTCCGTTACAGACTTAAAGTCTTGGAAACGGAGGTTCAACCAATCGTATTGGGCTTGGGGGAGGAGTATATCATTTTGTTGTTGGAAACGGTCCTTCAGGGACTTCCACAAGGTTCCAGGATCTCTTTCAGTGAGATACTCATTTTTCAGGTCTTGATTGAGATGATGCCTAAGAAAGATCAAAGCTTTCGCCTTCTGGGCGTCAGTTGATTTTGGATCATCGACAATCGTGCCGCTAAGGTTGTTCGAGGCTAGATGTATTTCAACATCTAGCGCCCATGTCAGGTAGTTATTACCATCAAGAGTAAGCTCAGCAAATTCTCTTTTGGTAATATCAGACATTATGCACTACAATTAAAGTGACATGGGTAAGAGGATTGACCGAAAAAGATAGACAACGGGGAGACAAGGATTTATTTAGTTATTCTAAGGCACACAGATGCACATACTGGGCGCCGTCTACCCAAGGCATAAATTTACAGTCCAACAACTACCGGGCGCCGCCTACCCGGGCATAAAGAGCGGACTATAAACTATGTGCGCAGTGTTAAAGCACGTAGGATAGTAAAATCACTCAAACATGCAATAACGATAAATAACGATAATCACATGAAAATAATTTGCAGAAAATATACGGTTTAATGGACATAGGAAATAATCATTAGAATAATTATTTCATGTACATTAACGCAATTTAACGAAATATTTTCAGGATTCATTAATAAAACTAAAACACGGATTTTATGTTATCAAGAACACAATCGAATCGGGTTAAGGTAATCATTAAAATCCATGAAATAACATCGCGTTGGTTGTGCACAGCGGACGGGGTCGACGCACGTAGGTCGATCGTGTGCGTGCGGCAACGGGCACCGGCGTGCGAGTTTGCACGTGGCTTCGGTCTCGACAGGCGCGGGCGTGCGGCATCGGGCGCGACGGGCGAGGATGCACGCAGCGCCGGGCACGACGGGCGCGGGCGCGACAGGCGCAGGTGCGCGCGGCGCCGGGCGCGGGCGGCACGAGCGCGACGGGCGCGGGTGCGGGCGGCGCTGGCCGATGATGGCGGCGGGAGGCGCGAGCGCGCACGGCACCGGGCGCGATGCTGCGAGCGTGCGCGCCGTGCGGGCGGCGGTCGGCGCTGGCCGATGCGGGCGACGGGAGGCGCGAGGCGGTGCTCGGCGCTGGCCGATGCGGGCGACGAGGGGGCGTGACGCTGCGCGGCACCGGGCGCGACGCTGCGGGCGGCGGTCGGCGCTGGCCGATGATGCGGGCGACGAGGGGGCGCGACGCTGCGCGGCACCGGGCGTGCGCGCCGTGCGGGCGGCGCTCGGCGTGCGCGGTGCGCGCTTCGGGCGGCACTCGGGTCGGCGGCGGCGGCGGCGGCGAGGACGGCCGTTCGACTACGGGCGACGGTCGTTGATTATTGATTTAAATCACAAAAATAATTTTCACGTAATATAATTATACACAGGAAAATTCATGAACGAAATCAATTGGTAAAGTATATGAACGATCAGGTGATTCATATAAAATAAATTAAAAGCGTACCGTACAATCTCGGTTAGAGACTCGTGCTGATAACGTGTTGTAATTTAGCGTGTAAATAAAGGGACACGATTTGTTTACCCAGTTCGTCCGGAAGGACTACGTCTGGGGGCGATCCAAGCCAGGAGTTCCACTAATATTGTTGTGTATGTGAGTACATAATTCATGAATACAATAGGATATATATAATAGTAAAACCCTAATCTAATGGATCAGGCCCAATATAATTTTTGGTCCTTAAGTAATGTCCACACCAAATCTTCTAGATTTGGAATATAAAATCTTCCGGATTTACAACAGTAAACTCTGGTCGAAGTGGGTATACCTTATACCCAATTTCTTGGTTGAACAAAAGATGTTTATTTACTAATTAAAAAAAAACTGGTATATCCGTATATATAACTATAATAAAATGTATAATACCTTAATTACTATACATGCAAGACATGAAATTCTAGATAATTAATAAAATAATATAAAATATCCTCATGAAAAGAAATAAAAAATTGTCTACGAAATTTGTCAATATGGCTACGAACAAAAATTCTGTAGTTATTGAGGATTGTCTACGACTTGCTTACAAAATATTCTAATTATTTATGCATTTCTGTTCCATAAAAAAATTCTTTAGGCTTGTTTGTAAGTAAATTTTTGTAGAGAATTTATTTGTAGGTAATTAATTGCCTAAATATTTTATTTTGTAGGCAAATTATTTGTAGGTTAAGGAATAAAAATATCTACATAACTAAAATAAATTATAGGCAAATATTGGGTAATCTCCGCTACATAAATTTTTATTGAAAATTTTTGTTAGCAATTTTAAATTTGTAGATAATTTTTTAATTTCTGATAGTGCGTGGATAGATATGGTAATTCTAGGTCAGTAAAAAATGTAAATGCACTCGCATACAATATAATTTTAACACTAGCTAATCTGAAGAAGTACATCAATAAAATGAGACGTCGAATATAATATTGAAACATGTAAGTACCAAATGAAACATGAGATGAAAATAGTTAGTAACATCGAATATTTAAGGCAATAACCCTAGTCTTTGACTTGGTTTGTTGGGAAAATGGAAATAGTATTGGTTCATTTTTATTTTTTATCTTCAAATTAAACTTTTCATCTAAAAGTCCGAACTTGTAGAAGGGTGCGAAATTAATTCATTTAATTGTTTCTCTTAATACTCTCCCTCACTTATGGACCGAACTCTCAACTTTCCCTCTTTGGGGAGGTCTAATGAGTGAATAATTAAATATGGGTGGAGTTGCTTTTAGCGGGAATCGAACTCAGGATATTTGGGGGTGAGCCTTTTGGTTCTGATACTATAAAATAATTTTGCTTCATCTAAAAGTTCGAACTTGTAGAAGGGTATGAAATTAATTCATTTAATTATTTCCATTAACGGAGACAGACTATAAAGAGGCACCATGTGGGTTTTATTTTTTAACTTTCAATAATTCTTGTATTATGCATATCCTATGCGTTACATTTTGTTTATGGTTTTTTTATTATTATTACTGTATTTATCAGGTGGAATGAACAAATTAATTTGGCTATAGAAGTAAACTCAATTAATGGATAACAAACATATAAATAAATAATAAGAACATGAAGAACACAAAAATGAAAGAAGAACTTAAGAGTTTTTTCCTTGAAAATGGCTTTGAGTGTTCTTGAAGAATCCCTAGCCTAGAGAATGTATTTGATGTAAGTGTGTGGAATGAAGGAGCCAAAAGTCTCTTTACAACAAGGGTATGATACTCTATTTATAGAGGGTCAACCTTAAAGATCTAACAAGTGCCCTAAAGTCATCTTAATTCTTTATTCTAGAGAATTAATTATAATTATAGATCTAATACTCTGTACTAGATTTACTTTACAATATCTTGTTAATATTTTGACATCTGCTTTGATGTTGACCTTTGATCTTGTTGTGTCTGCATATCTTGGACAATTTGATCATCATATGGTCAAGGTCATCAAAGAATGACCTGTGAGGACGTCTTGTACGGATAACGTTGTTCGTCTGTCGACCTATTCTTCACAAAATTGTCCTTATTGAACTCCAAACCCCCGACGTGGTAGACCCCGGTTCGAGGGTGGAATTTGGGCCTATTATGTGATACTTTGTGCCATAATCGTTATAAATTTAATTTCAAAATAACTATGATTTTTTTATTTTTTTCATGTTTGATTCTAATATATCATTAAAAGTCATATTGTTTTTTTTTTTGGTAAAATATATATTTTCTCTCACTTCTACTACGAGTCCACATTTTTAGATGAAGTGAATTTTTTTCATGGTATACACTATAAGAAAATTGACCTTTATGACAATAATCCTGTTATTATAATTTTTTTTAACTAATAGTCTTTAATGATTGGGAAATAGTTTTTAAGGATATGATCATATCATTATAGACTATCTCCTGTCATTAAAGATTTTAAACTAGAGAAATTATAATGACATAAAATGACAATATTGTTGTCATTAATTAAAGATAAAAAAAAATTGTAGTACAGAGTTTTTGGCTCACACCTACGTACGTTCTAAGTTCGAATCCCACTAAAAGTAACTTTATCCATATTAAATTGTCCACTCAATGAATCTTCTCCCCAACAGAGGTTAAACATCCGGACAACAAATAAAGGAGAGCATTAGAAAATTAAATAAAAAAATTAATTTCACACCTCTTTGTAAATTTTGAGGTTTAAATGAGATGAAATTTTTCCACTCACCCCATCTCTCCTTTGTTTCTCTTTCTTTTTGGAGGGTAAACTTGTCGAAATTTGTGTTTGTTAATTTTGTACAAAGCCTAAAAAATGATAAACAAATTGAAAAGGAGGGAGTATTGTTTTTAAACATGCAAGGAAAATTACACACAAACTAGTCCGAATTTAACCCCATGCCTTGAAGAAACTGGGTCCTCTAATGGCCTTCCTCAGTATGAAACTCGTTTTTCACATAAAGTTGAATGTGGAGTGAATACCCATCCCGAACCAATATGGTTGAATTGGGTTCCAATGCCAAAGAAAAGTAATAATATAATGGGTAAATAAATGGAACTTCTGAGGGTAAGAATTCTAAGAATTTTTTTCTTTTTGGGTATGAAATTAATGTATAACAAACTAAAAAAAATGTGAAAATTAATCTGGAACGCATGGAATAGTATATATAGTGTGAAAATGATTTAATATGTAATTTTTAGTTGAATAATTAATACCCTTTAATTAAACAATTAATTCATTTTAACTAATATTCTTTATTGAATATAATTAGAATTCTTCAATAAAACAACTAATACTCTAAACAAATTTTATTGTAAAACTTGTTGTCACGGCACTTTTCCTAATTTTTAAATCATACCAAAAAAAATATCATCCACACGACTTCAACTGAAAAATCTTTAAAATGGTCTTTTTAGAATGTGCATATTCCAAATTTCTCATAATTAATGCCAATCAACTCATGTCCGTAGTCTCTGTTGAATATGTCAATATTTAATTTCCAGCTTTTCAATAGTTAGGAGCCTACACTTGCTTGGAATTCAATTACAAGTACAGTTGAATCATGAATGAGGATTGAGTAACCAACATTTTTTTGTTGAACAGCAAATCGTGGTTCTCTATTATTACTATTGGCATCGTCAACATTTTAATTTTGGTTAACTGAATTATTTATAATTTATCTAGAAGAATACATGTATATAATTTGGTATTGAATCAAACTCTAAATAAATCGAATTGGTAATGTGATTGTTTCTAACGAGAGATGACACATGAAAAGTGTTGAAGGTTAAATTGACTAGGATATTGAGTGTGTTTAAGGATGATAAAAACGCAATAATTAAAAACAAGTTTATTAAATCAAAATATTACACCATAGTCCATAAGGTATGTTTGTTTTGTGATTCACTCGGATAGATTTTGGACTTTACGATCCACGCACCATACGAGTTTGAGAACTCAATCCATACCTATAAATCTATTACTATTTTTCACATAATTTAATACAATCATATTATAACTTTTTTATCATCCACTAAATCTCTCTCCTACTTTTCTCTTACAAAATACAATAAAATAATTCAACATCTATTACTATTAAATATTGATTTGACATAAAGCAAAATCCCACTCTACTAAAATTCCAGAACAAACATATATTTATATTATTTATCAAGATTTTCACATCCTAAGATTTCAAAGTCATGACTTTCCCCGCTGTTACAGCATGAAATATCCTCGCCTGACAGGAGGTCAGGTTTCCGAAGATACACTGACCCGACAAGATCGAGAGTCTACATCAGAAAAGAGCATTTAATATATTATAGGTCTACTGTTGATTGTTAGATTAATATTGTAATAAACCCCTAAAATAAAGGGTTAAGACGAGTTTAGGGTCACTTTTGGGCCTTTGGGGGTGAACCTCTATAAGTAGGAGGTCACCCCCTCATTGTAAAAGGATCACATTTTTTCCTCATTTAACATATATGCAAGAAAGCTCTCATTCGAGGGAGGAACGAAAGTTTTTCCCCCATCGTTCGTGTTTGTTTACTTTTATTGTTTGTCGGGTATAACCCAAATAGCCACAATACATCTATCCGTACGAAAATGTCTGTCAACACCCGCACACCTAAATTCCAAAATAAACATACCCTAAGTTAATGAGTTAAGAGTACAACACAATTTCCAATTAACAGACATGTAAAAAATTAGATGATACGACTCTTAACTAGGGGTGGGAAAAATATCGAAATTATCGGTATATCGAGTTTGTCATACCGAAAATTATCGAAATTTTCGGTACGGTAACGGTATGAAAATTATGCACACCGAAGTATTTTGGTATATATCATACCGTACCGTAAATTATATAATTATTTTATTTAAAATAATAAATTTATTAAATAAAAAAAGAAAGAGAAACCCTAAGCCTCTAATCTGCAAACAATTGATTCAAACTTTCTAAATTTCAATAATTGAATTCACGCCGCTGCTGCCTTCTTCGGTTCTTCCTCTCAACAGTACACACTCCACCGCCCATACTCCTCCTCCTCCTCCTCCAAACGCCCACGCCTCTTCAACGCCACCAACACGCCGCCAACACGTTGTTGCCCTGGCCCCTATTTCTCTCAAACTCACTTCCTTCCTCGAGCATCCACTAGACCACTGATGTACTCCTCCAGAAAACGCCCTCGTCTTCTCAACACCACTAGCACACCGCCAACACATTGCGTCCTCATTCCCGGTCTACGTCGGAACCCACCGGTTAGTCACTACTTATTTTCTCTCTCTCTCTTTTTTTTTTTGCAATTTCTCGTCTTCACTACTAGTTTCTTGCATTGCTGAATTGATTGGGAAGTCGATTGTGAAATTGGAATCGTTGAAAGTGTATTTTTCCCGCAATTTCTCGTCTTTACAGCTAGTTTCTGGCGTTGCTGAATCGATTGGGAAATCGATTGAGAGTGTTTTTTATTTTATACAAATTTTTTATAAATAATTTCGATGTGAATGGTATGAAACTGTATACCGCTATTTTGGTATGAAACGATCTACCGCTATTTTGGTATGAAACGATCTACCGCTATTTTGGTATGAAACGGTCTACCGATATTTCGGTAAATTTCGGTATATATCGAAAATTCAGTATGGTACGGTATACCGTACTATACTGAATAATTTTGATATACCGGGTATACCAAAAAAATTTGATATACCGGGTATACCGAAATTTTCAGTATGGCAACGGTATGAATTTTTTCATACCGAAAATTTATGTACGGTATACGGTTTGGCGTAAAATTTTCTGTATATCGTACCGAACCACCCCTACTCTTAAACATATTTTGCCCTTTATATTTTCAATATGAAATTTCATAATTATAAACGAAATAGGGGTGTTAATTAAAGATCGTAAAAGGGAAAAAAAATTGCTATATAATACATTGGAAACAGATATGAAAATGATTACTTCCGTTTTCCCCGGACTATTTTTATAACAATTTTTTTAGTAAAATTGTAACTCAAACTCACAACCTCTCTATCATAAATAATAGAACTCTAACCACTTGAACAATACATGGATATACAATACCCCATTCGCTTGTGAGTAGAAAATAGGAAATTTGAAAATAAAGGAATTTAAGAATCCATAGATTTCAATAACATGATTTTACTAAATATTTGAAATTCTTCAAATTTGAAATTAAAACTAAATATTTGAAATCCATACATTTAAATATTTACCCAAACAAGAGAAATTGATTTAGGTTGTGGATTTAAAATCAATAGCTCAAATCTCTCCATTCAAGTACAACCTTAAATCAAGTCACTATCCAGTAAGACTAAATTTTAAATGCAAACTAGAACACGAGAACTCAATTTCAACGAAGTACAATAGATCCCAAAAAGAATTGCAAGGAATAATAGTACAAAGTCTATTGAAAGAAAGAAAAGAAAATGTCCAAATGGACAAAGCAAACACAAATATTATCCTCGTGTTTTTCAAGGAGAGGCAATGTGTACATTCGGGGGAGGTTCTGATGAGCAGGCAAAACTTAGATTATTTTTGGATTGTATGAAACTCTAATGGAGAAATCATAGCATCAAGCAAAACACTGCAAAACTATCGCATTTTATGCATGAGACCATCTCATACAAATTTGTGTAAAAATCATATTCTCCCTCCGTCCCGTCCCACTATAAGTTTCATACTTTTCTTTTTTGAATGTCCGTAAGTTTCATATTCCATAAAAAATAAAAAACAACACTTCATATATTAATAAACAAATACTTTTTTAAACAACTCCTCTTTACTTTGTCACAACTCCTCACAACTTTACACAAAAGTTAACATATGATCCACCATATATTAATAAACAATACACTTTCTTAAATAGTGGGACAGAGGGAGTACTAATTTTTTATTACTTCCACGAAAAAGTAAAGAATCGATCTCCCAGAATCCCCAGATCTTTTGAAATATAGAATCTTGGATGATGGAATCTAGCAGTCTCTATGCTCATCAAGATTTCCAGATTCTGAAAACATAATATAGACAGTTTAAACCACAATTTTCACGGTTTTGATGCAATTAGCACAATCGATGTTGCTACATATGCTGTAAAGACATTACTTTTCCGTCCAAAATCTACATTTCATTTACATCACGTGTATATCTCAAAATATTGGATAGTTTTATGCATAACATTGTATGCATTCGCCATGAGTCCTAATTGTGTTAGAGACACAGTCCAGAAATAACACAACCAGCGTATGGAAGCATAACTTCACAGTTTTGATGCAATGAATACCTATGTATGCTGCAGATAAAGTAAACACCAGGTATATAATCCAAATCTAAAATCTACATTTCATTTACGACACGTGTATATCTCAAATTAGTCGATTGTTTTATGCTCAACATCGTATACATTTGTCAATAATCTAATTGTGGAAGTGACAGAATGCCAGAAATGAAGACAACCTGAATATGAAAACACGCATACCTTCCTACATTTAACCCCAAATACCATTAATGTTAGCAATTCTCATTAAGCATAATATACAAAAAGATATAGAACTCAAAAAATGCAATAATCATACATGAAATAGAATCAACCAGGTTATTGGGAAAACTGAATCTTACCATTCTCATCAAGCATTATATATATAAAGAAATTACATGAAATAGAATCTACAAACTGAACTATAAATAGCAGCAATGTGTTAAACAGGGAAAAAAAACTGCAGGCACTCTTAAATTCAAAAGCAACATAATGCATAAGATTGGGTACCTTCAATTCCCAGTTCTCAAAAGCCCAAGAAACCTCTTGCTTTGGGGATTATTCTCCTCTGATTCATCATCATCTTGCCTTAATGGTCTTTAAAGCTCATCCACATTCTCCACTCAAGTGAGTAATCAACAAAAATCAGAAAAATGTTCGAGCGTATGACTTGCTATTTACACCAAGAAACAGGGCCCCCAACACTTTGCATTATGCATATAGGAGGCTCCCCAATTCAAGATTTCACCATCTTCTATCACTTTCCTCATTAACTTCAAAACCCAACCCTCTTCCTCGCCTAGATGTGGAGCTAAAAACCGACGACAACGAGCCGCTCCTTCGACTCATTCTAGTGTCGGAACTAGAACTAGAATTGGAAGACCCACCTCTTCCAAAACAAGAGAACAACCCATTGAAGAATCTCCTCACTCCTCCTCTATTCCTCGAGACATTACCTCTAGAACCCCACGATATCCTCCTCGGTATCCCATTGTTATTGAATCCACCATCCATCTCCGTGTACACAACCGGCAGCTCCCTCTCTCCGCCTCTCCTCCCACCGGAAAACCTCCCCACAGCAAAGCCACCACCGGGCAATCTCCATATCGTCAATCCAACCGACTCATCATCGGCCCCAACCTCGTTGGCTCCCCTGTTTGCCTCATTAACGTCTCGATTGCCCCGAGTATTCTCATTATCCGTTGGAAGCTCGTGCCTACACACAGGACATGAATTCCTCAATGAAAGCCACGGCAAAATGCAATCCTGATGGTACAGATGTTTGCAGGGCATCTCACGAGCGTCGATCCCCAACTCAAAAGCCTCTTTACAAACAGCACAGTGCGATTCAACCGCGATATGCTGATCAATTATCTCGACTGTGGGCATAGATTCGATAGCAGCCTTCGAAGCGGGAGGATTACTATCAATTCTCCCAATCCCATTCACCTCAATTTGGGCCAACTGATCCAGCAATCTGTCAAACCCCGAACCCAGTAAAAACTCCGACATGGTAGCCGGTAGCGGCCGTAAACCCGACCCGGCTCCATCGTCGTAATACAATTCAAACCCTCCTCCCCCAGGGGCGGCGCCACCTCCACCTCCACCATCGTTGGGCCCACGGAGAACAATAACAGGATTAAACGGAGACCGATCACCCCCATTCCTGCGGCTTCGCCTCAGCCTCGGGCTCGAACCGGCGCCAGATCCGGATGCGGGGCCCGACTCCGGCGTGCGCATCATATACATGGCGGCGGCGGGGAAACGGCGTCGTCTGGAGTCGGAGAGTGAAGATCGGGTCGGAGTCTCGACCTCTTCGATGAATCCGCTGTTGCAATCGGGGCAGGCGACGGATTCCGGGTTCGCAACCCTAACGACACGGTTGCATCTGTAACACCAGTATGTTGAAGACATGAAGATTTGTAAAGATGTTAATCTACTCCTGATATTATACAATGATAATCAAGAAATGGAAAAATCTGGTTTCAGATCTGAGAGTTTTCTTTTGAATATAAATCTAGAACATTAGGGGAGAGAGAGAGAAGGGGCAGAGAGGGCGAAATTAGGGGATAATATGAATGGTGGTTAGGAGTGGGAATAAAAGTGGGGGCAGGGGTAGAAATGTAAAAGCCTGGCTTGTGTAAAACGCTTGGGAATGAGGAGAATTGTTGACCTCACGGCGTTGAAATTGGACGTTAGTGCGTTACAACTGTGAGCTTTTAAGATATTTCTCCTTTTGAAAATAAGACTTTGAATTGAATAGGTTTTGCGTGACATTTTTTCGTCATAAAATGAAATAGAAATTGGGGATGATGTGAGTGTTTATTTGTTCTAATTTGTGCACTATTCCTGTCAAAAAAAAAAAAAAAAATTGTGCACTATTAGTTTGCACAAGTTTTTACCTAAATTTTTTATTCATAAGATATAAATACATCGACAAAGTCAAATTCTCTTATAAAAAAGAAAAATCGTTCTCACACTAAATAAATGAACTAACCACGAGATAAAGAAAAATTAAGTGTCTGAAAGATCTAAGAAACAATGAGTCGTCTTAGTTTGTAGCAATGTGATTGTTTACACGACAAATAAGAATAAAATCCATAAAAACATGTAATCGACACTCCATAAAATGACACAAACAATTTGTCTTTCCACCTAAGAATCTTCATTAATGACTATGGTCTCATTTTCCTTGTTCTATTAGTAAGAAACTATTCTAATCTCTTTTTCGATTCTGACATTCTGCTAAATGTTGTTCATGGAACCATAATTTTTCTCGCAAGACATTATCAACTGCTAATTAACTAACATACTAGGCAAATTTATGTATATATGGTGAATAGTGCGTATGATTGATAATATAGAGTGGTCTGGAAGTTGTTTACGAAAATAGAGGGAATCGCCTCTGGGAGGGGCGAGTTTCCCTTTTTTTTTTTTTTTTTCTTAGCTCGCCTTTGGGAGGGGCGATTTTAATTTTTTTTTTTTTTCTTAGCTCGCCTTTGGGAGGGGCGATTTTAATTTTTTTTTTTTTTTTTCTTAGCTCGCCTTTGGGAGGGGCGATTTTAATATTTTTTTTTATTTTTTTTTTAAATCGCCTCTGGGAGGGGCGAGTTTAAGCCTTTATTTTTTTTTTTTTTTATTTTATCACGCCGTTGGGAGAGGCGTGTTTATGTTAAAATTATTATTTTTTTTTTTTCGTTTCTTAGTTATAATTTGTTCCATGATTAAATGGGTTAAAATAGGTGTGTATTTGAGTTGATTTTAGTAATTATTTTTCAATGATTATGTGATGATTATTCAATGATATATTATAACTAAACTCAAATTGCTATTGAGATGTAAAACCCTAATTGTTAGTGGAGATAAATATAATTGTGTATTGAAATTGGTTTATATTTATACTATCTTTAAAAAAAAAATTATAAACTATTTCATAAAAATTGAAAATTATTTCAAACACTAAATAATATTTTTAAGTAATAAATGTAAAATGTAAAAAAAAATGACATTTATAATAATAGTACCAATACAATTAGCGATGGCCCAATCGACCACCCGTTCCACATTGCGGCGGACGTCTTTCACGATAATTACGACGAGGTTGTTGTTCATGTTGGCTTGGTCCGGGCTCCTCTCCGTATGTGTCCGCATATGGTATACCATCCAACTTCCATTGTCCGCATATGGGATACCATCCAACTTCCATTGTCCGCAATCGCACTCTCGTCTTGATAATGCAACTCTATATGTGCGACACTGTACTGAGCCCTTAATACGGGCAGTAACTCTGGCTGATCCCACCGAATGATTATAAAGCTCTACTCGATGTTTCATCCCCTCTCGCTGCGCTGAATCATATTTGTCACTAACATGATCAGACCACTTCCGATGTCTCTGCACTAAAATCCCTGCTTCTTTAGCACGTTCCATAAATACATTTTTGGATCGTGTGAAGGTTGCACTAACTATAGCTGTAATTGGGAGGCGTCGTGCACCCTTAAGAACACCGTTGATGCATTCGGAGATGTTAGTTGTCATAACCCCATAACGGTGACCTCCATCATGACTAAATATCCACTTGGCAGGATCGATATTTCGTAGATACTGATGACCCTCTTCACTTAAAACTCGGATTTCGTTCATCTTTGTCTCAAAATGTCTTACCGACAATGCTGTTCCCGCATTGTAACACAAGTCCTTCATCTTTTGACTCTTGAACTGAGTATTAAAATTTGAAGCGACATGTCTTAAACAATAACGGTGCACTCCTCTTGGTGGTGGAAATGCTGGGACTTCTTCCACTGCCTTCAAAATACCCTTATGCCTATCAGAAATAAGGCATATCCCCTCCATATCACCCACAACATGTGTAGCTAACATTCTAAGAAACCATTTCCAAGACCTATAACTTTCGTCATCAACAATGGCATATGCTACTGAAATGATTTTCTGATTAGCATCAAGGGTGTTAGCAATCAGCAATTTGTGTTTGTACTTAGTGTAAAGGTGAGTACCATCTACACAAAGTATTTTGAGACAATGCATGAATGCTTCAACGCATGGCTTGAATGCCCAGAAGACATATCCCAACGTGTGCACATTCCACTCAATCGTATCCCTGTGTTTCCACTCCACAATGGTCCCGGGATTGTATTTCTGCAAGGCTCCCATGTACTTGGGCAAATACTGACATGAACTCTCCCAAGTTCCGAACACATTCTCCCTAGCACGTTTCAACGCTTGCCATGCCTTTTGATATGAAATAATGTAATTATATTTCTTATCTGCATGCTCCACGACATATTTGACGTCGTATGCTGGATCAACTTGTATGAGACTCTCCATGTCAGCTGCAAGCAAGTTTTTACAGAGATTTGAATGATTGCGCGAGTCAATATTCATCAAACAGGTATGTGGCGGCCCCAACCTAGTGATTTCCCAATAATCGTATCTTTTACGGTACGATGCGCGTAAATGCCACTCACAACGTTGCGATGTCGAGCAATTATCATTTTCACTGGCATAGTTCTGCTTACACACCAACTTCATTGTCTTCGAGTTGCTCTCTTCGACTCTATACTCACGCCTTGCATGTCGGACCGAATAATCCTTCACGACATTGATCACAGCATCTTTGTCTTTGAAAATCATCCCTAACCTCAAAACCCCATCATCCGCATCATAGCTTAGATCACCACTTCGAACGCCTACTGAATCGACAGGTACATCATCACATGACCTATCAAAAAATGGCACTCCAACCAAATTTGGATGAGGTCTCACTCTTGGCATTAGGGAATTTGGTACAGCAACAGTTGGCATCCAAGGATTGTCAGTGGTACCATCCTCATCAGACGACCCCTCGTCCTCAGAACCATTATCGCTTGGTTCAGAATTACAAGTAAAGTCTGGATATATATCACCAGCTATATCAACTATGGAGGTCCCAACAGGGGCCATCTCAGTGATACCAGAAGGTCCAATATTAGGATCTGAACCACCGGCATGACTAGACCCTAAATGTTGGTATGGCTCATCCTCCCAAGCACCCCACTCATTATGGCTCTCTTGTAGGGCCTGATATTCAACGTTGGAACCCCCGTGCATATTGACACCACCATGACCTGGCCATTCAGAAGGATAGTACTGGTTCCCCGACTGGCCATGGGATGTTGGGTACTGCACCTTCATTTCAACCTCCACTAATAGCTCAACGGAATTGAGCCCAGCTTGTGGATGGAAGAAGTATCGTAGGTCGTTGTTGTTCCTAATAGGACAACTAGACGAGGCATTCCCATTTTTTATTATGCAAGACACATTCAAAGAATACACTCGCAAATCTAATCCCGTAACCTCAGACAACTCACGTAATAGATCGTAGAAATCAAGCATACGATCAACTCTTCTTTTTCCAATAACAGCTCTGCAAGAGCGCACAATGATTCCAATGTCGCGAGAGGTTGACATATCTTCAACAACACAAAACACTTATAAAAAATTTATCTATAGACACTAAATTAATTATTAGCCTCAATTATGTTTACGTCTAGTATAGTAAATCAAACCCAACACCCTAATTTCCATACATTTTTAGTGTTTTTTTTTTTTGCAGTATTGGAATTTTAGCCTCAAATGAGAATATAAAATTAATTCGTTTTATTTTATTTAATTCATTTTATTTTATTTTATTTTAATTTCGTTTTTTTTATTTTAATTAGTTTTATTTTATTTTATTTCGTTTAATTCATTTTTTTAATTTATTTTATTTCGTTTATTTTATTTATTTATTTTTGTTTTTTTTTATTTTTTTATTTTTTTATTTCGTTTTTAATATTTTATTTAATTTCATTTATTTCATTTTATTTTATTATTATAGTTAAATAAAATTATCTTATGATTGCAAAAATTAAATTTTAAAATGATGATCAATATTTTCATTAAGTAAGTTGTTAGTTATATTAAAATTTAAAATGATGATCAATATTTTTATCAAGTAAGTAATCTAGAGTTTTTTAATACACTATATATATATTAAATATAGATTTTTTAAAACAATAAAAACACTAGAATTTTATAAAAAAATAAACTTACATTGTATACATAATGCTTATTAACATCACGTTAAATAAACCTCCACAAATTTTACTTTAATAACTTTGATTGATAAAATGTCTAATTTACTCTTCAATTCTTCAAATGTATAAAAGTTATGCATCACCAAAACATTCACTAAATAAACCAAAAGAAACAACACTACTACCAATTTTAAATCAAAATAACAACACTATGACCTTATTAATGTTATTTTAAATCGAAATAGCAACACTACTACCAATTTTAAATCAAAATAAATCAAAAGTAACATGCTAAAACATGTAATTTCTCTAACATATATATATCGACATTATATATATACACTATTTCAAAAAATTGCATGCAAAATAATTCTAAAAATATAAAAAAAAATTGAAATATTTACCACTTAATTTGTAGTGTCTGTACTCCTCAGGTAGATAGCAAAATATCAATTCCTCAAGTACGTGAGACTGCAAGTTTGTAGTTTGGAGGGCAAATTTTATTTTTCTTATTTGAAGAAGAAGAAGAAGAGAGGAAAGGAAGGAGTACGAAGAGGAGAGGAATGAGGTAGGAAGGAGAAGGATAATGAGGAGAGGAGTGAAAGGAGCCGATCGATCTATATATACTGGTGGGGAGATGCAAAAGGCCAGGAGGAAAAATCCAAGCTCAGGTCACGCTCACGCCTCTGGTAGGCGCGAGAACAGGTTCTGGCACGCACATGGGTTCTGGTCACGCCTCTGGTAGGCGCGAGAAAAAGGGGACTGGCGCATGGGTTCTGGCACGGCACATGGGGACTGGCAGGCGCGCCTCTGGTAGAGGCGTGTTTAGCCCACGACGAAGCCACGTCGGAACTCGCCTCTGGTAGGCGCGATTTAAGATTATATCGCCTCCGCCAGGCGCGATTCCCTTTATTTTCGTAAAACCCTACCCTTCCACCCTATTTTCATTACTCCATTTCAAAAATACCCCATATAAAAAAATTTACCAACATACTAATTATCTAAATGAAATGAACTGAATATAAATGAACAAAGAACATAAATAAAAAAGAAAATGAATTAAATCTAAAAAATTGAAAGAAAAACACCATGTAAAGGATCCATAATAAGAGAGATCAACGCGAACAACCATGTATGTTTTCTCACGGTTAGGATACTCAAAGGAGAAGAATGGGGTGGTGTTTTGAAAAACAAAGGGGATATTCTTAGGATACTCAAGGGAGAAGAATGGTGTGGTGTTTTGAAACACAAAGGGAATATTCTTTTTTAGTTTTAATTGACTTTTTAAAAATTGATTTTTGAAATCTAGTGGTTTTTAAAATTTATAGGGTTTAAAAAATTATTTTGGATTTTTGAGTAGGTTAGAATTTAACTTAATGATTTAAGGGTTGTATTATTATATTATCTGTTGAGTGTGAATGTAATAATTAAATAATTATTATCATTTTAAAATATGAGAAAGAGTGAATAAATTAGTATTAAATGAAGTAAAAGTATAACAATTGTAAGGTGATATTAATTGATAGGTTTTATAAGTTATTTACAGGAATATAGTATTAGACTTTTAAAATCAGGTTTTAATTTCAAACTAGAAAGAGTTTTAAATTTCAAAATTCAAGTTCAAACTTTTAAAACACCATAAAGAACACCATCAAAAGGAATAGTGGGAATCACTTTTTAAAATAAATCTCACTATCCCTATTGAGTTCCAAAACAAGTTTTAACTCATGTGCAACCAGCGAGCTAATAACTAACTGGAAAAAAAATTGACAGAGGAAAGAAAGACACGATTGACACACAATTACACAGAGAAAAAAAAAACATGATCAACGCAGTGGTTTCCTCACACCAAAGGAAAACATAGGAAGAAAAAAATATATACCCATGGAACGACTTGTTGCAGCAGCCAAGAGTGAAGGAGATTTGTAACTTTACAAAATTTGTTATCCTAAAGAAGTTGACAAAAATTATAGAGATAAATTTTGTGTTCCTATAAATCTTGTGAAGCATTGCGTTATTAAATATGAGTCAGGTTGATGTGTGATATTGCACATGCAATATATATGGCATTATTTATGAAAAGAGATAAAGTTTTGTGGCTTAACTGAACGATTGGGCCAAAAAGTAAGTTGCACAATCTCACCAAAAACACGCATAGAAAAAACAGAGATAACTAAAAACCAACAACGGTGTTGTATGTAGTGATAATGCACTAAGTTGGAGACAATATTCAATTGTGGTATCTAATTATTTATGCCCAGATGATCAAGCTTTACTTGTGGTGTTCTGGTTAATGCTCGAGAAACTTTTTAATTTGTTCCAAATACACACTGTGAGAGTCATAACAATACTAGAAAGTCAGACATCAATAAGCATATGTAATTTCATTATACTTTGTAATCAAGTCAACACCCTTCTTAACCAAAACCTCTTATATTATATATAGAAACATATTGTTATAGTAAAAATTATAATTTATAACGACCACTGGAAAAAAATTAGTTTGTACTCCCTCCGTCCACGAGTAAGTTTCCCACTTCTTTTTGTTGAATTGTTTAAGAAAGTGTATTTGTTTATTAATATATGGTGGGCCACATGTTGACTTTTGAGATAAAGTAATAAATAGTGTTGAAAAGTAAATTGAATGAGTGGCATTTTTGGTAATATTGTGTGATTTTGAAGGTTAAAGTTTATAAATAGTAGAGTGTTGCTTTTTCCATTTATGGAATGAAAAACTTACTTGTGGACGGCCCGAAAAGGAAAGTGGGAAGTTTACTCATGGACGGAGGGAGTAATACTTTTCATTTAAATTTTACGATGATCGAGACTTGACTCATCAATCATTGTGATTGCGGAAATGTTTAAAAGATTAATTGTCTCGTTTAAATTGAAAAAACTAGGGTTATGATCAGTTCATCACTAGTGGATTCACTTGGGGCCAAGAGGGAAATTCGGCGCCCTTTTTTTTTCTTTTGGTCTAAATTAAGGATATATTGGTTTATACATATATTCTAAATATTTCTCACATTCACTGCAATTTCATCTTATAACTGTCGTCTCAATTTTGACTCTCACAATCTCACATCCTTACTATCTCTCTCTTGAATTTACATATTCATTTAGAGATAGTTGGGTACGAGTATATACCGAAAGTACTATTTCATACCACCACATCACAATTTTCGATATATAAAGCTTCATACTGTTATTGTACCGATCTTTTGGTATACCAAAATTTGGTATAAAATTACATAGTTGCATTGTATCGAAATTTCGATATACCGAATTTTCGAATGGTATCGGTATATACTGGTCCATACCCGAAATTTAGTATACCATTTAAAACTGAAATTCGAGTATATAAAAATACCGTAATATGTTTTTTTGTCGGATATACCATAATACCAATATTTTTTGGATATATCAATACATACCAAAATACCAAAGTTTTTGAAAGTGCGTATCATCTTCATACCGAAAAAATCAATATAAAGTACTCGATAAGTGTTGTATACCAAAATGTTTGGGTTTCCCCACCCCGAATTTCATCCCCTGTTGTGTAAGCAACTATACTAATTTTATTTTTAAATAATCATGATAATTAGAAAACTATACATGTTTTAAATTGATTAAAATGTGATTTATTGCATTGAAATGAGTCACTGCTTTGTTTCCACTTATGGCCACGTTGTTGTTTAAAAAGTCCAATTAATTTCTTCATTGAATATCTCTTCAAAAAAAAAAATTCTTCAGTGAATATTAGTGTTAGTGTTTTTTAAGTGTATAGCTCAAACAAGGTGAAATTAAAAAGCCCAAACACTAGCAATTTGGTTCAAGGCCGTGTTTACAAATGCAACAGTCCATACTGGGTCACTCAGTGTGGGCCTGATTTTACAATCGTTATTAAAGTGTGGGGTACCAAAAAAAAAAAAAAAAAAAAGCAATAATTTGATTAAGAAAAGGAAAACCCAATTTAATATGTATTCCCAATTTCCCCTGACTTGATCTTCTAATATATGCCCTTTTTTCGCCATAGCTGGGTGAGAGTAAAAGCCAAACCTATTCTTTTTCCATATATAATTCAATTAGCCAAAAGGGAGGAAATGGATCAATATTATGTAATTTTTGGTGTATTTTTTCTTATCTAACAATTAATGTGCAATTTACAGGCTAGTTTTATCTCTACTGCTATGACCTTTACTTGCAAGTCTCTAAATAATATTTATACGTGCTACAAAGATCAAATTCTTTGAAATTCTAACCAAACTAAGGCGCAACAAGTTTTCTACATCCATTCAGATTATTATAGAAAAAATTTAATCACAAAACATATCATTTAATTTAGATCTCTAGTGTTTGATTATGTGCATCAATCATCACTAATTAAGAGTTAACACGTGATATGTGTTACGGAAATAATATAAAATAATTAATTTTACATTACTCTACAACTTCAAATTTTTAGATGAGAAGTATAAATTTCATGGTATTAGATTTTAGAGTCTCTGACTCACGTCCAAATCCTAAGTTCGATTTTCACATAAAGCAACTACACCCATATTAAATTGTTCACTCGTTGGATTTCCTACCAGAGGTTAGAGTTGAGAATATAGTTCATAAGTAAGGGGGAGTGTTAATGAAATAATATAATCGAATTATTTCAAACCTTTTTACAAGTTAAAAAAAAAATACTATCATATAAAAGAAAACACGAAAATGGAATAGATCCTAACTCGTTTCACACTATAAAATATATGTAGTTTGCAAAATGGTTTATAATTAATTCAAATTAGGAAAACAAAAATAGTGAAAGTTAAAATTTCATTTCCCATCATATTACCTTACCAGCAATCATCTCGTGCACTTAAATAGAACCAAAAAATAAAAAATTAAACATTTTGTTATAAATTTAATGATAAAAATAGAGTTAAAATTAATTTGATATATGAACCTTGCTTAAAAGATGAAATTAAAGGACTAAAATTTAGTTGAATTGTAAATATAAAATACGTGGCGTACAATCTTGTCACATGTAGATATGTCAATTCACCTAATTAAAGAATATTTCAAAATTATGGATATAAATCAGACAATGCAGATTAACGTTAGTTGCAAATAGATAGCACAAAGTCATATCCACCTTCATCTTCCCTTCTTGAAAATACCACACCATCAAAACCGTACAATTTATCCTTACGTAGTATCATTAAACACATAGAAATTATTGTAATTAGAGATCGATTGATCGAGATAAAATCATGAGATGTATTGTTTCCGAGTTCGAAGGGACCCTTCTAAAGGACCCCGGCGTTTTCTCGTACTTCATGCTGGTGGCATTCGAAGCATCCGGGCTCATCCGGTTCGGGCTATTGCTCCTTTTATGGCCCGTGATTCGTTTGCTCGAGGTTTGTGGGAAGGGCGACTGCGGGCTTAAGCTCACTATATTCATGGCCACTGCGGGGGTCCGTTTTAGCGAGATTGAGGCCGTTGCACGGGCCGTTTTGCCTAAGTTCTACCTAGATGATACCAACATGGAAGCGTGGAGGGTATTTAGGTCTTTCGACACGAAAGTTGTGGTGACGAAAATACCGAGGATCATGGTGAAAATGTTCGTGAAGGAGCATTTGGGAGGTGATGATGTTTTTGGGACGGAATTGTGTGTTAATCAGTTTGGATATGCAACTGGTTTTTTGGAAAATGATATTGATTCGATTGGTAAGGATGTTTGTGACTTATTCATGGATAAACAACCTTGTTTGGGTCTAGCAAGGTCTTGCTCTGATTCTGCAGCTTCATTTTTCCTTCCATTATGCAAGGTATGTACCGCTAGATTTTAGGTTGTTTCAATTCTTTAAATTTTAACTTTCATCGAGTGGAATTTTGATGATTTAAAAATGTTCTACTTAAAGAAATCAAGCGGAGGTTTAAATCATATTGCATGTATGAGTATTAATTAGATTTATATATTATCAAATCAATTTTATTTAGGGTGGTAAATTAAATGAGTTGAGTAGAATTAATTAGAAGCATGCATAATTGGTCAAAGTTTATTTGAAATGTTATTGTACTTTGTTTTGATAATTAGTAATCGAGTCGAGCTCAAATAAATATTAATCAAACCAAATATGTATAAGTAGTGTTCAGGTAGTTTGATATTTTAACATTTGTATTTTTTTTTTTTACTTGTCATCATGTCGAGCTTAAACCAAGTTTAAGACGTTATCAAACATAAAAATATATTCAAACTTATTTAATGTTTTTGTTAAACCAAACTTTTATTGAATAATCTCGATTTGAATATTGAATAACTTGATTTGAAATTAAACACTAAGTTCAGACACATTTTTTAAAAGTATAATTTCAAATTGTACATATAATAACTTGATTTATTTTTCCATCATAATTATAGGTAAAATTTTTTTAAAATATTTCAATTTCTTATACATAGTAAATGATAGTGTAAACCCCTTGCGACAGGAACTACGCCAACCACCATTTTCCAGCAACAAACCTCAACATGAGGACCACATTCGGCCCCTTCCGGTGGTCTTCCACGATGGACGGCTCGCTAAACGGCCAACACCATCCGCTGCTCTACTAATTCTCCTATGGATCCCTATCGGAATCCTCCTAGCCACCATCCGAATCACAATCGGCTTAATACTTCCAATGAAGGCTCTACCTCGCATAGCTCCCATTTTCGGTGGTAGGGTGGTGGTAAAAGGCACACCTCCACCGCCACCCTCTACCTCATCCCCTGGCGTCCTCTTCGTCTGCACACACCGAACCCTCATGGACCCCATCATTCTCTCATCTGTTCTCCAACGCCGGATTCCTGCCGTCACCTACTCCATCTCCCGATTTTCAGAGATCCTATCCCCTATCCCCACCGTCCGATTAACCAGAGTTAGAGACGTCGATGGTAAAAAAATTAAACGAGAACTCGAAAAGGGTGATCTGGTCGTTTGCCCTGAGGGAACAACTTGTCGGGAGCCATTTTTGTTAAGATTTAGCGCACTTTTTGCCGAATTAACAGACCGGATTGTACCGGTGGCGTTGAATTATAGAGTAGGGTTCTTCCATGCGACGACGGCTCGAGGGTGGAAGGCTATGGACCCGATCTTCTTCTTCATGAATCCTCGGCCAATCTACGAGGTTACTTTCTTGAACCAATTACCGGCAGAAGCCACATGTTCATCTGGAAAAAGCCCACATGATGTGGCGAATTATGTGCAAAGGATTCTTGCGGCAACATTAGGGTTTGAGTGTACAAATTTTACGAGGAAAGATAAGTATCGGGTTCTCGCTGGAAATGATGGGATTGTGTCTCAAGGGTCGGGCCGGGTGAAAGAAACGATGCACATATTGAAGAAAGTGATTGGAAGTTTTATGTTTTAGTTGATGCTACTAATATTGGGTTTGTGGATATTCTTACCATTTTATTATGTTTTTTGTTACATCGAATAAATGTACAAGGATAATGGTTATAACATTTCTCTATATGATGGTTGGAGATTTTTCTTTTTCAATATAAGTGTTGAATGATTAATGTTTTGAATTAAAGTAGGCATGTTGAAGTGCAAAGACACATTTTATTTTCCAAAAGAATTCGTAATCATTATATAAGTGTATATAAAGTGATAAAGTGAATTCTATTATTGCTGACATAAGTTCTCAATTTGTTCGATCGAGATTTAATGCATGTGTGCCACTACTCACACCCCATAAAAAACTCACACACCCCACAAACTTTATTACTAAAATACAACATATGTAATATGACAATGTGAGTCTTTTTCGGCTTTTATATGATCCCTATGTGTGTTATCACACTTAAATGAACTAAGATTTGCATAATTGATAAGTGTCGGTTTCCGATGACATGTATTTTTGCATGTGGTTGTTGGAAACTTCATGAGATAAGTGTGACACTTTTATCCCAACTAGGTTTTGACTTTCTTCTTGGTCTAGTTGAACCCGGTATTGACTCAAAGACCCGCGGTCTTTG
This sequence comes from Ballota nigra, assembly GCA_947034835.1. NCBI lineage: Eukaryota > Viridiplantae > Streptophyta > Magnoliopsida > Lamiales > Lamiaceae > Ballota > Ballota nigra. Next base: position 52,681,541 of record OX344723.1, read on the forward strand.
AATTCTTGAGTGCTCTGCTCAATATTGGTCAGTCTACACAAGTCTGAGCCATAAGTTGTTCGTCGGTGATGTGAGTGTTTTCGATGCCCTCTTAACTTGGGTACATGCATTGGGAAATGACCTTGTGGAGTACTGATTTCGTCTATTGCCACCATTCACACGTAAGGATGACAACATGGCAAGTTAGGGATTGGTCAAACCTCCTTACTCGCACCCGATCGAGTTGTACACTCATAAAGAATTAGAGTGATAAAGAATAGTGTTTGTCGATCATGACGATAGAGAAGAAACACTCCTATATAAAATAATGAGAGACTAGAAAATCTGACAATCCCATAAAAAAGACAAGATTTTTATTACACAAAGATGGAAGGTCAACAAAAAAAAAGTATGTCAATTCTTAGATATAGTTAAAGACGATAATTCAGGTTGCTCGACCCAGCCAGTGGAACGTGTCAAATGCTATGGTCGGGTTGGGTCGATCAGTTCCATTGTTTCATTGGCCTAACCCAATTTTACTTGGGTTTACGAACCAAATTCCTTGAATTTTTTAAAATAAAATAAAATATTATATAGTTTAATACAAGTTTTTGTCATATATAAATTGGCGGGCCAATGGACCGGTCCAACGCCGACAAGCCAAATGGGCCGAGTCAATACAGGCCACAAAACACTTGCGTCGGGCTAAATATATCCAACTTTAACTAATATGGCCCAAGTTATTTGCACCAACCTCTTTGTTAAAGATACTACTCACATGAATACATTACTTGATGTTCGAAAATTATTTTTGAAATTGTTTCAATTTTTTGAACATTTTTTCCACACATAATGAAATATGCAATTTTTTTTTTCTGAATTTTATGTTTATTTTTTTTTTTTTTCGAAAAATGAAATATTTTCGAGAAAATAGTTGTGTATTTATTCGAGTAGTGTCTTTTACAAAGAGTCAGGTGCAAATAACAATGGTCCTAATATTATCTTAACTGAACCCACCATCTTTTACAAGTTATTTGGGTTGATTTATCGGGCTAGATTCATCTAAATATAGTAAAAGAAAACGAGAAGGAGGTGAAGTCATGGATTGGGTGAAGAATTATCGGGCCACCCAAATAGTGCTGTTATTCGAGCCGAGCGAGCTCGAGTACTTGATACTCGAGCTCGGCTCGGTAACATTAACGAGTAATAATTCGAGCTCGGCTCGGCTCGTTAACGAGTGTAACGAGCCTATCGAGCTCATCGAGTCGAGCCGAGCCTATCGAGCCTAATGGAATTTTAAGAAAAATCTTAGTTATCGAGCCTAACGAGCCGAGCTCGGTTGGGCTCATTAAGAAATCGAGTATTTTTCGAGCTCGAGCTCGAGCTCGTTTAACCTAACGAGTCGAGCCGAGCCGAGCCGAGCTCACGAGCAGCTCGTTTCGTGTAACAGCTCTACACCCAAAGAAATGGGACCAAGACCAACTACAAGCACACCTCATGAGTATTAGAGATGTTCTCTTTACAATAAGAAAATCATTTACAACTTATATAATTTTTTATTCAATTTAATTTCATTCTATTAATCGAAAATTTTGAAACTAAAAGTTGTTTCAAATAATTTATAAGCTCAGTCAAATAAACTCCTAAACAAATTTTTTCACTCTCGAAATTGAAAACCAAATAAAAAATTCGTGTTCGATTTTTGGTTCTGAACTTGGATTTTCACCTACTTACCGACTATTGAAGGAATCTATTGGTTATCCATCCAATAGCAGCACATATTTTTTCAAATCATAAATGTTGTAATAATTAAAGCATGCATAAAATGCACTACTTGTCTCAGTGTTCCGCCTTTGCATAACAAAGAGACTGCACTCTTAAATTTATTTATTTATTGAATTGAAGAAAGATGCTGCACCTGACTATGATATGAAGGTGTGGCCAGTGGTTCTCATGAATCATATCCTAGCACTACTGTTAATAGAGTTCAATAAAAATAAAATGTAAATAAAAGATTTAGGTTGCTAAATAATTTAAACTAAAGAAAAAAGTAAACAACTTAAATTAGGAATATTTGACTTTATTTTGCCAAATTAAATCATGCACAATACTCATAAATTTTAGCATGAAATTGCATTATGTGAAATTTGATAGTTTTTCTTTAGTTAAATTTATTTTGTCACATGTTAACTAGTTCTTATTAATTATTTTACTAGTATTTTTTTATATTAGTATATAATTAAATTTTATGAGATAGTATACCGTGTATACTTTATAATTATTTAATTAATTATATAATTTTTAATGATGCCCTAAATTCACCACAAACACTAAAAGTTATAAAATTATACTAAAATTCAATAAAACTTATATATAATAAAAAAGAAGTAACACTCTTGTATAACAGTTACATGATTCAGTTTTACACTACTATTTTTTTTTGGGTAAAAATACTAACATTTTCTAATAAAAAAATTAATATATATTAAAAATACATATGAATGGTATCAAATGACAGAATTTAAATGCAACTCATGTAATTAATATTAATAAAAACACTTTTAAAATTATTAATATTAATGTTTTATATTGAATTTGATTTTGCACTGTATATTTAAAAAGAAATTTTTATTATAGTTAAAGATGAAAAGTAAAAACTAATAAAAATAAAGTTTTATATAATAGTACACCAGTTTAAACATTAATCTTGTTCGGCACTTTGTGTGTATTTGTATACAATATTATTGTTTCACTAAGAAAATATTATTTTGATATTACTACTAAATAATGAAAATAACTAATATTAGTATAATTTGATATTACTATTGAATAATGAAAATAACTAATATTTGTATACACTGATTTATCGGAGATCTATTCTTACATAAATTAGTTTTAACATGCAGACATTTTACGATTTATTTGCATTTTTTAACAATTAATTGTTCCATTAAAAAACAATTTAATAAAACTAATTACTATTTCATTAAGTATTTTACTGCAAATCAATTACATTGCACAAGACCAATTCATCCTTAATTGATAGATTACACTTGGTCAAAAAAATAAAATCCAATACACTACTACTCTTTTTAAATTAGTTATGGATTATAACTTGTCAGAATCTGGAGATATTTATCAAAAGAAACTAATATCGGGAAAAAGAAATCTAAATTTAGACAATCCAGAAATAGAAACCCTAGCGAGTTGTAGCAGTAAAACTGCACCGTAATGGCACCCTTACTTTGAACTTTTGATCTTGAGCGTCCATCTTCTCATCCAACGGCCCATTTTCTCCTTCGTTCTTACTCATCACTCCTTTGTCTCCGCCTTCGCACTCCATCGTTCCCCCCTCTCTCTAAAACCCTCCCCCTCTCGCTCTCACCTATAAGAATGACTTCACTCCTATTACCATCACTCACTCTCACTCCGATCCCTATTTCTCTCACCAAAATCTAACACCCATTTCGATGATATAGAGCAACAAGGTCCTGAATTTCTACAATTTTACCCCCAAATGTGTAATTTAAAGTGTACTGGGCTTGATAAAGATTGGGTTTTTACGATTTGCTTAAAGATTTCTTGCTAATTTAACGCGGTGGGCTTGATTTTCTGGAGGAATTCTTGGTGGGTTTTGTTGGAAAAAGTCTTTCTCTTTCGTTAATTTTATATATGTACATTTGCTTACGCGATGATTACTGAGAGCTACTTGCCGGAAATGGGGGTGCGATCGAGCAACGATTACAACGAGGAGCTGGGAAGGCTGATGAGAGAGAGGCCGACTGAGCTAGAGGCTAGTGACAGAGAGAGAGAGCTCAGCCGCCTCCGCAGCGGGTCGGCGCCGCCAATCGTGCAGGGATCTTTGGGTGCCAGCTTTTTTGATGGCAACGGCGGTGGTGATTTTTCCGAGGAGGAATTGAGGTCTGATCCGAAGTACAGTTCTTACTACTACCAGAATGTGAACCTTAACCCGCGGCTTCCGCCGCCGATGGAGAAGCCCTCAGCGGGCCGGGTTCAGGGCCCGACTGGGGCCCGAGGGAGCCTGGCTGTTGGTGATAGGAGGAGGGTGAATCAGATTGGCTCTGTTAATGGTGGCGGGGATTCTCTCTTTTCCATGCAGCCGGGCTTTGGTGGGTCGAAAGACGAGCATATATCGCAGGGGAACGGGTGGAGCAACGAGGGATATATTGGGTTTCCGGGGTTGGGATTAGGGAGTCAGCAGAAGAACATTGCAGATATGATTCAGGTAGAAAATCCAGTGTTAAAAATTGTGATTTTTTTTTTTTGTATTGAAATTGAGTTTAAGACATTGATGTTGCTGTTTTTGGCTAATTTTGAGTTTAGCTTATCAGATGTGTTTCCTTGACATTGATTTTGCTTGTTCTTTGACTTGAAATTGTGTTTACTTGATGAGTAGTGGAGTGTAGTGTTATGAAGTTATCTTGGTGTAAAAAGACTTTTGCTGCTTATCTAGGCTTTGTTTTATCTGATGCTTGTTGTGGCTAGATGCATTCAATATAAAACATTGAACTTATTCTCCGTTCTTTTTGGTACTATACATCTTTCGTGCCCTTTGGGAATGTTCAGTTTTACTTTTGTGAAGTGCATGTATGTTTGGGCCATCTCGGGTTTTCTGCAATGTGAGCATTGATAGAAGAAATGATCTCCTGTTGTGAATTAAACATTCTTTATCACTATCTGTTCTTGATCATTTCTGATATATCATTTTATCTGAAGAACTCTTGAGGCAGCAAGCATATATATATGTATGTATTTTGTTTTTGGTGTTTTTACATGTTCTCAGAGCTGCTGCTTGTTTCAATCACTGATTATGCTAATTGGCGTTATGGTTACTCTTGCTTTTTAAGTGTGTATTGAATAGTTGCAGAGAAGCAGGGTACGTACACACGACTGCATGCTGCCAATAATGATTAGAAAAGTGGATTACAAACACGTGTATAAGCCAAAAGTTAATCATATCCTAACGGTGTTAGAGTTCATACACGTGTCGTGATTTTTATTTTTGCAGTTTTAGGTCGTATCAGAAACCTATCTTGCCACGTTTTCCTTTAGACAATAAATATTTTCTCTAATTTTTTCATGTGTACATTGACGTATATACACTTATATAATTTTCCAATTGCTTGTGCATTTAATTAATTGTCGTTTATAAACAGAGCATTCAACATTTTGCCACCTTTATCAGCGCTGGTGCACCCGCCGAATCCAATGACGTCACTTACTCTAAATTATCTAAAATTCTAATTTTTGTGCCTTAATGCTAAAATATTAAAACTAATTAATGTGATCCTATGAAGGTATCAATGTGTTTTACCCGGGTTAATTTTCAGAAAGAGTTTGGTCATTCTTGATTTTTCTTGTATTTTTTTTTTCTTTTTGCTTTTGAGGCCAGAATTATGATACCTAAAATCTGATGCAGGATGGCGTAGGTAATCCAGTACATTCTGGCGCAAATATGCCAAGCGTTTCTTCACTCCAAAGCATCAGTTCATCGGTGTCTCAAATTACGGGTGCATCAATGCAGAGAAATAACACTTCTAGTCCTCAAGTTGTTCGATCTCCCAGTCCTCACATTTCTGCTCTAATTGGTGCTAGAGTGAGCTCGTTCGATAGGAGAAATGCGAGTCTCCCAAACTTATATGATGAAGTTTCACCCGACATGGGGGAGTCCGCAGATCTCATGGCTTCTTTGTCGGGCTTGAGCCTTTCATCACCTCATATGCAGGATGAAATTGCTGCCCAAAATAGCCTCTATCATTTGCAAAGGAATAAGATTCCCATCAAACAACATGTTTATTTGAATGAGAACTTGAAAGGGCCGTCCACCCCTACTCTGAATAGTCGAGGAAGCTCACCGTCCCAGTATCGTTCCAGCCCAAATTCATCGTTATCAAACTATGGATTAGGTGGTTTTCCTGCTTCACCTTTAATGTTGAGCAATCAAATGGTTGGTGGTAATATTCCACCTTTGGTTGAGAATGGCACTCTCGGGGCGTCACTTGGTGTATCTGGAATTGATGGGAGAGCGTTCCAGGGAGGCTTGACATTCGGACCAAATTCATTGGCTACAGCAGCTGAACTCGAGAACTTCGCTAGATTTGGAAATCATAACCCGGGGGATGCTTTTCCGATGGCACTTATGGACCCATCTTATCTCCAATATCAACAATCGAATGAATACTCTGCTGCTGCTCTAAATCAGAGAATTCATGGAGAATCAGTAGCAAATGCACCGTTATTTCTTGCGCTCCAGAAAGCATACTTTGAAGCTTTAATGCAAAAGTCACATGGTATGGGTTACGGAAAACCTAGCACTCTGAACAATAGTTACCCTGGAAATTCTGGCTTCGGTCTTGGTTTTCCTTACCCTGGAAGCCCTGTTGGGGCCTCGATTTTCCCAAACTCCCCCATTGCATCTGGTAGCCCTGTCGGGAACGCGGAGCAGATCATGCATTTTCCTCCTAATTTAAGGGACGTAGCTGGTAATTTCATGGGACCGTGGCCTTCAGAAACTGGCTGTAATTTGGAGGAAAGTTTTCCTGCTTCTTTATTGGATGAGTTCAAGGGAAACAAGACTCGGTGTTTTGAGCTAGCAGAGATTGCAGGTCATGTCGTTGAATTCAGGTATCTTTTCTCTCTACTTTCAATTGTTAAAAATATCGCCATTAAAAGTTTAAAAATTTACAAGTTCATAAAAACACTTTTCCGGACAGTGCGGACCAGTATGGAAGTCGATTTATCCAACAGAAGCTTGAAACTGCTAGTACGCAAGAGAAAGACATGGTTTTCCTCGAAATTATGCCCCACGCTCTTTCCCTTATGACAGATGTGTTTGGTAACTATGTGATCCAGAAGGTAATCACATATTAGAGCCCGTGTATTGTGTTGTCAATGTTTATAAACTTCCTCATTGTGTGTTTCCAGGCTTTTGAAGTATGCTAATAGTTCATGTTTTCATTTTTACCCTCCTGCTCTCTATTTTCAGTTCTTTGAACATGGAAGTCCTTCCCAGATTAGAAAACTGGCTGAGCAGCTAATTGGACATGTGCTGACCCTTAGCCTCCAAATGTATGGTTGCCGTGTTATCCAGAAGGTAATTTAACTCGTTGACTGCATAGATGCCTTTTGCTCTCCTGTAACTGAATAGATTTTCTCATAGCTACAGTCTTAAATTCTATGTTATGAGTACATATAATGCTAAGGAGTCATCCATGTGCTTTTAAACCAATATGTGTGTCTTATTATGTGGTAGTTACCTGATTTTCAAGTTATGTTTGCAAACTGCTAACTTATTTCATACTCCCTCCATTTCAAAATAAATGTCTTTTTAGGTTTCTTCACACATATTAAGACACCTAATATTTATCATAATTACCCCTATACAAATATTACTTTTAAAAAAAAGAATTTGATTTCATTGGTTCAAAACAACCTATAGGCTACTTTATATGCCTTGGAAAGTGTTGCAAAAGCTAAAAAGACATTTATTTTGCAAAAGATGAAAAGTGCTAAAAAGACATTTATTTTGAAATGGAGGGAGTATTAAAATCCAGTTATCTGGTTACTTGTCCAATCTTCTGCATACTGCTGCCGATTTATGTCTGTTATTTATCGCCTTTTCCGCTTGCTATATTGTTAATTTTGTTTGACTTGGAAGCAAGTTGTAATGGTAAACCAACCTTAAATGGCTGTAGAAATATTGTTAGACAAATTGGTGTATTTTGAATACACCTGCTTATGCTTAAGGTTCAAAACATATATTCTACTTGTGTTTTCTTTTAAACATCCAGGCACTAGAAGTCATCGAACTCGACCAGCAGGCTCAAATGGTTGAAGAGCTTGATGGCAATGTAATGCGTTGCGTACGTGATCAGAATGGGAATCACGTCATTCAAAAGTGTATCGAATGTGTTCCTGAAGCCGCCATTCACTTTATTATTCATACGTTTTACGATCAAGTTGTTACTTTGTCTACTCATCCCTATGGCTGTAGGGTGATACAGGTTAATCATTTTCTCCATCTTAATCATTGTTGGAAAGTAGAACCATGATTCTAAAGCTTTGTTTTCTGTGGCAGAGAGTTCTGGAGCATTGCCGTAATCCCAAAACTCAGAGTGTAGTGATGACTGAGATTTTTCAATCTGTTGGCATGTTGGCTCAAGATCAATATGGAAACTACGTTATTCAGGTTAGCAACAACTCTCTGATCTTCACGAAAGTTTTTTTGAAGTGTATAATGTTGCTAACTGGGCATCTAATGATTTCATGCTTGGAGAATGTGTTGGTTTTAAATGAGTTTGTTTTGATGTATTTGCTTCCACAATATATTCTTTTAGGGTAATTTTTTTTTTTTTTTTATTCCAACACTTTATTTATCACTTCGCACACTTTTTTTTCCTCACATTTTAATTTCCAATAAAGCACACTAATCATTCAATCATTATATAATTTTAATCATACACTCTTGCACATTGATTTGACATAAGGTTAAACTCTACCCTATATTAATCTCAAACAAACACATATTATTACTATTTATCACGATTTTGAAATCCTCTAAATCCTAAAAAATCAAACACACCCTTAGCATCGTCGGGATGAGAAGATATTGACTGTGTGAATTAGTTACTGATTATCAACCTGTTTCAATGATTTATAATAATTGTCAGTATGTTATTTATTAAGGCTTCACACTTGTATCAGTAAAGATCATGGGCAGTATAACGTGTGATTAGATGATGCACAATTTATTTTACCCTGTACTTCATTTTCTAGGGTTTTCTTTTGGGGGGGGCATAGGCTCTTGTATTAGTCACTAACTCTTTGTGTAACATGATAGCATGTGCTGGAACATGGAAAGCCTCATGAACGAACCACTATAATCAGCCAATTAACTGGGAAGATTGTAGAGATGAGCCAGCAAAAGTTTGCTTCCAATGTTATCGAGAAATGCTTATCTTTTGGAACACCCGAAGAGCGTAACGCTCTTGTGCAAGAGATGCTCGGTAGCACCGATGAATATGAGCCTTTCCAGGTTAGTAGATCGCCATATTATATGGTATACTTAAGGTATCCTCCCTTAAATAAAGTTCCTATTTTACCCTTCTGTATCAAATCAAGATTTTTTGGGCTCCATTATCTTCAATATTTTCTCATTCACACAATAGTCTAGAATGATTTCCTTCAAGACTTCGGAACTCACATTTGATACCTTTTGACTTGGTCTAGGCAATGATGAAAGATCAGTATGCAAACTATGTTGTACAGAAAGTGCTGGAGACTTGCGACGATCAGCAACTAGAAGTGTTACTTAACCGGATAAAGGTTCATTTAAATGCTCTGAAAAAGTATACTTATGGGAAGCATATAGTTGCGCGTGTAGAGAAACTCGTGGCTGCTGGAGGTATTTTCCCTCGCTTTTTCCTAAAATTGCTCCAAAATATTTTATTTCCTATTCTGGAACATCTATCGTCACTGCCCATTTTAATTATGACAAAGTCCAGTTTCAAAAATGCATACTTTTAAACCACATTAGTTGTTTCATTAAATGTTTTCCCTCCTTTTCGAAATAAGTGTAGTTTTAGAGGTTAAATTTTGTTTCAAAATAAGTGTTGTTTGAACTATTTCCCCACATTTTCCCCTTAATTTACCCCCAAATTTTAATTTAAAATATAAGAGATCTTTTAGAAATTATTAGAATATGACGTGTTTTTTAGGGATTATTAATATATAATATATATATATATGTGGGTATATGTGTCGAAATTTTATGTTAATTTGATTCAAAAGACACTTATTTTGGAACTGAGGAAGTATTAATTTGTCTAGTATCAGTTGCTTCGTTCAAAAGTGTTAGTTGTTGTACCATAAAGTAATACTTACGAACCAGCTGTACGATTACATAAGACCAATTCTTTAGTTATTTCTCCGTCATATTTGGCACGCTACATATTACATTGCTCGATCATCTGTTGCAGAAAGGAGGATCAGCAGTCTTTCTTCGTCCGCTGCTGCTGCTGCTGCTGCTGGGGCGGGCGTGCTGCCTAAATGAATGGGGGAGAAAATTGTACAGCTAACTGATAATAGTATGAGCGCCGTCGTCGTCCCAGCATTAAGCGACTTTCTGTTGTTTTTCAAATGGAAAGAACTTGTTTAGAATAAATGATGCTGGCTGTACCTGTTAGTTGTACATTGTTAGTGTTTAAGGAAGGACATAATAGCTAAAGTAAGGCTCAACATACATACCTGATCATGATGGGGATGGGGATGGGGATGGGGATGGGGGCAGACAACATAGGCTTAGCTAGTGTACAAGTTGAGTTGAGTTTTGAGGGTGCGTGTAAAAAGAGGAAAAACATGTTGTAATCAACCGTGCAGAAAACCCAGAATATTACTATATTATCTTATAGGTATATGTATGAAAACCATAATGTGTTTCTTGTTTTAATCTCAGTTTCTTTTTGATAATCTCTACTCAGCATCATTTCTATGAAAATGGTTTATAATAAAATTGTTTTGAAGTATTAAATATTTAATCAAGAGTATTAATATTTTTATCAAGAATTAGAGTCAATTGTATAATATTTTAATTGTTGATATTTTTAACCAACAATATTATACCGCTGATTCTAATTTTTTAATATTCCTTTTGACATTCTCACTGTTCTTGAATATTTTTTAAAATTGTTTGATGATAAACTTATATAAACCTTTTCATATAAAATTTTGCCCATTTCTATTATCTATTAGGAGGTAATCAATGTACGTTGGCTTGTATCCAGGGCATTAGATGTAGGGGATCCTCAGTTTTTCTTGCATTGTATGTATGAGTATGGGGTAGGAATTGTAACACATTTAGACCGTTAAATTTTAATTTGGCGCATTTAGGCTCATATTTAAAAAAAAAAAAAAAAAAGCATATAGATCAGTCTCTTCATAGTAAAATTCTTGCCAAGTCGAGGATTAAGTCATATCATTCTTTTTGTTTCTTCTAGTACATTAGTTTGGTATCATCATTGCAAATTTGTATTTTCATATCTCATTTGTGATTCAATTTTTGTAGTCTAGATTCCGGCCAATTTGAGGTGCACGATATATATCAATCTCGTCATGGCTCAAAGCTCGTCAGTTTGATATCCTCGATTTTAAATTCATATTCCAGTACCACACCACTGTAGATTTGAATTTTTGCGGTCTATTTATTTATCATTACGATTTAGGTCCGACATGACGTTTTTGTCGAAATTGGAATGTTTTGATTGACTTTGCAAAAATTAAAATATAATGACCTAAATGTAACGACCACAGTTATTATTCTCTTAATTACGAGTCTATAAAAAGTATTCCATCGGACACATGAATACAATGGAACATGACATGAAGAACAATTCATGTGTCCAATTATATATATATATAATCCAAGTTCATAATGAAGTTGCCGAATTATTATATCAGAGACTAAAAGTGAAGATGTGATCATCAGATTGTTCACTTATATATCTAGCTTGAGGTACTCAATGTTGGCTAATTTTCCCTCCATTTTCTTGCCCAATGTGTACCTAAGATACTCTATATACTTCACACCATTCTTGAAAACCCTAGGATGAAGATCATCATCCCACATCGTCTCAACCGGGTTCAACTCAACATCATTGCCCGGAATCACAAATGCAGCAGCAGACATTCTTGGTTTCTCCACACTTGTAATAGCTCTATGCTCAATGCTCTTGTATCTCCCGTTGCTCCACGCCTACCACGAAAAACACGAGCAACTTAACAAGAGTCCATGCAAACAAAGAGGGCTCAAATGTAAATTACCTCCACAACATCACCAATGTTGACAACTATAGCATTAGGAATTGGCCTCACGGGGACCCACAGCCCGTCGTGCTTGATTTGAAGAGCTGTGGTCTCGTCGTCTTGTACAAGTAAAGTTATGGAGCTGCTATCCGAATGCGGGCTAACTCCAAGGACTAAATCGGGTCGAGCACAACTCGGATAGTAGTTCATTCTTATGCCTTGCCTCACATCTCCATGCATTCGTTTGAGAAAATCCCGTTCCACGCCCATCAACAACGATAACTGTGCAAATATCTCGTCTCCCACATGCTCTATTTCCGTTGCATAGTCTTCCACTGTCTCCCTGCAGTTCAAGAAAATAGATTAAGCGACTTCAATTCAAATGTATTTTTAAATGATATTAACAGTTTTTCTAAAACCTATTAGTTTGTTAGTACCACACTGATGTACAAAAATGTTACCACAACAAGTTTATGTCACTATCATTTGTACATACCTGAAACCGGGTATAGTAAGAGGCCAATACTTGATGCTTCTGAAGTTAGTTGGCAATGTTATCAAGAAAAGAAGATCATTCCAATCTAGTTTTTGATCCTCGGATACTACGTAACCTTGTCCATATCCCTGAACATCATTCGACGCCATAGCGTATTTCTTCTTTTCCGACAATGGGAGATCGAAAAATTCTGCCATAGCAGATTTCATCTTGGTTAAGACCCCATCTGCTCCATGATTTATGATCTGCATAAATCAGAATCTTCACTACCACAAAATCCACCTTTGGTATCTAACAATTCAGTATCAGAAGCACACCTGATACTAATTATATTTATTTGTATAACTTTTGTTGCCTATTTATAAAATATTTACTATTGGAATTTTTCTATTTGATACTGTTTTACTATTAGTATCTTTTTTTATCCATGAACTATATTACTACATGAACAGAATTGTGATACTGCAATATTACCTGAAAGAATCCCCATTCTTGGCAAGAAACGTCTAACTTTCTTTGTTCGTCTTCATCTCCTTTAATGAGCAAAGAGAGATCTATGATCGGAATATCTTCAGAAATGCAGGAAACATCGCCCATTTTAGGCCTATCTTCGACGTTCTTTACATATCTTTCGGGTATGATTTTAGCATCATTTCTCACTATTTCTTGAACACTTGGAACAGGTAAAGAACTTCCAAAGCCTAATCCTTCCTCTTGCACAGTTCCCATGATAAAAAACTACATATATATGTTTATCCTAGACATAATGAAAAATTGTGCACTTATAGAGTTCACATAGGAATCTATGAATTGTTTATCTGAAAAGATGCTCGTTACATGCTGTTAGATTTCTGTTTTTATCTCTAATTAGTTGTCATCTACTTATGTATTATGCGGTTAGTTTTTGGGTTTAAAGGCGATGCCAACACATATGACAAAATTCTAAGCAAACTGGGGCATTTTTGCCATTTCAGATTTTTGCATTTGATAATATTCTTGTGTATATATATATATATATATATTTTTTTTTTTAAAATTACCACCATCTTAGGTATCTTCACCTAGATTGGCCAAATATGCATTATAAGGTTGTGGTCATTTCTTAACCCAAGTTGAAAATGATTTTGTCGAAATTTTTACATTTATGATATGATGACTATGACCCTATTATACACGATAAACATATGTGAATCATCGAGATATTATCTAAAGTAATCTAAATTCGTTTAATCCATTCTAAATATCTTAGGTTATGAACAGCCTATTTGATTCATTCTCTCTCTTGTTCTTTGTTTGCCCTTCAGAGTGAAAAAGAAACTCCCAGAAAAGGGGGAACATATTCAAATCCATACTTTTGCAAATCATTCAACCTTATATGACTAAATTTATAGGATCCTAAGCACTCTTGAACTTGAACCATGACGCTCTATAGCATAATCCTGCGATATAATAAATTAAAGTTGCATTTCTACTAATTCTAACACACTGATATATGTCAAAAAAATATTGTGACGTTTCATTAACTATAACTTTTGGTGCAGTAATTCCAAGACACCTTTCTTACAAGTTTAAAACTAAATAACGCTAAATTATATAGCCAAATCTTAAACAATTGATAATAGAATGGATAGTTAAGAGGATTTAGCTTATTTAAGCTTGGGGTTATTTTGGTTCTTGTTCAGAATTGGGCTTCAGCAGCCTTCGTTAGGGCCTGGGAATAACGCATTTTATTAGAGGGACTAGCCTATCTAATATTGGATCAGTTTGGATATTTTTGTTCACATCACTAATGATTCATGCATTCTAAAAAAAACATAAAGTTTAAGTTTTATGTGAGACAAGATGGGCTGATATTGTGGTTTAAAATACAATTGATCATCTCAAATAAATTTTTGTCAAAGTTCACATGTTTTCCTTGTATTCAAACTTGGTTGCTGAATTATCATGCAACGGAATGAAATTTAAGCTTCTGGGGTTATATGTCATTTCTTCATCGTTTCACAATTCACATCATGTGGTATTCAGTAAGATTTGGACATGCTCTTAGATAAGATAGGAGTGTAATTTTTACATTATAGCCATTCAAACAGTCTGATTTATTATCTTATGGTCCGGCCTGATCTTGAATAATTTTTGGGTGATTATCCAGCTTGTAATCCATAATGACAATGTAAATCACAGTGAAGGAAACTATTTTTATCCAAATACAAGAGGGTGTAGCTTATAGACTTTTTTGGCAGGGGAGTAAATACCAGATAAGTTTACAGCAGGATCTTTAAACAAGAGTAGTACATCAAGACAAAGCTCATTGAAAATGTCGGTGACTCAAAACAAAAGCAGGCCGAACAGGATGAAGCAACAGGGCATCAAGAAGAAAAGCTTCCAACAAAGGTAAAAAACAACAGAATGAAGATGACAGACTATCTTTACATTTCAAGCTCACCAACAGCGAAACGAATTTAACCTTTACCACCGTTAGGTTAAGTTGATAGTTAAACATTTAGACCATCAAACACCAAAATGATGCACAGGCATAATTTCTACATGGAGCCATCAGTGAGTGATAGAACCGAAGGCTTCCAAAGAATAATTTCATACACAGTCTCAACATCTTTTATGCAGACTCCATGTAATGTAAATATAGCATGTATTTGGGAGGGAACCCGACACAAAGAACTTAACAAGTCCAAAATGTCGATTTTCTTACACATTATGATCTAAATAAGAACATATTCTTCGATCCAATCATTGCTAGCTCTAACAGAGTTAATTTTTGCACCTTGAATCAATTAGACCAAAAACAGCTAAAAACAGGGCAATTGAAACCAGAACACCAAGTCCAAATAAAGATTATATAATGTACCCAAAATTAAACTACAAAACCAACGGATTAAGGAAAATATATAAATTTTATTGCCTCGACCAATTAAGATAGATAATCAATGAACACCATTCTACATTCTACAACCAAGAATCAGAAGTGTGGAACATATACAAGCAGAGAACATCGAAAAAACAGTAATTCTCTCCTCGTATACCTGAAACAAAATCACGAAAAAGCATACTGGGGACGACCCCTGGAAGCCATGCCTGCAACCCAAGCCTGCATCTGAACAGCCCCAGCTTTAGAAGCTAAGGCTCGATCGTAAAACTGGTTGCGAGACAAAAGCCTCACATTCCTCAAGTATTGATCAAAAGGGACCGCCCCTTCCTGCACAGCTTTATCCAATGCGTAAAGTGTATCTTCAGCAGCCATATCCGAAGCTGTAGAGTCCAATATCTGCTTCGAAAGTGCATCACATGGCTGAAATGCTTCATCCACATCCACACTATTCAAATTGTTAGTTCCCAATTTCGATTCGTTATCCCTCAACCATTGTTCCAGAAAGTCGGCATTCATCAACACCATTTGCAGCTGTTGTTCCAATGCTTCCTTTTCATCCTGCATTTCCTTCAACCCTGTTCTCAATTCCTCATCGTTATTCCTCAGCGCTGTTTGTGCGCTGAATAAACCTTCCATTCCCTCTTCCCTCGCTTTCCTCATCTCCCTGATATCGCCATTGAAACTCTCCACGAGCTTATTGATGGCATTTTTCCTGAATACTTCGACTGGGTTATCCGTCAATCTACCACTACCATACGGGGGTGTTGGCGAAGGCGAATTAGCCCGTGGTGGTATCGCCGGTCGTGCTACGTCCGATCCCACCGACGAATTCATACTTCCATAGCTGGAACTCAGATTAGGGTTAGGGTTGCGATTTGGGGGTTTCCTCTGCGAGTACAACGGCGGATCACGAGCGAAAACTTGGCTCAAATTCGTAGCCAACTCGACCAAATTGGAAGAAGGGAAGACCCAGGAGTTAACATACGGGACAGAAACGACGCCGTTGGGGGAGACGTGGGGGTGGTGGCGTTTGATCATCATGTCACGCGTCGGGTTCACGAAAACCAGAGGCGCGTGGTGGGGGTACGACTCCATTAACCAGATAATAATCGGAATGTTGTAGATGGCTCCCTGGAAATTAATCGGAACAGTACCGTCGGCTTGGAGGAGATTGACGGCGCGGCCGTCGTTGTGGGTGAAGACGGCGGTCTTCGGTTGCAGATTAGGGTAGGCGCCGGCGAGGTGCACCATGTGTTGTCGGATGTGCCACTTCATTCCCTCCGCGTACGTCAGCGCCGCCGGCCCTCCCTGAGAGAGCACGCTGTTGAGGAATTGTTGAGTGTACTCCGACATTTTGTGGAAGATGGGATGATTTGTGTTGCACTAAATGTAGAAACTATGGCTTTACATATGTGCGCGTAGATCTATGTAACACGCGTAAATGAGAATTGGCGAAGGTGTGTGAACGACTACTCAGTTTTCTTCCATGGTTTCTTTTGGATGAAGGAAGATGACTGCGTCAAGAAATGCCCGGTTTATTTTCCCATCAACACCTCTTTAAATTTTAAATTTTGTGTCGCTCGTATTAAGGGGAAAAAGGTCTCACTATAAATTATCGAATTAATTTAACATAAGATAAAATATTAGTACTAATTTTCTTATAAAAAATCTATTGTTAATTTAAATCATCAGATATATTAATAAAAATATTAATAATTGTCTGCAAAATGTACTACTCACTCCCTCATGTCCTAATTTGATTTTGATTTTTTTTGTAAAAGAAAAAATATTAGTGGTCCTCTCACACTTTTAATTTACCTCACTTTTACATCACTCTTAATACGCTATTAAATCCCCACACTTTACATCGTCAGTACACTCTCTAGGATTCGAAAACCCAAAACTCATTGGAAGAATTCGACTAATTTCTCTATGACGGACAACCAACTGACCAAGGCCATACTCTCGCAGTTCATGTTCTATTTTGTGTTTAACACAGATTAAGAAAAATATTTAATAACAATAAATATATATGTACTGTAACACTTTTGTCCAAACAATCATGAGAACACTTGTTTCAAGTTCTTCAATAGTAATAAGAATACAAATTTATTTTTTATCCATGTCCCCATAATAAAAATGATATGGTGGGAGAATGATTGTTCCAATGGTATTGGTGGTTGCATTGCTAGTATGATGCACCAATTTTTGAATAGAAGTGGTTGTTGGTGGAGGAATAGGTGAGTGATTGTAGCAGATGCTTGTAGAAGGGTAATAGATTAATTAAAATAAAACAGTGATTACTTTTTTTTAGAAGATAAAATAATAGTTTTGATCTCATGAACCATCATAATTATAATAATTTTTAATTTCAGTCTCGTTACTATATAAGAGTTACTAACCAAACGCCTCCAAAATTTTATGCACGTGACATGTATACTTATATACATTTTGAAAGTAGAAAAATATGTATTAATTATTGTAATTACAAATAGCATCAAGTAGACCATCTATAAAAGTCGGAGCAATTATTAGAATTATTAGTATCTCAATAAACATAACGTACTGAGATAGAAGGATTCGTTACTAGAATTAGACGGCAACTGGAAATATAATCTCCAAAATGTAGAATTATAGCTTGTTTGAGATACAAAACTGTTTTGGCGTCCGACTCAACTATTACTTGTTCCAATTCCAAATTCATAATCCATGATAATGCTTCAGATATAGTGCATGTGACATGTATGGATAGTATTAGAATAGGAGATAGAAACATTATTCATAATACAACATTGATCAACTAATTCAAATTCTTCGATGTATATAGTAAAGAAAATCATCGCATAATGTTGGAATAAGTAGGGAAAAAAAGAAAATTGTTGATGGAAAAATAATAGAATGATTGAAAAGAAATAATCATATGTATAATAGTTAATCAAAATAGGATACTATTTAATTTATTTTGACTCTCATTTATAGTATGATATGAAGGTGAATTGACCATCACTTATTCTCAATAACCACTATAATTATCCTATATTTATTTTTATTATTATTTCTGTCAAAGAATTATGAATGAAGTGCACCCCAGTGTGTAGCATTAGAAAAGTAAATCAATAGTTTTAACTGAAACAAAGGATGTAAAAGAAATAGGGGAAATTGTAGTATATAACACAAAATTACAGATAACAAACAATGGACAATAACACAAGGTTATTGACACTTGTCTAGGCATGGATCTCATTTTTCATCAAACACAAAACAGAATCATCAACGAAAAAACAGAAAAAAAAAAAAAAAAAAAGAGGGAAAAAAATAATGAAAAGATGATGCGTATGAGCAGAGCTTCCATCACCACTTCTTGCAGTTGGATCGAAGTTAGTCGCATTCGTATCAGCAACATGATTAACTCTCACTTGTTGAGCTGCATGACCTGCAAGTAAAGAACACCTTCTTCTCATGTTAGAAATTCCATTAATTTGGATCTGAATCATCAATTATGAGGAAGAAGCTAACTAACCTAGAAAGTGCCTCTGTCAATAGCATCCTTGTTAGCTTCTCCAAGGGCAGCATCGTTCAAGTATTTGTCAGCCAATTGCACCCTCTTCACATTGTCTTGCTCACTCACAAGCATGTTACCATATTCGAGAAGCTTCTCGAGTGTCATCTTGGGCTGCTCGAATGTTGGTGGCCCGTCTCTCGAGTTCACCAGGCTTTTCCCGATGTTCTCCACTCCTACTCCGCCCACCCACTTCCTCACCTCGTCATCGTACACTCTCGCCCTCAACGCACCGAAGAAATCTGTTGAGCAAAAGGAATTAATTTCAATTAATTTTCATATATAAACAGGAAAGAAAAGTGGTCGTGTGGTACCGATGGATTGTCCGGGGAAGGTGTCGACGAGTTTGGTGATGGCGTCGATTTCGACGTTGTCGGTCTTGAAAATACCCCTGCAGACACCGATACGGTCCTCACGGGTGGGGGCCCAGTAGAACTTCTCCATACGACCGTCTCGAATGAGAGGGGCGTAGAGGGTGGAGAAGTCGTTACCGGTGCAGATGATGGGGACACGTGGGTTCTCCTGCTTGTTGTACATGCCCGGGAGCTGCACGTTGGTGGGGTTATCCGCGATGTTCATGAGGGTGGCGTTCACCATCTGGTTGTTAACTGTGTACTGGGTAGTCCCGCCCATACGACCCGCACCCGCATCCAGATCGTTGATGAAGAGGCAGCACATTTTCCCCTTTTTGATGATGTCCGCCGCCTCACGGTACCGTTGCCTGATCAGCTTTGCAGGCTCTCCCGCGTTCCCACTTTCCAATTCTCCCGCACTCATCATGATTGGACTGCACTTTCATTTTTACATGTTAGATCCGCATCTCAAAATTCACCAATTAATTAATTAAACTATTCTTCATTACTCACTTGATTCCCATCTTTTGGAACACTAGCTCACACTGGAATGATTTACCCTGTCCTTTGCCTCCCCACACACCCAAGATAAGTGGAACCTGCACTATGATTATTAGATGACAACATCATAATCCTCACTCACTCGTGTCGTCTACCAATTGCATATGATTCAAATTTACTCTTCACAGTAGTTGACTTTTGAGCAATACTTAAATTTCACAAGAATTTGGCGAGAGAGAGGATCGAACCTTGATGTTAGGCAATTTCATGAAGTTCTTGGAGAGGTGGACAACAAGCTTGTCCATGAAGGCAGGGGCAATGTAGAATCCTCCCATAGTGTTGTCAAAATCGTAGCTATTATGAATCAAATATATAATTAGGTATGCACCATGCATTTTAATGAGAGAAAAGAGAGGGGATTATTACGTTTTGAGTCCCTGGCTGAGGTACTCATAAGAGCTCAAAACGGCGTCGTGTGTGCCCATACCGGTGGGGGCTTGGAACAGAGGATCAACCATACCCTTCCCTCTTGTAATGTCCTGTTGGTCGTCCGACACATCGGTGGCAAGACCCCCCCACTTGTCGGCATCTGTCTGTGCCGTCTCGTCGATCTCTTGCTTCTCAGCCACCACCCGGAAGCTCCCGGAAGAAGCCTTGGCGAAGTAACCGGTACTGTTCACCTTCTTTAGGCTGACGCCCAAGAAGGACGAGGTCGGAACTGCAGCTCCCGCCCCAGAACCGTTAAGGTTCAACTGTTTCACATAACATTACATAGAACTAGATCAATGCGAATTAATAATTGCTTAGACAATCGAGACTATTTATGTTACAAGAGTTAGTTCTAGTAGTCTTGTAAACTTATTAAAAAGTACACATAACATGAATATTATATATATATATATATATATATATGGTTGTTTCGACATAACAAATTTGGAATTAATTATCGTGATGAAAATAAATCATGTGCAGTTTAAAAGTATAGACAATACCAAGATTGCTTATGTTATAACTTATAATGCTATAAGTTGTAGTAATTCTATAAATTTATTAAAAAAATGTTGGTGACATGTACGTGTAACATGAATAGTACTATTACAGACGTATTTCAAGTAAGGAATTTCGTACCGGGACGCGGTTGACGGCTCCGATGGTCGAGATGGCGGCCATGGCGGTTGATGAACACCTAGGAGATAGGTGTGACTAAAATTGAGGTGAGTTTGGTGTTGTGATCAGGCTAAACTTGAGAGCAGAAATGAAGTGAAATGACAAGTTTTATAGTAGGGGGTGTGTGAAGAGTGTACACAAATTGCCGGATTGGGATATGAAACACAGAATGTCCACACAAACAAGATTGCCCACATGCCACGTGGCAATAGGAGAATGCATACCATTTTAGCTTTACTCTTCTCCACTCAAAATTAATTAGGGTAAGATGTTACCACACACACAGCATTGGGTACAACCCTTTCTTGAATTATAGGCCCAAATTCTATCTCAGCATAACACCAACACCAAAATGAGGCATTATCCTGCTATTTTATGGTTTATAATTTTGAAAAGTATTTTACTTGTCTTTATTGGTATTTCTCTATTGGACTCTACGTGCATTATTGGGGTTGGGGGTGTTACTGGCCTGCATTTGATTAGGCTCAGAGAATTATAATTGGTCGATTTATGATGCCTTCATAAACTGGGCTGGAAAAAGACTCCTGTGAATTATATATTACTTTGGACAATTTTTAATTGAATTATTTGTGGATAATATCAAAATTTTATGTCATATTTGATCATAATTTAAATTAGGCTTCGTTTATTCAGTGATAGAGATACAACTGGATTATTCATGTTCACTTCCAAGAGAACTTCAAATTATGCTTATTTGTTCTAAATAAAAATTATATCGATGAATGAAAAATTGAGGTTATTTTTCAGGTTGGAATTAGTAATTTTCTAGAGAATTTGAGGATAGGCTCTGAAGTCAGGCGCTGGATTTGACTTCAGGTATATTGAGTATTAATAATAATAATCTATTGTATTGAAACACATTAGATTGGATTGATCAACTCTCGTTAAATAAGTAGTTTATAGATTGACTATAAATCATATATTTACGTTAGCGTAGAAAAAGGATATTAATTCGAACTTTAAAATTAATTTGTTTTTGTTGAGGCTCCATGTGCTTTGATTCATTATTAGCAAAGTACATTGTAAATTAGTTTTACTAGTGAAATTTATTTGCACTTCGTGTGTATTTTTTAATAATATTAATCGTTTTATTAAAATATATTAATTTAATAGTAATGTTATATATAAAAATAACTAATATCATTTTGAATTGTACGATAGAAACTAATTTACAAATGACTTACTCTTCATTATTTGGGATTTCAATTTAGAAGCATTGAGTAGGTCTCCTGTAAATTGGAATTCACATAAACTTCATTTGAAGTATCACTATTTAACATGCAAAATATTACTATTTAAAAATATGTAATTTATGTGTTGCTTATTTCAAAATCATTCAAGAGTGACACTTCAAATGCTAAACAATGATATTTTATAGAAAAAAAGTTCATGTTAGTTTGTTTTCATAATTTTTTTCCTCTTTAGAAATTAGTTTAAGTAGAGAGATCATCACGAGAAGATATATTTAAGAGAATACAAATTAAGGTTTCAATTTGATGAAAATTTAAAAATAAAATAAAAATTATAATACTGCATAGGTGATGGGTCAGTATGAGAACACAGCGCATTATCATTCCAAATTGATGGATTCTATGAGATTCGAAGCTTTATTTGCCTGTTCGAATTGGCTTACAAGCCCAACTCGAACTCAATTCGTTTATATTAATATAGCAGTTGAGTTGGAGCTGTTGAACTACCGATGTACTAAATTGAGTTGAACTCAATCATGAGTTATTTGTTAGATTCAATATTTAGAATTTCTTTTGGCATTTCATAGTAGTGTGATGGTAACTAAGTGATGTGATGGAACCTTAAAAATTCCATCTCATGGAAATAGATATGAGAAATTTTACGAGAGATGAAAAGAGAAGAAGAGGAAGATAATTGATTCGCTTAATAGTTAATTAGAAATTTGATTTGATTTGGTAATTAGAAGGAGGAGAATAATAGGGAAATATGATTTAGAGACTTGGTTAAATTTGATTTATTTTGTAAAGATGTGTTTTTTAATCTTTCCCTTAAAAAGTTGTTTGGCTCAGGGGCTAAATTAGAAGTAGTATATATAGTTGTTGTATGGATTTGTACATTAGGTAGAAATTTGATATTGAGTTTACAACATAATGTTGATTACTAGGATTCACATGCATTCATTCAAGTTTGCAGAATATCTTGGATACAGGTTTCGTCAAACGGCATCAAAGCCCAGTGTGATCATCCACTTCTTTCGCGCGCAATATTGTTTTAAGGGATTATATATTTGTAAGTCTCGTAACTTTGCACTGTTTTGAATTTGGTCCACATGAATTACATATTTTGATATTGGTCCTGTAAGTTTGAGATTATTTTGATTTTAGTCCTTTTACCTTAATTTTTTTTATATTGGTCCAGTAAGTTTGATTTTTTTTAAATATTGGATTATACGTTTTGATTTTGGTCCTATAAGTTTTAAAAGGACTAAAATAAAAAAACTTCCAAACTTACGGGACCAATATCAAAACCTGTAATTCATGTGGACCAAATTTAAAATAGTGCAAAATTACGGGACTTACAAATATATAATCTCTTGTTTTAAACAAGCAGAGGTCTGAGAACCTTGAGACCACGATGCAACAGGTAGGCAAAGCATTATAGGATGTCTCTCGCCAACTTGACAACCACCATTGAGCGGGTAATCGTAAAGGAAGGCGCCAAGAAAATCATCTCGAGAGAGGCGCGCAGGAACGTCACCATGACGGTCGAGACCGACGCCAGAAAGACCGAATTGATGGGAGCACTAGAGGGCACGAGAACGGGGGCACCTGCAGGGAGAGGGGTAATCCTTTTGGAAACCCATACACGTTTAATTGTGATAGATCAGAATCCGAACAAAATGACGAGGAAGAAGAGCAAAATGAAAGCTCCGACACTAGGGAACCAATGGTGAGGGGTGATTATGACGGACCACCTAAATATGACGAGGAGGTCGAGGAAGGAGAAATGGCTGCAGACCCGGAGGTGATGGTTTCATTAAATCATCTCGGGAGGAGAAGCGAAAGCCGACAGCCCCTTGGACTTTAGATTTAAAGGGATATTTTTTTATGTTGAGTTCACCAGGTGTAACTCTAGCTGATAAAAATGTCCGTACCAATAGCAAGATTGAGCAACCGATCGGGGAATTCAAGGAAGAGTTAACATCCACCGGAGCTCTACCACCGTTCAGGGAGTTTGACCACTGAATACAACTTTTGGATGAGTCCAAACCTATAAATGTGGCATCCTATCGATTCACACACTTTTAGAAGGGAGAGACAGAGAAACAGGCCGACATAATGATGGGGACAGACTTGATTCGATAATGTATGAGCCCATTCTCCTCACCCGGGGAAGAATAAAGTCAATACCTGGAGGTTTTGCACAGACTACAAAGATTTGAACGCAACTATGATCAAGGACAATTTTCCAACGCCAACAACTGATGACATGTTGAATGAATTACATAGAGGAGGTTGTTATCAAAGTTAGATTCACGAGTCGTCTATCACCAGATTCGGATGCATTCGAACAACATCTACAAGATAGTTATTTGAACTCAATATGGGCACTATGAATACCTTATAATGCCATACAGAACAACACCCCGTTAATCTTCTCGACGATCATGAATCACATCTTCCGACCCCATTTACGAAGGTTCGTTACTGCTATTTTTTACAATAATTTGGTACTCAGTAAAAATGGTTGGGGGGTGCATTTGCAGGAAGTGTTGATGATCTTAAAAGAAAATAAGTTCATAATTAAACCAAGCAAGTGTCTTTTGGGGGTACTAGAAGTAGAGTACCTAGGACACTCCATTTCACGAAAAGAGGTGAAGGTCAATCCTAAAAAAATAGAAATTGCATGGGATTTTCTAAAACCCTCTAATGTTATTAAGGGGATTTTTGGGACTTCCGAGGTTCCGAAGGGTGATATACGTGGACGGTTACTCGCAAAGTTCCACGCCACTGTATTTGGGGAGCGATACCTAGCATGGATAGATTATTGGTACAATACAACTTACTATCTTTCCATAGCCACAACGTCGTTCAAAACCGTCCATGCCCAAAACCCATAACCATTCCATGTCATGAGTTTGGCTCAATTTTGGTGCATGAAGAAAAGGTCCAACAACAAGATAGAGATGCCTTACTTCGTTAATTAAAACTCAATCTCGAGGGGGCACAAAACAGAATGAAGCAATACGCTGAATCGAAGAGAAAGCTAGAGTAGTTTTGAATAGGATTGGGTTAATCTAAAGATCCAACCCTAATAGACAACATTCAACGTTTAAAAGGATAAATCAGAAACTTGCCAGTAAATTTTTTTATAGGCCATTACAGGTGTTGGAGAAAGTGGGAAAGGCAGACTATAAATTGGAGTTACCACTGGAAAAAATAAAATCACTCGGTGTTCCACATCTCGTTGATGCAAAGACGGGTGGGCGAGACTGTCCGACTCTACCGCCGTACATATCCAACGGTTCCCTCGTCATCAAACCAAATGTAGTGTTGTAGTACATGTCAAGACAAGCAAGTGACACTCATACACGAGAGACTTTGATTAACTGGAGATGATTTGATGGAGAAATGCTACCTGGGAGGAGGTTGAGAGCATTCAAGTTCGTTTTCGGGAGCTGCACCTTGAGGACAAGGTCAATTTTTCAGGCTGGAGGATTATGGAACCTTAATGATTCCATCTCATGAAGATAGATATGGGAAAACTTACAAAAGAAGGAAAAAAAGAAGATGATAGATAATTATTTCACTTAATAGTTAATTAGAAATCTAATTTGATTTATTAGTTAGAAGGAAAGAGAATAATAATGATATTTGATCAGAGATTTGGTTAGATTCGATTTATTTTGTAAAAATATATTTTTTATTCTTGCTTTTTCCTTTAAGTTGTTTGGCCATGGACTAAATTATAAGTAATATATAGTTGTAGTATGGATTTGTAAAGGAGACATTAATTTAATCGGGAAAGATTTGTGTCCAGAATCTGGACATCTAGAATCTTTGATTATCAAATAATTAATGCTTAATTGTTTAGTTAATGGCAATGATACCCTTAATGAGAATGGCGCGTTTTTTCCCTCTTTGATGTGCCGCCCAATTTTCAAGTCCATCAAGTGGCGCCATCCACTCCCGCCCACTACTCCACTCCCTCCACCCCCACCCCCACCCCCACCTCACGGTTGTGACCTTTTATCTTCCAATTAATTGTCCTACATTGGTAAAAAATATTACTGTTGTATTTTTTTTAAATCCGACTTAGAAAAAAACGGACGTTTAGCTTAGCACTTCCCTTTCTTTAGTCATACAAAAGTTTGATCATGTCGTATTCTCAGCGAATTCGTGAAATATTTGGAGAAGAAGAAGATGAAGATGAAGTTAATATGGCGGAAAATACATATGTAGAAGATTCAGCTGGTCCTACTAATACATTTGGTAACCAAACAAAAACTTTATTTGAAGAAGATTCGATTTTTGACAAAGCTCCAACGTCGAATCAGGCGGAGAATGAGAATACATCTGGAGACGATTCCATTCATGATGAGGTTCCATATAATCCAGCGGAGGATACATTTCGAAATGATTCCATTGATGATGAATTTCCTTCTAACCCGTCTGGTGGTCCTACAAATGCAACACCGAAAAATGAAAGGATTTTAGTGGAATCAGGTATGCAGTTTAGTAGTATGGATAGGTTATTCGAAGCTTATCAAGAACACGCAAGACTAAAAGGGTTTAGTGTTGTAAAAAGAACATAAAATGAGAGATATGCTCGCATGTTATGTGATAGGAGTGGAACCTCAAAAGCGCAGAAGTGTTCGAAAAAAGTAAACTGCAAAGCTCGGTTGAATGCTAAAAAACTAAACGATGGAAGTTGTATGGTTACGTCGATGGTTAGAGAACACACACATGAATTGATCCTGCATTTTCAGCACTAATGCCCGCTCATAGGCAATTAACTGTGAACATGAAGAGGTAGTTAGAAGTAAACGATATTGCAGGTCTAAGGCCGTGTAAAAATGTGAGATTATGCGAAGTACAATGTGGCGGACCTAAAAATTTAGGATGTATTACAAAAGATTGTAGGAATTACATCAAAGCGAGAAGGAGGTTGAGGCTTGGTGAGGGTGATGCCAAAGCAATTCACAATATGTTTTTGAGGCTTCAATTGGAAGAACCTAATTTTTTTATTTGATGGATATAAATTCAGAGGGTAGGTTACGTAATGTGTTGTGGATTCATCCGAGAAGTATAACCGCCTATAAGGAATTTCACGATGTTGTGAGTTTTGACACAACATACCTTGTCAATAGGTATGTATGAGTTTTTTTAATTAACTTATTATTGCAGTTTCTATATGGTTTTTTGTTAGATCTATGTTGATGATAGTGTTTTTCTTTTTGTTAAAAATAGGTACAAAATATCTTTTGCATCGGTTGTGGGCGTTAATCATCATGGTCATTCGATCTTGTTAGGATGTGCCCTAGTGACGCATGAAGATGCATATTCATTTAGATGGATTTTTAGTAATTGGTTAGTCGCAATGGATGATATTCACCCTAATGCCATCATTAATGACCAATGTGAGAGCATTAGGAAAGCTATTAGGGAGTTGATGCCCTACACTATCTACCGGTTTTGCATATGGCATATTCTTGCAAAGGTACCAATAAAATTCAAAGGGGTTACCGATTATCATCGATGCAGTGTTGAATTCAAAGGAATCGTTTATGACTGCCTTACCATAGAAATCTTCGAGACGAAGTGGGCTGAATTTTTGGTGAAATATGGTTTGGAAAATAATGTTTGGTTGCGAGACTTGTATCGTGAAAGGGAAAATTGGGTTCCAGTATACTTGCATCCCAGTTTTTGGGCTGGAATGATCTCTATACAAAGAAGTGAAGGCATGCATGCATATTTTGATGAGTTCGTTCATTCGAGGAGCACTCTCAAGCAGTTCATGGAACAATATGACATGACAATTGCAAGTAAGATTCATAAGGAGTTTTATGCTGACTATCAATCCAAGACTAAGGAAATCAAATGCATAACAATTTTTCGTTGGGAGATTCAATTTCAGAAGGCATACACAAATTCGATTTTTAGTCTCGTTCAAGAACAAGTGAATCACATTCATTATTGTCACATCGTTCAATCAACTGAAGATGAGGCAGTTCAGGATAATCTTGGCACAATTCAGAAGTTCAGGGTTTTGGAGAGAAGTATTTGAAACAACTTCTACTACAAGGAATTCACATATACTGTTGAATGGAGGCCAAATGGATTATATATTAATTGCAATTGTAGAAAATTTGAGTTTAAGGAAATACTATATTGTCACATTATGATTGTGTTGGCTAAAGAGAACATTCAAACCGTGCATGAGAGATACTTGTTGGATAGGTGAAAAAAAACAGTGAGCCGACCACATTCCATGATTTTTTCAAGAGGAAACTACCCCCACATGACTGAAGAATACAAAAAATTTCGGGAGGTGGAAAAATATTTCCAACAGTGTGTGTATGTTGCAATGGGTAATGTAGAGAAATTGGCTTACATTAGAGAAATATGTCTTGTAATGAAGGATGAACTCCTAAATTGGGATGAAGGAGGTGGAGCAACCGAAAATTTTGGTAAGGATGGAGATGGAGCAACCGAAAATGTTGGTACGGATGGAGGTGGAACATCTAATAATACGTATTTGTTAGATCCAACTATTGCTAACCCAAGAGGAAGGCCTAGAGATGGCCGATACATTTCTGCTTTTGAAGCTGCAACTAGAGGTCGTAGAGGAAGGGGCAGGCATCCACTTTTGAGTGGTGGAAGAACAAGCACCCAACGTGTAAGGGCAGGTTCAGGTGGAAGAACAAGCACCCAACGTGTGAGGGCAGGTTCAAGTGGAAGAACAAGCACCCAACGTGAGAGGTGAGGTTTAAGTGGAAGAACGAGCACCTCACGTGGGAGGGGAAGGTAAGAGAGCAACACATTCCAGTTCAACTTGAATGAAAGTTATAATGAATCAGAAGGCAGTTTCCATTTTAAAAAATTCATGTTAGTTGTAATGCTAGTTGTAATGAATCTCATGCTAGTTGTATTCAAAATTCATATTGTAATTGGATGGTAATTTGATTTTAAATTCATATTTTTGTTACAAAAGCTAACTAGGTACCACCATTAATTTAAGCATGTTTGAGTGTTGTTGAACATTAAAGCCGAAGACAATTGCTTGTTGTTGAACATTAAATCGTGCTCGTGTGTGTGTCATGATTAGGCGTGAAATTGTCATGATTCGTAGCTCGTTTTGCCCATGTTTTGAGTGAATTTGATGAGTATTTGTAGTCAATTGAGTATTATTTTCATAAACTGATGAATTTGCCTCTTTGATGCTCATAGATGGATAGGGGCAAAAAATAGAGTTCTTAGGACTTTGAATCGACTCAAACGGATGCCCGGGTGAGAAGATATTGAAGAAATACGAATAATATTAGTTCGCGCAAGGAAAAGTATCACTCAGTTGAAGAAGATAAGCCATTCGACCTCCACCCATTAGTGCGTGATTTTGGCCTTTTTACCCATTTTCGGCCCATTGCCTATAAATACATCATTCCAAGCTCATTTTAAGGGCACTTCAGAGATAGAGATAGTTTTTTAGAGAGAAGAATACCGAGAGTTTGAGCAAGCATATTTTATGTGTAATCAAGGTTTTGACTTCACAAATTCATAGTTTATATTTTTATTTTGATTTTCTTTCTTTCGTTCTTCAACACTTGTTACTTGAGATCTTTGATTTCTTTGTTATTTGATATACTTCTTAGATTAAAATTCTTTCTTCAAAACCCTAGTTTATGTTATTGAGTTTTTCAATTCAATTCGTCATGTTTATTTTAGTTGCTTGTTTAATTGTTTTCGTTATCGTTAATACCATGCTAGGCTAAAACCCTTGTATGCTTAGGGTAGGATGTTGGTACATAATTAGGATAACTCGTGATGTTTAGTGCTAGTTCTCTTAATTAATTGAATTCTTAAAATAAACCCTAGAATTATCTTGAAATTGAGTACGAAAATTATTTGAGAGATGACGATCTTATCACTCTTTAATAACGGATAGACTTAACGATAGGGTTATAGAAGGGGTTTATAATCTACCGGTTTATCTAGGGAGGACGACCGCATCACCTTGGGTAAATAAAGGTCTCATTAATTAAGCATAATCCATATAACTTGTTTAGTGGGTTGTGAAGTAGGTTGATATGACGAAGTATTAGGGTTAATTCTTGAGCTAAAGTCTTTCAATCTGGTGCTAGATTAGGGAAGTTGATTGCCTAGTTTTAGTACACTTAGGATTAATACTTGCATATCACGGTTGTTTTAATTATCGTACTAGCTCCATTAGTATACGTAGGGATTCCTATCCTGAGCATCACCATCTCGTATTTGATTAAACTCTTAGTTATTTTATTTGATTTCATAATTCGCAGTGTTAGAAGTAGACTTTAGAGTAGCTTAATTCCATTCTTGAACCAGAACACACTCATATTAACTACGACGCGTAGATCTCCAGGGCTCTATTCGCATACACACTTTCCTTTGGGTTCGATACTACTTGGTCCCTATACTTGCCCATACTAGTATTTTGCGTTCAAGTCAATGGCACCGTTGCTGGGGATGGCGATGTATGTCCATTAAGTAGGACTGGAGATAGTTTAGTAGTTAGTAGTGAGTGCTTTTATTTTCTGTTTTATTACTTGGAGTCTGGTGCATTTGATCTTTCTTGTTGAGTACTCAGGTATATGAAAATACGCTCAAAGGGAGAAATGAGTGAAGATCGAACAAAGATAGACCCTGAGACTATAGCCAGAAGGAATCGAGCCTTCCAGAGAAGGATGAATACCGCAGGAGGTGGTGACGAGAATTTAAATCAGAATTTCAGCGGCGATTTGGATCTCGCAGCTGAAGAGTATGAACGGAATGTGGGACGGGTTGAAGGTGCTAAGGGAGTCGATAATCAAAAGCAAACGTACCTCATGGGGAGAGCACCAACCAAAATCCAATTCCACAGACCCCGAGCAATCCCGCTGAAAACCAGAATCAAGTCATCCACCAAAATCCACAACACCTTGTCTACCTACAAAACAACCCATATTATCCTTACCAGTACCCACCATATCCGTATCCACCATAGTACGCTCCACACCCTACTTATAACCAACTTCAAATCCCACATATACCTCTACCACTAGTTTATCCACAGCACGTTCCTCAGAACGTTGATCCTAGTATGGCAATTCGAGGAAGGTGTGCCGCAACGGTATTATGATGGTGTAGCATTGCCTTCAGTAGAGGCAAACAACTTTTCTATCTCCCCAGGGATCTTGAAGATGCTAGTCGAGAATCAATTCAAGGGGGAGATCGGAAAGGATAATCCTCATACTCACTTGATGAATTTTCTGATGATTGTCTCAACTTTCAACCATAATGACATGTCTGAAGATGCCAAGAGGCTCAGGTTGTTCTAGTTTTCTTTAACGGGAATCGCGAAGGAGTGGTATGATAACACGCTCCCAAAGGGAGGTGTAACCACATGGGCCGAGCTCAAGCGTCTGTTCCTCGAGCGATTCTACCCTCCGTCTAGAACGATCAAAGCAAGGCTAGAGATCTCGTCTTTCAAGCAAAAGCCAGGAGAGGACTTACGTCAAGCTTGGGAGAGATACTATAATATGCTCATTGAGTGCCCGCATCATGGGTACAATGAAGGTGACATCATGGCTTATTTCTACAGTGGAGCCAGCAAGGCGGGTCAAGACCACCTTGATGCATGTGCTAGTGGAGCATTCCTGAATTGTGGTGCACCTCGGTGTAGAGAGATTGTTGATAACATTGTCAAGAATGTGGGGCAATGGAATGAGGCACAAGAGTTTCAGCGAGCTTATCAGATGGATGAGAGTGAGGGTACTAGAAAGTTGTTGATGGAGATGATGGAGAAGATAAGTAACTTGGAGGTCGGCCAGAGTTTGAGTGGTCAGAATACTGCAATGAGTGAGAAAGTGGACCACCCTGCAAGCCAGCATGAGGAGGCCAACTATATGGGAGGGCCTAATTATAATCAGAATGACTATCAAGGTTGAAATTATCAGGGGCGACCAATGATTAGGCGTGAAATTGTCATGATTCGTCACTAGAAATACCCTAGTTTTGGTCGATTTTGTTGAGTATTTAGAGTCAATTGAGCTTGATTTCTATACATTGATGAAATTATCTCTTTGATGCTCATAGGTGAATCGAGGGCGAAAAATGGAGTTCGTAGGACTTTGAATCGACTCAATCGGATGCCCGGATGAGAAGATATCGAAGAAATACGATTGGTATTAGTGCGTGAGAAGAAAAGTGTTAGTTGAAAGGTGAGAAGGCCCATTCGAGCTACACACTCGAGCACCATCGCTCGAGAAAAGCCGGTCGAGCGCCCCTGACTTACAGAAAGTTTTCTTCACTCGAGCGCTACGCTCGAGCGCCTCCGCTCGACCACCCATTCCATTCGAGCACTACGCTCGAGCGCCTTCGCTCGACCACTTGCCTCACTCGACCACTAAGCTCGAGCGCCTCCGAGAGCAAATTTCCAAGTTCATTTTTTTCGGCCCATTAACTCCCGTTTCAGCCCGACGCTTATATATACCTCTTTCGAATACGTTTTTGAGGGGGGGTCCACGAACCAACACAGGAGACATCACTTTTAGACTGAGTTTTTAGAGAGAGAAAGAGGAGAAGAGACGAGCAAGCTTTATTTTTACGTTTTTGAGGTTTTCTTTATGAATTCTTAGTCCTATTTTACTTTTTAGTTTCGTTTCTTCAGACCTTTGTTCTTGAACCGTTGAGACTTCGTTTTAATGATTTAATTTCAGTTTATTCCTTTATTTCTTGAAACCCTAGTTTATGTTTGATCTTTTCTTCGTGCTAATCATTATGTTCATGTTCGTTATTTATTCAATCGTTCTTGTTTACGTAAAACCCATGTCTAGCTAAAACCCTTGCATGCTTGGGATAGGATGAACTCGTAGAAGTAGGTTGTGGGTACGTAATTAGGGTAATTCGTGACGTTAGGATTTTAATTCTCTTAATCAACGAATTCTTAAAATTAGTCTTAACTTTATTCTTGAATTTTGTTCGAAAAGTGTTAGAGAGAGGACGATTTTATCACTCTTTAACAACGAGTAGGCTTAATGAAAGGGTTTAGAAAGGGTTAATTAATCTACCGGTTTTTCTAAGGAGGACGACCGCATCACCTTAGTTTAAATTAGGGTCTCGTTAATTAAGCACAATCTATCAACTCGTTAGTGTATTAGTGAAGTCGATTGCTAGGATAAAGTATTAGGGTATTAAGTCTTGAGCTTTTATCTTACAATCTTTTACTTAGGTTATCTCTTGCGCGTCACAATTATTTTGATTATGTACCTGCTCCGTTAGTATACGTAGGAATTCCTATCCTAAGCATCACCATCACTCATTTGAATACAAACCTTAGTTAATTCGTCTTCTTCAGTTCTTTAGTTTAATTAGATTACTTTAGTTGCTTTTAATTAATTCTTTAAAAAAAATCCAAAAACATACACTCATATTAACTACGACGCGTAGATCTTCAGGGATCTATTTGCATACACACTTTCCCTTGGGTTCGATAATACTTGGTCCCTATACTTACTCATACTACAGTGAACCCGTACTCTTGCGGGGAACCGACTAGTAAAAGTTGGTATATTCGCTTCAAGTCAACCAACTTATGATCAACCGTTTGTACCACCGGGTCCACAACCTCCTAAGAATCAATGGAGGAATACTCAGGGGTATCAAGGAGGCCAGCAGCCTCCTCAGAATCAATGGAGGAAGACCGAAAACTTGTCTTATAGCAATTCGAGAGCGGGGATAACTGTACCTCCAAATGACGACCCTGGCTCAAAACTCCCCAGAGGAGAAGGAGTTGCTACCACTGATGAGATGTTACGTGCCATTCTGCACAAGGTGGAAGAAGGTAGTAAGAGGTTATTTTTCTTTGAGTATGATGTGAAGGAAATGAGTAAGAAGAATGATCAGCGTGATCAAGATCTCCAGAAGAGGGATATGGAGCTGAATAGAATTCAACAAGAGAATAATAGGCGATTCACTTCCATGGAGTACCAGATTAGCCAGATCGAGAAATCATTGGGTAGAGAGCCTGGGAAATATCCTTCTATGCCGGAGGGGAACCCGAAAGAGCAATGCAAGGCGATCCAGCTAAAAAGTGGAACCAAATATGATGGACCTCCAATGCCTGCTGATCTTGAGGAGATACATAAGGAGATTGAGATGGAGGGACAAGAACATAAGAAAGATGGAGGTGAGATAGTTGAGGTAGAAGATGAGAAGGAGGTTGAGGTAGAAAATGCTCAGAAAGGTAAAGATAAGGAGGAAGAGATTGAAGAGGTTGAAAGAGTTCCAAAGTGGAAAAAGGCAAGAGAAGCAAGGAAGAACGTGAAAGAGACCGAGCGAGACGAATGAGGGGTACCCAAATCTGTGATACCGGTCCCATACCCACAACAATTCATGAAGAAGAAATTAGATGAAAAATTTGCTAAGTTTCTTGATGTTTTTAAGAAGTTGCATATTAACATTCATTTTTATGATGCTTTGGAACAGATGCCTAATTATGCCAAGTTCCTGAAGGACTTGATAGCTAAGAGGAGGAGAGTTGATGAGCCCAAGTTGGTGCAGCTGAACCATGAGGTGAGTGCATTAGTGCACAAAGCGCTACCCCCGAAGTTGAAAGATCCCGGGAGTTTCACTATCTTATGTGATATCGGGAATGGAATCAAGAAGGGAGCATTGTGCGACCTTGGAGCAATCATTAATCTGATGCCATTGTCGTTATTTAAGAAGTTGGAAGGTGGAGAACTTCAGCCGACAATG
Organism: Ballota nigra; assembly: GCA_947034835.1. NCBI lineage: Eukaryota > Viridiplantae > Streptophyta > Magnoliopsida > Lamiales > Lamiaceae > Ballota > Ballota nigra. Next base: position 52,716,282 of record OX344723.1, read on the forward strand.
ATGACGCTTCAACTCGCCGACCGGTCTATTACTCGACCTCAAGGTGTGGTTGAAGGCGTCCTTGTTAAAGTTGGAGATCATATTTTTCCAGCTGATTTCGTAGTGCTCGATATGGAGGAAGATGAGCACGTGTCTTTGATCTTGGGAAAACCGTTCTTAGCTACGGTAGGAATGGTGTTAGATGTGGCGAATGGGAAGATCACGGTGAAGGTAGATGACAAAGAGGTGAAGATTTCACTATATGAGGCCATGAAACACCCGAAGGAAGATGAGAGCTGTCATTCCATTGATGCTATTGACCCTTGTGTTGAAGACACATCTCTTAATCCTTACCCTTCTTATATTCATGATTTTGATAGTCCTTCACTTAATAATTTAACCCATGAGCGTTGTGATCTTGATTGTTTTTATAGGGATAAAAGGAAGGAGTTGAAGGATGGAGAGCTGAAAAGTATGGAGTTAGCCAAGTTGGAGAGTAAAGGAGGAGTTGATGTTAAGAAGAAAAAAATCCAAGAAGTGGGTACCTCCGTGGAGAATGAAGAAGAAGAAGGAGGCACCTCCCCCTGAGGTGAAGAAGGAGGATGGGAAGCGAGCGAAAAACTTGGACATCTTCTCTTATGAGAATAAGGGAGGTAAATTTGAGTATCATGTCCCATAAGCTCCTTTGAGCTCGGTCCGACATTATGACCTTAAAAATAGCGCTGAGTGGGAGGCAACCCATTTTTATTTGCTTTTGAGTGTTTTAAGTTATTAGGGTGTTGTTTTGAGTCGTAAGTTTTAACCTCGTTCTTGAGTGAGTTGCTTGTAGGTTTGTCTCGAGGAAGTGAAGGTATCATGGAGTTATTCAAAAGGGAGGAACTCGAGACAAGGGAGTGTGTCAAGTTGTTAAGAGAAACTGAACTATTTGGATGAGGTAACCACCATCCCAAACTTAGACCGCTTCACAAGGTCGAAGTTTGGGGGGTGGAGTTTTTATATGTTTTATGGTTACATTGCACAGGTGCACACCCTCTCTTTGAGTTGTGTTTGGTTATATATTGTGCATTGAGATGCTCCTTGAGCTGATATTGCTTTGATGTGCTACTACATATTTCATGCTTATCAATTCTCTTATGCTTGTTGATTGATATCTTTGAGTGTGATTTTATGAGTGAGTGTGTTGTAAGGTTGAGTTAGGAAGCTTATTGTGCGAGTGTAGGAGTTAGAGTTGATTTGAGAGGGAACTCGTATGCTTGCGAACTTTTCTTTTGAGTACTTGTGTAATGAGAGTGAGAATTCACTAGGAATAGCATGGATGTGAAAGCTGTGAAATTTGAGCTCTATTACTTGCATGATTGGATTCTTTGATTCATTCTTAACAATTTCACTTGACTTATTATTTCATTGCTTGAGGACAAGTAATATGGTAAGTTTGGGGGGTTGATTAGGCGTGAAATTGTCATGATTCGTAGCTCGTTTTGCCCATATTTTGAGTGAATTCGATGAGTATTTGGAGTCAATTGAGTATTATTTTCATAAACTGATAAATTTGCCTCTTTGATATACATATATGGATAGAGGGCGAAAAATGGAGTTCGTAGGACTTTGAATCGACTCAAACGGATGCCCGGATGAGAAGATATTGAAGAAATACAAATAGTATTAGTCCGCGCAAGGAAAAGTATCACTCAGTTGAAGAAGAGAAGCCATTCGACCTTCACCCATTAGTGCGCGATTTTGGCCTTTTTACCCTTTTTTTGGCCCATTGCCTATAAATACATCATTCCAAGCTCGTTTTAAGGGCACTTCAGAGATAGAGATAGTTTTTTAGAGAGAAGAACACCGAGAGTTTGAGCAAGCATATTTTACGTGTAATCAAGGTTTTGACATCACGAATTCATAGTTTAGATTTTTATTTTGATTTTCTTTCTTTCGTTCTTCAACACTTGTTACTTGAGATCTTTGATTTCTTCGTTATTTAATATTCTTCTTAGATTAAAATTCTTTCTTCAAAACCCTAGTTTATGTTCTTGAGTTTTTCAATTCAATTCGTCATGTTTATGTTAGTTGCTTGTTTAATTGTTTTCGTTATCGTTAAAACCATGCTAGGCTAAAACCCTTGTATGCTTGGGGTAGGATGAACTCGTAGAAGTAGAATATTGGTACATAATTAGGATAACTTGTGATGTTTAGTGCTAGTTCTCTTAATTAATTGAATTCTTAAAATAAACCCTAGAATTATCTTGGAATTGAGTACAAAAATTATTAGAGAGAGGACAATCTTATCACTCTTTAATAACGAATAAACTTAACGATAGGGTTTAGGGTTTATCTACCGGTTTATCTAGGGAGGACGACCGCATCACTTTGGGTAAATAAAGGTCTCATTAATTAAGCATAATCTATAAAACTTGTTTAGTGGGTTGTGAAGTAGGTTGATATGACGAAGTATTAGGGTTAGTTCTTGAGCTTTTAGTCTTTCAATCTGGTGCTAGATTAGGGAAGTTGATTGCCTAGTTTTAGTACACTTAGGATTAATACTTGCACATCACGGTTGTTTTAATTATCGTACCAGCTCCGTTAGTATACGTAGGGATTCCTATCCTGAGCATCACCATCTCGTATTTGATTAAACCTTAGTTATTTTATTTGATTTCATAATTCGTAGTGTTAGAAGAGACTTTAGAGTAGCTTAATTCCATTCTTGAACCAGAACACATACTAATATTTACTACGACGCGTAGATCTCCAGGGCTCTATTCGCATACACACTTTCCCTTAGGTTCGATACTACTTGGTCCCTATACTTGCCCATACTACAGGGATCACATACTCTTATGGGGTAACTACTAGTATAGCTGGTATTTTGCGTTCAAGTCATGTCACCTCCAAAATGATGATCCATCATTATTTAGCCAAAGTCATTGAGCAAATCGAAGTTAATTATGACAAACCATCATTCCTTTTGCATTGGTAATTAAAACCCTAATTAATAGGTGTCTTATTATCATTTCAAATGTGAACATAAAATTAGAAATAAAATTGGGATCTAAATTATTTGGGATGTAATTTTATTTTACGAATTTTAAATTTAATTAATATGCAATTTACATATTTTAAATTTAATTCAGATGTAAAAATCAAAGAAAATTGCAACATCATCAAAAAAATGCAACATCGTCAAAAATCAAATAACAATTCCATTTAAACACAATATAATTCCATTTAAGTTCAGAAATTCAACATCATTAAAAGATAAACGGAGTATTCCACATATTTAACAACAAAATAGTTAATACTTAAACATAATCTAATTAACAATAAAATAGTTAATACTTAAACATAATCTAATACTTAGTGCTTCATATATCATATTCATTCTTGATGGTTTTATCACGCCTGTCAACGCAAAGATGGAAAACATTTGGATTGTCCAGATTCATTTCAAAGTAAACAGTATCACCTTGAGAAATCATCAATGCATCAACTATCGCACTCCAACCAGTGGTCAATCGTCTGAAACCCCTCATTTGTGGATCGATCTGGTGATATTCATAACAGCAAGGAAAAGCTTGAGAGGAATACCCAAGTTCGATTATGACTTGCTCATCATAGGTACCCACCATATTGACAAACTTCATAGGCAGATTCTACATTAAAGAGAAAAAAAACCCTAAGTACAAATAAAACCAGAAAACAAATAAAGAAATCCGAAAGTGGACTTACCAAAAGGCCATGGGATTCGGTGTTTTCAAACGAACTTTCACACAATGATTTCCCACAAATCGGGTAACAGGGACTGGTTCCTCGCATCTTCGCGGCAAAGTGAATCGCATTTTCTGGGCACACGATCTGGTAGTCGGAATTTCAAAGCGAAATAAGTCAAGCAGAAAGGAAAGGGTGTTGTGAATTATTTTGGATGTTTTTTTTTTCTGAATATTGGGATATATTGAAATCGTATTTCCAAAAAGTTGCGACCTTTCGTCTACAATTTTTTTTTTTACATTTTATCTTATGAATAACCTTTTTTTAAAATGTTTTTTTACATTATTTACAAATTTAAATCCATATAAACCTAATTAAAAACTAGTGATATAATATATAATATAATATAATATAATACAATTGTTCCTCATTAGTACTATTGTTTCACATTACTAGTAGTAACACCAGACCATTTGACAAGTAGCATATAACTAAAAAAAATATTAATTTCTCACTTTAGGTAGATTATCCAACATTATCTCGTTTATTATGAAAGGCTAAGATAATCTCACAATAAGTATGCCACTAGTGTTGGTGCTCGGTTCTAATCGCATGGATTAGTGGCTGTTTTAAACCGAATTTAGAATCACCAAACAAGAACGTGTGATTGATTACCACCATAAATGGTAAATTCGATAGTTCAGGTTATAAAATTGTAAATACGAGAGTTGAATTTGTATTTATTTCGTATGTGTGTACGTTTAGGTGTATGAGTGTGTGTATTTGGAGTGTTTGTGAATTTGAACCTTTTATTTTATTGCTGGAGAACAACTATTTATAGTAACCACCAAGTAGGTGGTGTACAAGACTCTTGGACTTCCAAGCTTGCATGCTAGACATGTGTCATTTGACCTTATCTAAGTTAAAACTTAGTTACAAAGTCTTGTGTTTGGTCTTATCTCGGATTCATTATTGTTCGTCTTGGTTGGCTTGGTTGGTCCAATACTCTATTAATAAAAGTTGTTCGCCTCTTGAATTTGTGGTTCATAAGTTGTTCGCCTTTATGGTCTTTATTGATGGGCTTCGTGGTCTTTGTCCTTTGTTCGTCATGCACCTAGCGGGTCAGTTAGGTGATTGGGTGCTATACACCTCTTAAGATGGTAGATACATCTTCTCTTGTCAATGTTGTTCGTCACTTATGGTCTGGTGTAGGGTTCATACTTGGTCTCGAGTCCTTGGACTTGTTCGCCCAAATGCTGGTCGTCAATAGTGTTGTTCGTCACAGAGTTCACTTAGTTTTATTTATGCACTCCCTTTTGATTTTTCTTTGTTAATTACCTTTGGCTTGGATAATCCTCTTTTAGGACTTATCCCTTATTCGACGTATCGTATTTGATGTTCGCCTATCAACAACTAGTATCGTTCTTCTTGCAAATTTAACCGAACAACCTTAATCACTAGAAGTAACACTGGACCATTTGACAAGTAGCACTATAGCTAAAAAATACATTAATTTCTCGCTTTAGGTAGATTGTCCAACATTATCTCGTTTATTATGAAACACTTAGACAATCTCACAATAATTATGCCACTAGTATCGTTCTTCTTGCAAATTTAACCGAACAACCCTAATCACTAGTAGTAACACAATATTAATTTCTCACTTTAGGTAGATTGTTCAACATTATCTCATTTATTAGGAAAGGCTTAGACAATCTCACAATAATTATGTCACTAGTATCGTTCTTCTTACAAATTTAACCGAACAACCCTAATCACTAGTAGTAACACCGGACCATTTGACAAGTAGCACTATAGCTAAAAAAAATATTAATTACTCACTTTAGGTAGATTGTCCAACATTATCTCGTTTATTAGGAAATGCTTAGACAATCTCACAATAATTATGTCACTAGTATCGTTCTTCTTACAAATTTAATCGAACAACCCTAATCACTAGTAGTAATACCGGAACATTTGACAAATAGCACTATAGATAAAAAAAATTAATCTCTCACTTTAGGTAGATTTTTCAACATTATCTCGTTTATTATGAAAGACTTAGACAATCTCACAATAATTATGCCACTAGTATCGTTCTTCTTGCAAATTTAACCGAACAACCCTAATCATTAGTAGTAACACCGGACCATTTGACAAGTAGCACTATAGCTAAAAAAATAATTAATTTCTCACTTTCGGTAGATTGTCCAACATTATCTCGTTTATTATGAAAGGCTTAGACAATCTCACAATAATTATGTCACTAGTATCGTTCTTCTTGCAAATTTAACCGAACAACCCTAATAACTAGTAGTAACACCGGACCATTTGACAAGTAGCACTATAGCTAATTTTTTTTTATTTCTCACTTTAGGTAGATTGTCCAACATTATCTCGATTATTATGAAAGGCTTAGACAATCTCACAATAATTATGCCACTAGTATCGTTCTTCTTGCAAATTTAACTGAACAACCCTAACCACTAGTAGTAACACCGGACTATTTGACAAGTAGCACTATAACTAAAAAAAAATTAATTTCTCACTTTAGATAGATTGTCCAACATTATCTCGTTTATTATGAAAGGCTTAGACAATTTCACAATAATTATTCCACTAGTATCATTCTTGCAAATTTAACCGAACAACCCTAATCACTAGTAGTAACACCGGACCATTTGACAAGTAGCATTATACCTAAAAAAATATTTATTTCTCACTTTAGGTAGATTGTCCAACATTATCTCGTTTATTATGAAAGGCTTAGACAATCTCACAATAATTATGCCATTAGTATCGTTCTTCTTGCAAATTTAACCGAACAACCCTAATCACTAGTAGTAACACTGGACCATTTGACAAGTAGCACTATACCTAAAAAAATATTAATTTCTCACTTTAGGTAGATTTTCAAACATTATCTCTTTTATTATGAAAGGCTTAGACAATCTCACAATAATTATGCCACTAGTATCGTTCTTCTTCCAAATTTAACCGAACAACCCTAATCACTAGTAGTAATACCGGACCATTTGACAAGTAGCACTATAGCTAAAAAAAATTAATTTCTCACTTTAGGTAGATTATCCAATATTATCTCGTTGGCAAAGTATTATATGTAAATCGTTCATGATAAGCTTATCTTGAAACAATTTTAAAGTATCATTAATCTCATCGGGAGTATCATTAATCTCATCAGCGGTATCATTAGTCTGAGTTCAAGAAAATTATTTTAAATTTTCTTGAACCCAGACTAATGATACCCCTAACAGGTTTAATAATATTCCTGATGAGATTAATGATACTCTAAAATTATTTCATGTTAAGCTTACTATGAAGCGTTTTCATATAAAACTTACTCTATCTCGTTTAGTATGAAAGGCTTAGACAATCTCACAATAATTATGCCACTAGTATCATTCTTCTTGCAAATTTAACCGAACAACCCTAATCACTAGTAGTAACACCGGACCATTTGATAAGTAGCACTATAGCTAAAAAAAAAATAATTTCTCACTTTAGATAGATTATCCAACATTATCTCATTTATTATGAAAGGCTTAGACAATGTCACAATAAATATGCCACTAGTATCGCTCTTCTTGCAAATTTAACCGAACTACCCTAATCACTAGTAGTAACACCAGACCATTTGACAAGTAGCACTATACCTAAAAAGAAAGTTAATTTCTTACTTTAGGTAGATTGTCCAATATTATCTCGTTTATTATGATAGGCTTAGACAATCTCACAATAATTATGCCACTAGTATCGTTCTTCTTGCAAATTTAACCAAACAACCCTAATCACTAGTAGTAACACCAGACCATTTGACAAGTAGCACTATAGCTAAATTTTTTTTAATTTTCTCACTCTAGGTAGATTGTCCAACATTATCTCGTTTATTATGAAAGGTGTTGGGATATTTATTTTTGATGATTTTCCAAAATGACTTGTAATAGAGAATGAGCAGCCAGGATTGTGTCTTATAAGATTCAGGTTAGGCTAGTCTATTTTCAGTTTATATGTAGTCAGTTGAGGGGGAACTCAACTGTCTCGGAACCTGAGAAGTCAGAGCCATCCTAGAGTAAACAGACTGGAGCATCAAGTCAGAACCCTGAAGACCGTCCTGAAGGAAGTCCCACTGAGTATAAACCTGACTTTCTAAGCTGGTCAGTGGACTACTCAGTGAAGAGCATGATTATGAGGATCAATGTTGTGCCTAGTAGATCCTCAAGGAGTCAGGCTACTGAGGAATGAGAGGCTGACAATTTGCCTTATGTCAACTCTTCTGAGTGGACTTTAGTCCACTGAGAAGACTTAAAGTTCAATGAAGGAAGTCCACTGAGAAGACTTAAGGTCCAATGAAGGAAGTCTACTGAGAAGACTTAAAGTCTACTGAAGAAAGTCTACTGAGAAGACTTAAAGTCCAATGAAGAAAGTCCACTGAGAAGACTTAAAGTCCAATGAAGGAAGTCCAGTGAGTAGACTACAAGTCCAATGAAAGTTCCTAAGAAGACCTCAAGTCTACTGAAGAAAAGTATCCTAAGAGGACTTCAAGTCAGCTGAAGACAAGTCGCCTGAAGTCAGGACTACCCTGATCAAGTACCCTGAACGAAAGAGCCGTTGGACTCAGTCCACGTGGACCAATCAAGACAAGGCAGCGAATCTGACAAAAGCTGACAAGGCCGTACTTCACTGAAAAGGAGAATTCCACTCCAGAGATAGTCTGGATTTGAATGTTACTCTCTCCAACGGTAACATTCAAATCCACACTATAAATACAAACTCAAGCTGCATTTAGAAGAATAGAGCAGATGTGAGAGAGAGTGCAAGTTCTAGGGAGGCATAAGGAGGCACCATCTCCATCAAGAACACTGACCCTTAGTTCTACATAGTCATATTTGAGTGTTCTAGTTTGTATACTCGAGCCCATCATATACATCCTAAGCTTAGAGAGATTTTCCCAATCCTAGCTTTCAGGCTAAAACCATGTAAGGAAAAATCTCACCTAGTTGGAGAAAGCAACACCAAACCCAAACCCTTTCCCGAGTGTTAGAGTTAGTGGTTGAAGTTAGGTGTGGAGAGGCAGTCCCTGAGAGAAGAAGGATGTGAGGCCAGTTCGAGAGGCAGCTCCGCGGAGGGGTGTGAGTCCAGTTGAGAGTGCACCTTGGCACGTTAAAAACAAGCTAATCCTTAGTGGATTATCCTGTTCAATCAGGTTAGTGGATGTAGGAGCTTGAGCCTCTGAACCACTTTACATTGTTGTGTTCTTTATTGCTTTACTGATTTGCTTAAGCACTGCACTGACCACTCATTTACAAAACATTTCAGTGCACTCCAGTGTTTAAAAAAAAACATAAATTCCCAAATGCAAATGTTTTCACGGGACCATCAAAAGGCTTAGACAATCTCACAATAATTATGCCACTAGTATCGTTCTTCTTGCAAATTTAACCGAACAACCCTAATCACTAGTAGTAACACCGGACTATTTGACAAGTAGCACTATACCTAAAAAAATATATTAATTTCTCACTTTAGGTAGCTTGTCCAATTTTTCAACCTTTAAAACAATTAAACATTGTTTTTCTTGAACCAATAATCGAATAACCCTAAAAACCCTAAAAACTGCCCAAACCGAATATTTCCCGCCCAACCTGCTTTTTCTTGGCTAAACACCGCCCAATCACGACTTTTAAGAAACAAAACTTTACTCCATAAGTAATGCAGTCCTGTCCTCATTATTCTTCACCCTTTCAATATCATAATCGACCTTTTGATATCTTTCCATCCATCTCAATTGTCATCCATGGTAAAAAATTCTAACGATTAGTGAGAAAAGTTATTTCATTTGATTCTATTTTTTTTATCAGAAAAAAAAAACCTTCAACTTTTATTTATATCGTCTGATTCTATATTGATATTCTATTTCTTTAATTGATTTCAGGATCATTTCTTGTACAAACTTTTCGACTTACCTGCAGCAAACTTTTCATCTTTGGAGGCCAAGCAACAGGTTTCCATTTTTTTTCTATATTGTATTGAATATGATATTTTTTTATCGATATTTAATATGATATATTGTTCTTATATAGAATTATGTTTTCATGTAGTTGGAAAAACTAACGCTGAAGTTGGAACTGGAGAAGGCGGAGATTTTGCTTGAAAAAAAAAACATATCGTCGAACTCAAAATCACTTTGCTCAAGAATGAAATCGAAGATGCAATGGGCGAAGAGTTTTGCAGGATTGGAGACCTCCTGCTCAAGGCAAAGATGGAACTGGAGATTGCTGACAAAGCTTACAAGGAGCATTGCAAATTTCTCTTTGGAGTATAAGTACCCGTGTCGTGTCCAAAAATTACTACTATCTTGTTGTGATGTTCTTCTAGTACTAGCTAGAAATGGGTGACCATTTTGATGTTAAAGTATCATGCATATATGAAACTACTACTATCTTTTTAATTTATTCAATTTCCTTATAATTAGATGATATTTTTTTAATTATTATTTGAAACAAGGGTAGATGATATTTTTTAATTAGATGATATTTTTAATTTATTCAATTTCCTTATATATAATTATTTTCTCGGGTACAATCATATAAAAAGAAAAAATGACTCTATATATTTTATTTAACCAAAAATTGAAAACAAAGATAAATAATTCTATTTAAATTTTAAAACCTTGAACCATGTTGATTAATAATTTCTCCAAGTAAGATAGTTGATAAATTCATATCGTCTAACATAACCGAACATGGCCTTAATTGTCTCACAACCTAAATTAATCATGAACCATCATTGCTTGCATTGGTAACTTGCATTATAGTGGACAAGTAATGTGCATATGTCAATTCACCTGCGATACATTTGTAGCCATTAGATGATATTGTATTTAATCTCAAGAATATCAAACGATTGATATTTAACCTAATTTCTTGTAATGGGGATTGTATACACGGAACACACGTCACAATTATTCATCACTAACATGATTTGAGAAATACCAATAGGAATTGGGTTATGTGGGAATTGGGAAAAATGCATATCAAATCGTGGGAAGCCTAAAGGTCAAGAACTATTCAGAATTATAATTACTCTTCATATATAGTGTATTTTTCGCATTTCATTTCTCTAAGTCTCTCATTTGATCAATCTCAAATTCTCACTCATGGTAAAATCTATTTTCCCCGTTTCTATTATATTTATATTTATATAATCTTAGATTAGTTGTAGTTCTGACTATTGTTTCTTCTTGAATAATTGTAGGAAGCCATCCTTGATTCTCTGATGGATGTTGTTAGTCAGAACAACAAAGAAATAGCACAAACGACAGCCATATAAGAGGTTTTATTTTTTATTTGTAATGTTTACCATTTTTTAGTGGATATACTCATATATTTCATTTTTTGCAGAGGAAAAAGGTTTTGATCGAATTGACAATGGAGAGGCTCAAGTTTTTCGAACAAAAGGTATTAACTCTTAAAGTCACCATAATGGCACTGAAGATCGATCTCAAGAATACTGCTACTATTGAAGAGTGAGTCAGGGCTGAAGTTCTTATTGAACGAGCTGAGGAGGATCTTGAGGAGGCCAAAATTGGAGCACATAAACAACGCAACATAATATGGCCGTTACCATGATGATCCTTTTTTTTAACTATCTTATGTTTAAACATTGTTATACTGTTTATATGATTGTCTAGTATTTTTGTGTTTTGTCTAGTATTTATTCTCCTTTAGTACTAATGTTAATATATAATATTAATCAATGTTTTGCTCAGTTGATATAATGGTGATGTTGCTAGTTTAATTTACAAAAAAAAAAAATTGATATACATGATACAAAAAGTGAAAAAGTACATCATATTCCAATGATTAAGTTAGAAAATATTCTTAATTTTATTTTTTGAAAAAGAGAGAGAACATCGAATATGTATTTATTGAATATATCTAATTAAAAACTTTTTTTCCGACAAAAAAAAGTTGATATACAACAAATTACTAATACATTATGTTGAGACAACTAATACCTTTAGAATAAATAACTAATTCTCACCAACCACTTTAGTTGATATACAACAATTTACTAATACCTTATGTTGAGACAACTAATACCTTTAGTAAAAATAACTAATTCTCACTACTTTAGTTAATATACAACAATTTACTAATACCTTATGTTGAGACAACTAATACCTTTAGTAAAAATAACTAATTCTCACCACTTTAGTTAATATACAACAATTTACTAATACCTTATGTTGAGACAACCAATACCTATAGCAAAAATTACTAATATACCCCTTTAGTGAGTATACAACATAAGACAAATAAAATATATATATACAACATAAGGACTAATACCTTATGTTCAAACAAGGTTCAATAATATAATTATAATCAATATATATTCACTCTTAATGTAATTAGTACATATAACAAATTACATATATTAATTAGTATATATATAATAATAATAATCATAATATGTAAAGCACACAAATTAATTTAAAATTATAAACGAACAATAATGTACAAAGAACAGACACGAACATAAATATTGGCCATCTACTCAAAATTAGGGTTTTGAAGGGATGCTTAGTGGAAGGAATATCAACAAACACGAACATAAATATTGGTCATACTCAAAATTAGGGTCTTGAAGGGATGCCAACAGTCTTCAAGAGACACATTGTCCATTATAAATAAGTCATTTGGGAACCTATTTCAATACACACATTAATAAAAACATTTCAATAATGGTTCATACACCAAAAAAGAATTCAGAAAACAACCTCTAGTTCCTCCATCACCCAAGAGTCTCATGTCCGTGTATGAATACACAAAGATACAACACGAAGAACTGAAGGATGATGTCAAAATGCTTCTCAAAAGGTTGATCATTCATTTGAAGCCAAAACCTCTGAATGATCTCATTTTGGAATATGAACCATGCCATAAGGTGCACGAGATTTTTTAGGAAGTCATGAGGACGAGGAACATTCCGGTAATCGCCCTTTCAGACACCAGCGTTCAAGGGAAAGCAAGTGTTGGTAATGCTGGAGCGGATGACATGGCTGACGATGGTGCTAGTAATTGTGGTTTCTAGACTGATAATTTGGTGTTTTTTGCTTGGTGGTGGTTTCAAGTATTATGTTACTTTATTATCAATATCCTGTATCCAATGGGATGAATGCCCAAATTTTGTCAACTTGATCGAATATATAATATATTAATATTAATTATTAACATTCATGTTACTTAATTATATTATTTCTTGTCTTATTTGTTTCAATGTGATCAATTAATATTGTTCATTTCTAAATGGATGTTTGTTCAATAATCGGAGAGGGAATTTGCCAAGTACTAAGCATTTTTACATGGGATGTGCATAAATTTTGAACATTTTATCTATAATAGACGAAAAATTAGAGTAATACTTTGAAGCGTAAGGAATACTTTGAACAATGTGGGGTTTGAATATTTGCCTCTCTCAAAACTCACAACTCGTGCATACTATTAGACCCATTCCCTTAGAAGCACCCCTAAAACTTGGTATAAATCTATCAATTATTTGGACCGCCTTCATAAATTTATTCAAGAACAAAAATCATTGAATTTCTCTAAATTATACAATAACTTAACTTAATTCAATTTCTGTAAAATTAAATTTTGATTATTATGTTTAAGAATAAATGGATAATAACATCAGAACTATATTTGAACAAATAATGGATACTCAATTTTTTTAAACAAAGTAAACATTGTCATTCCATTCATAATTTAAAGATAGTCTCATTACAAAAAAAGAAAAAGAAAAAAGAACTCACTTGCACATCAAAGTTATAATTGCAGAAAAAATATTAGAAATAAAACCTACTATAATAAGTTTTATTATGATCGAAACATCCTCATTCGAAGAAAATTTGCAAGTGCAAACATTTTTTTTATCTCTATCAGTTTCCTCCGCAAAATTTGAACCAGACTGTGCTTTGAGGAGACCATCACTTGATGTTTCTTCTTCCTTCAAATTTGGTTCAACATAAGAATCGCATTGGTCGTTATCTCCAAAGATATTCAATCGAAAATAAGTAGTATAAGCATCGATAGCTTCATCCAACGTTGATACGACCTGTGTAAATTTCCTTTGAACCCGATGACATTTAGTGCACATTCACACTAGCTATTGTAGATCCCAACCCGAACACCTTTGAACACGACATAATATTTCTGCTGATTCTTTTCTTTTGTTGTCACCATTACATGTATTTCTGTGGAGACGGAAGGTGGAGGTGGAGGCGGAGAAGGTGAGATGGAGGCGGAAGGTGGAGGTGGAGGCGGAGAAGGAGAGATGGAGGCGGAAGGTGGGAGGCGGAGAGGCTGAGGAGGGATGGAGGCGGAAGGTGGGAGGCGGCAGATTTTGATAAACCCTAATTAGGTTAAAAAAAACAAAGGTCCATAATGATGATAGACATTGAAGGGTGCGTTTTGATTTTGTATTGGAATATGAGAGAGTATCAACTTTAATTCAAATTTGAATTTTGAATTTGAAATTTAAAAAAAATTCCATTTGAAAATTTCATTCATAAACATATTTTGGTTAAGGGTATATTAGATTTTGTATTAGTCATTAAACATTAAAATGACCGAATTGCCCTATTATGGATGTTCATAATCTGGATGTTTAGCACTACCAAAATTTAATATTGAGTTTATAGCCTAGCGCTCGTTACTAGAATTCTCGTGCATTCATTCGAGTTTCTAGAATACTTCGGATAGAGGTTTCATCACGATGTTTAAACTCGCTTGACTCGATACTCAAATTGAATGGATTATGTATGCTTTGATTCTTTTTAAAACTTACTGAGTTAGACGACTTTCAAGCTCTGACCACTACAAGAAAATATAAAATTGTCAATATGGCTACGAAATTTCCAACAAAAAAAATTTCTAGTGGGGATTACCTACGAATTGCCTACAAAAATTTCTAATTGTATAGACATCTTCCTTTTCCACCTACAAAAAAATTTGCCTACGGAAATTCTGTAGGCAAATTGTGTTGTAGGTAAAATTTTGTAGGCAAATGACTTGTAGGTAATTATACCTATTTTATTTCGTAGGCAAATTAATTTCGTAGGCAAGTTGTTTCAAGGTTGAGAAATGTAGAAGCTTTCATAATTAGAAAATTTCGTAGGAATTGTGGCCAATTCTTACTACAACTTTTTTGTTGGAATTTTTTTTAAACAATTCTAATTTTTTAGGCAATTCTTTATTTTCTTCGAGCTCTGCTCGTTTTGTTAAATGAGTCGAATCAAACTGTATTAAACAGCTACGCTAAAAATAAATAAATATATATATATATATTAATTATTAAAATGGCTAGAAAGTTAACATCAGATGCAATGCATACATGGCATTAACTTTCTTATAATAGTAATAATGAAGGTAAACGCGTACACTATAAAAAACTAATTTGCACTTTCTTTATAATAATATTAATAATGAAGACAATAGTAATATCCAAATAAAAAAAATAGTAATATATAATTCCTTTCATTCCTAATATTAACATTAAGGGCATGATTGGTATGTCTGAATGAAATAACAGTTGAATGGAATGAACTCATGAATGGAATTGAGGTCTGAATGGAATGATGTAAGTATGGTCATTCCTTTGATTGGTATATGTTGATAGGCGAACATAAATTAATGACTGGCGAACAAGAATTAAAGCCTTAATAAGGATTACGAGGAATCAACCCCAAATCAAAGATGATCAACAAAGGAAATCAAGCCGGAGTGCATAAATCAATCCAGGGAGTGCATAAACTGACGAACAACTACAAAGACAAACAACTTATCGGCGAACAGGTTTGAAGGCCCAAGACCAGAGATGAACATTCTGCTAAACTGATGACGAGCAACATTGATAAAAGGTGGTGAATCTACCAACCTAAGAGGTGCATGTCGACGAACAAAGGATCAAGATCCCAACGCCAATCTATGTAAAACACAAAGGCGAACAAATTCTGAGCCATGTACCCAAAAGGCGAACAACTTTAATAAAAAAACCATCCTGGATCAGCTAAGCCGACCTGGGCGAACAACAATGAAGTCCGAGATAAGACCAAAGAAGACTTTGTAACTAAGATTCAGCTTAGATAAGGTCAAACTAAGGTCAAAGGACACATGTCAAGCATGCAGGCTAGGGAGACCAAGAGTCATAGACACCTCATGCTTGCTAGTCTCTATAAATAGTTGTTCTCCAGCTTAAGAAATACAAGTTCAAATTCACAAATGCTCCAAAAACACACACTTAAACACCTAGACGTGCACACATACGAAATTATTATGATTTCGACTTTCACGTTTACAAGTTCATAACCCGAATCCTCGATTTACCATTTACGGTGGTAACCAATCACACGTAATTGATTGATGATCTTTAAACCGAACTTAAATAGTCACTAATCCACCCGATAAAAATTGATCACCAACAATTTGGCGCTAGAAGGAGGGTTCGAACCTTCGAATTAGTGTGATTACTCAAGAACTTCAAGCTGAAAACTTAGAGATTCAAAGAAAACCTCAAGAAATATTTGAAGATTCAAACAAAAGTGTTCTTGGTGTTCTTGGTGTTCTTCATCATAAGAATTAAGACAAATTAATTCAGAATGCCTCAATCCAAAGAAACCCAAGCGTCACGCTTGTCAAGGAGAGCATCTCCCACCCGAGCCTCGTCGGCCGACCACCAGGATCGTAATCCTAGATATGTGAATAGATCACAGCACACGACCATAACCCATAACCTCCCACCTGAAATGGAGGCCCTGGCGAACAACCCTAACGAATTAGCCAAAACCATTGCTGCTCTCCAGGCTCTACAGAGACAGCAAGATCAGAATAGGCCTTCACTAGTGAGGCCTAAGGACAAACCCGTGGAAGTTGTTAGGGCTAGGTCAACCAGGGGCGAACAACATGAAGTGAACAGTGCCCAGGTCAGGCGGGATAGAGGCAAAACTAAGATGGTCGAACCAAGAGAGGGTCAGGCCGAATCTGCTCGCGGGCGAACAATAATGTCGAGTCACGGAACAACCCGCTCCAGTGCCCAGGACAGACTTGGCCAACCCCAGCAACAGGAGAAAGTTGCTCGCCAGGAAGCTGAGCACGGGCGAGCAACATTTGAGCAACCACGCCCATCAATTCATGAGAGACTCTCTCAATCTGCCTTCAGGCGTCTAGGGCCAAATGCGGCGAGCAACCCTAGAAAACAGCTCCAGGAGTTGCCCACTCCAAGTGAGGGACTGTGACGAGCAGAAAGGTTAGTACCTTTGCTCGCCGAACAGCCTCCAAGTTAGGGGGCATCTTTGGATGAGCTATCAAGTTTAAGAAGGGCAGTGGAGAACATGCAGGGACAGTTGGACCAACAGAGAGGTGTGGGGACAACCAGTTTGCCATCCTCACCACTATCACCTGTCATTCTGAAAGCCCCGATTCAGAAGAAGGTCCAGTTCCCGGCAAGCATACAGTATGACGGTGTTGCTGATCCCAGAGTCCATCTGACGAAGTATTCAGATTATATGGTCTCGGTGGGAGCCAGCGATGCCACTCAATGTCGAAACTTCCCCTTAACTTTGGGGGATCGGGTACATGAGTGGTTTTCGGCAATGCCACCAGCATCTATCCACTCTTTCACTCAACTGAGTCGAGAATTCCTTTCCTATTTCTCAACGGCGGGATCATACTTGTCCCAGAAACATCGATTATCGGACCTAAAACAAAATGACGACGAGTCAGATCGGGCATTCATGGAAAGGTTCGACAAGGTGTTGTTAGAAGGTGAACCCGTCAGTGAGGACACGAAAATCGTTGCCGTTATGGCTGGGTTGAAGAAAGGATCAAAGCTATGGAAAGAGGTACGTCTGAAGTGCCCAAGAAGTTATGCCGAATTCAGGAATCAAGCCGGCATATTCGTTTCCATGAATGAGGCTTTGCAATCAAACTTGGGGGAGAACAAAACTGATCCCAAGGAGAACAACAAGAAACCTGGTGCAACAAGCTATCGAGTCCCTAAAAACATGAAGGCGTTCACTGAAGGGACAGAACTCAAAGAAAAGTTGAACCAAGTGCTAACAGTGTCAGTCGATACTGTTTATGAAAATGTGAAGGATAAGGAGTTGCTCTCCCCTCCCCGGAAAATTCGCCAAGACACTGGCAAACTCAACCCTAACAAGTATTGTGCCTACCATCAAAGCGTGGGGCACTTTACAAGTGAATGTAGAGATTTGCTCAAACAGCTATGGCGTTTCTACGAGGACGGAAAGCTCTCCGACTTTGTCAAAAGACAACCCGGGAAGAGAGTCCGGGAGAACAACTCTGAGGACGAGGATGATCAACCTCAGAAGAACAATAAACCAGCATGACCAGTTCCTACCATTCCTGCTCGTCCGTTGGAGGACTTATACATGATGGAACCTGCTGGCCCCGCGGGAGGGTGTTCTGATGGACGACCACCAATCTCCAACCGGAAAAGAAAAGCTGAGCTACGAGCGATCGATCAAGTCCAAGAAATGGGGGTTAAACCATCTATCATGCAGACAACAGAACTGACCTTTACCGAAAATGACTTGGAAGGAATCTTAACTCCGCACAACGATTCACTCGTAATATGCGCAAAAATTATGGGAACACGAGTCCACAGATTGTTGGTGGACACCGGAGCCTACACCAATATCCTATTCAAAAAGACGCTCGATCATCTTGGAGATTATTCGGGCTATATTCGGGATACGACTCACAGAATAATAGGTTTCGGAAATGCTGTAACGGATCCATTGGGAATAGTTACTTTAGCAGTACAACTTGTAACGGCCAACGAACCCGAGAAAAATATTACAAGAATGGTTGACTTCTTGGTTGTAGACCAGGATTCAACTTATAACGGGTTTCTTGGTCGACCCTTTTTAAATGAATTCAAAGCTGCATGTTCCACTTACCATTATTGTTTGAAATTTCCAACAGCAAGTGGAGCAGGTACTATCAAAGGAGATCAAAGAAAGGCCAGGGAATGTCTCTTACAGTTACAGGCCAAACATGTATCAGTATCCATGATGGAAGCCACAACTAGCTATCCTGCTGATGAACCATCAATACTGGGGAACATGATGGACATAGAGGAAGACCACATGGACACTGACGAACAACATCTTGACGAGCAGGTGTTGTCCGAACAACTCATTACCACCCAGGAGGAACATCATCCTGACGAACAACAAAGGGGTGGTGACGAGCAATATTCATCTGATGGCTTGGAGGGCCAGGTGTTGACTAACAACAACGAATCAGGGCCAACAGATGATCTAGATCCCCGCCCGGGGGCAGAGCCAATGAACATCGAAAATGATTTCAACTCTGAGGGACCAATACTTGATCCTCGGTGGAAAGGACAAAAACGACGAGCAACTCCAGTTGAAGAGCTGGAGGCGTTCAAAGTTAATCCTGAAAACCCGGATCTCGAATTATACATAGGATCTGAGCTCCCTGAGCCTTACAGATCCCGTATGAAAGAATTCCTCAGCAAAAATCTAGATATTTTTGTTTGGTCTCATGCAGACATGGTGGGGATAGATCCAAAACATGATTATCACAAGCTCAACATCAATCAAGCAAAAAGGCCTATCCATCAAAAACGAAGAAAGTATGGCCCAGACAAGTATCAAGCTTTGAATGAAGAAGTAAAGAAGTTGTTAGACAACGACTTAATCCGACAAGCACTCTGTCCACAATGGGTAGCAAACCCAGTCCTTGTGAGGAAACCAAACGGGACCTAGAGGCTATGCATAGACTTTACAGATCTGAATGCAGCATGCCCGAAGGACAACTTTCCACTCCCTCACATTGACTAGTTGGTGGACAGTACTGCAGGTCATGAAATGCTAACATTCATGGATGCCTTTGCCGGGTACCATCAAATTCCAATGCATCCAGACGATCAAGAGAACACAGCATTTTATACGAACAAAAATTTGTTGTGTTGGAAAAGAATGCCCTTCGGCCTCATTAACGCCGGAGCAACATACCAAAGGTTGGTGAACAAGATGTTCGACGAACAAATCGGAGATACGGTAGAAGTCTATGTAGACGATATCGTAGTCAAAAGCTCCCGAAGGGAAGACCATCTTCAACATTTGACCCAGGTGTTCGAAATCCTTCAACACTACAACATGAAGCTGAATCCAAAGAAGAGCAGTTTCGGAGTTCATTCAGGAAAATTCCTTGGCCATCTTGTTAGTCAACGAGGGATTGAAGCCAATCCAACAAAAATTAAAGCAATCGTGGATATGCAACCACCACGTTCGATAAAAGAAGTACAAAGGCTTACAGGATGCCTAGCAGCATTGAATCGGTTCATATCCAGATTAGGAGACAAATGTCGTCCATTCTTTGAAGCAATCAAGAAAGGACAGTTCACATGGACTAACAACTGTCAAAAGGCGTTCGACCAACTCAAAGAATATCTGGGAGATGTTAAAATCCTATCAAAACCTATCCCAGGAGAGAAGCTATATTTATACTTAGCAGCATCAGAAGTAGCCATCAGTTCTGTTCTGGTGCGAGAAGATGGCAAATTTCATCAACCTATTTACTACGTCAGTCAAGCTTTACACGATGCGGAGATCAAATACTCTCCAACTGAGAAACTGGTGTATGCACTTGTCATGAGTGTGAGGAAGTTACGACCATACTTCTTTGATCATCAAGTTGAAATACTAACAACTTTCCCACTCAGACAAATTCTCCATCGCCCCGACACAGCTGGTCGTCTATTAAAGTGGTCACTAGAGATTAGCCAATTCGGAGTGACATATGCTCCTCGAACAGTGATCAAAGGGCAAGCGTTAGCCGACTTTATTGTCGAACTAACCTTTCCACCAGATTCGACGAGAGGACTTGATCATCCCTGGTATCTTTACGTTGACGGATCTTCAACCAACATAGCTTCGGGGGCAGGAGTAGTTTTAATCAGTCCAGACAGACAAGTATTCACCTCGGCAATCAGATTTGGTTTCATGGCAACTAACAACGAAGCTGAGTACGAGGCTCTTATTGCTGGTCTCCACCTATCTCTTGCAGTAGGTGTTAGACGGTTACAAATATTTGGTGACTCACAATTGATTGTAAATCAAGTCCGAGGTGAATACGAGGCGAAAGACGGTCACATGATCGAATATCAGCGAATTGTTGTTTACCTGATGTCCTTGTTAGAACAAGTCTTCATTGAACAAATTCCTAGGACAAGAAACACACAAGCAGATGCGTTGGCCCGACTAGCAACTAGTGAGGGACCAGCAGAGTTGGCAGATATTATAATTACAAAGATGAATGATCCATCAACAAGAAGTTATAATGTCAACCAACTTGATGAACAACCAAGTGAAGAAGAAGACTGGAGAACAAATATAGTCAAATATTTAAAAAGTGGAGAAAAACCAAACAACCCTTTTGAAGCCGCCAAGCTAACAAAGCAAGCCGCCAGATATACTCTGGTAGGTGAGCAGCTTTACAAAAGGGGAATATCAATCCCATTTCTCAAATGTTTGACTAGGGGGCAAGGACGAGCAATACTCGAAGAAATACATGCTGGAGTATGCGGAAATCATACTGGGGGGCAAGCTTTGGCATACAAAACTACCAGACAAGGCTATTATTGGCCAACTTTACGTCAAGACGCAATTAAGAAAGCGAAGACTTGCCATCAATGTCAAATTTTTGCCCCGAACTGTTAGGATAAAAATTGTTAGTTTTGATGAGTTAAAACAAACCAGAAGATGTAATAGGACCATCTGGACCTGTTAGCCAGATGATGATCTAGATTAGGACTTAGTCTAGGGGGAACTGCCAGACCAGAAGACCTCACCAGAAGAGTCACCAGAAGACCCCACCAGAGGACTTCACTAGAGGACTCCACCAGAAGACTTCACCAGATGAGATCTGACCAGAGGCAGAGGACCTTCCCCAGACCAGACGAGTCTGGTGGAACAAAAGATGCTCAGTTTGATCCCCTGATTCTACTGAGTATTCTGGTTGTTCACCAGATTAGGACCAGAAGACACCGAGGTTGCCTGGTGTCTGGTCTTGCCTTCTCTGGAGAAAATCAGAGTTAGGCAGAGGAAGCTATTGACCGTTGGTGATTCAAATCAAGTCAACAAGATCAGGATTGGAAAGTTTTGAAGATAATCAATCCAAGGATCCCACCAACCCAATCAATCAATTAGGGAATTGATTGATTGAAGCTTCCTTATATAGAGGATCTGATTGGATTAGCTCTCCAACGGCTAGCCCTAATCCCCTCTATAAATACAAGAGTGCAGTTCAAGAAAAAGCTCTAGAGAGAGAATACACGCGCATAAGTTGATCCAAGCTTTTGATATTCATACCAAGCACTCTTACTGTTCATAATATTTATCTACTCTAAAGGAGTTGTTGAAACCTCAACCTGTTCATCTACCAGATAAGGTTGTAGGCTGTTGATCTTTAGATTGAAGTTAAATCTAAAGAGGTTGTAAGAAGGAACTGGTACTTCCCAATTCCAGTGAGTAAGTAAATGAGTTGGTTGATAGTGAGACTCCTTGGATATAAGGGAGAGTGGACGTAGGATATTCAATCCGAACCACTATATATCTTGTGTTCTTTATTGCTTTATTTTACTTATTGTCATTTTGTTTATTGTTCTCTTGTAAAAGGACTTTGAAAGACATTTAACTTAAGCTTCCGCAAATTAATCTAACTAGTGGGACCAACAAGTGGTATCAGAGCAGTGTGTCCAACGACCACTGCTTTGAAAAGCTTTTGGTGGTCACCGGGCAGATCCATTGCTCTTTAGTGCTTTTGTTCAAGTTCTTGTTATTTCCCTTAATTTTATTAAAATGTCTGCAAAATCTTCTTACAAGAGCCGTAAGCTCCCAGAATTCTCCTTTGAGGATTACAGCCACTGGAGCTTCATGATGAGCAATCATCTTGGAGCTATTCATCACCGCATGCTAGATGTGGTTGAAAGTGGCCCCATTAAATTTTACTGGACTCCTATTGATAGTGGCAGGTCAGAGTCCAGAGAAGAAACTAGTGAAGCTGCCCAGAAAACTGCAGAGGATAGAGTCCCCAGGCAGAGAATCCTCAAAAAGAAAGATGAGCTTGATAATGATGAAAGAAAGCTCTACAACTTAGACTAGGTGGCAAGAACAGAGATCATCAACACACTTACTAAAGAGGTGATTGAAAAGGTCAGTACGTGTGCCACTGCCAAGGAGATGTGGGACAAACTGGCACTACTCTGTGAGGGAACAGAGAAGATCAAAGACAACAAGCTCCAAGCTGTTCAACACTCGTTTGACACCTTCAAGATGAAACCAGACGAGACCATTGACCAGCTGGACATGCGTCTCACCAACCTCCTAAACAAGGCTAGTGCCTTAGGTAAGACCTACTCTGAAAAGGAAATTAATAGTAAAATCTTGCGTTCACTAACAAGCAGGTGGAGAATTAAAGTCACTGTGATCAAGGACAACAAGGATCTCAATACTCTGGATCATCATCTTCTGTTGTCTGATCTCAAAGCCTATGAGTATGATCTTCAAGAGGAGGATCAAACAGAAGAGGTTTCCTCTTCTGGTCAGAAAGGTGTTGCATTCTCTTCAACCATCAAGCCTGATGTCAAGCCAAATGAGTCTACTGCAGATGACTTGAGCCTCAAGGAGCAGGTAGCACTTCTAACTCGTAAATTAGATAAAATGAGTTCAAAATATGGCAGGTACAAAAGGCATTGGAAGGAATCTACCAGAGACAGAAAGAGTTCCTTCAAGCCTGCAGAGAAGGAGAAGACATCTGGAGATTCAAGGGAGACCAGATTCAGAACTCCAGAAAGGAGGAGAGATGACAACCCTGGGAGATCAGATTATCAGAGGAGGGATGGTAGCTCTGGCAGACCTGACTACCAGAGGAGAGAGAGTAGTCCAGCAAGATCAGACTACAACCAGAGGAGGAGAGAGCCCAGTCCTAGTCCCAGAGGAGACAATGCCTGCTACACATGCAACAAGTCTGGTCACTATAGTTATGATTGTCCTCAACTCACTCCTAGGGAAAGAGAAGAGAAAAGGATCAAGAGAGATAGGAGATATGCAGACAAGAGAGCATTGCTGGCAGAAGCAGAGGAGGAGGATACTAGTTCCAGTTCTTCTTCTTCTGACTTTGGATCAGATGATGATGTGTGTCTTATGGCAGACATCACTGAGGTAAATGAAACTACTCTAGTCCTATCTAATTCCAAATGTACTGAATCCTCTAATTCATCTGGTAACTCCAGAGAGTCTGATATGCAACAAATGCTATCAGATCTCCAAAATTGTGTCCAACTCTGTAAAAAACTTGAGAAAGAGAATGGTAGGCTCAGAGCTGAAGTTCAATCTCTCTCTCATGAGCATAAATCCACCAGAGAACTCATGAAAGATCATTCCAAAGAAGTCTCTGAACTTCAGGATAAGATCACAGAAAGAGATACTCTGGTAGATCAACTCATGAAAGAAAAGAACTCTCAAGAAGATGAGATCAATGAACTCAGAGCTAAATACCAGACTCTTATCAAAGGAAAACAAGTTGCTCACAACATAGATGAGATACCCATGCCCAGAGAAGCTCCAAAGATACCATCTGTTGTATCTATCATATCAGAGTCTTCTCAGCGCATTTGTGATAAGAGTGGTTTAGGATATTCTGGAATTACCACTAAAACTCATAAATACCTTTATAATAAAGACAAGTCTGTAAGAGCTGGTAAATTGGTAGAAATCTGGGATGATAAAGACTTAACTGGTAATGGTTACAAGGTGGTTCACAATCCTGCCTGGAAAAGGAATCACTCTGTTAATCACATAACATATGGTCCAGAAGAGTTGACTGTTCTGGAAGAGAAGGTGCTAGAGAATAAGTGTCAAAAAGGGGAACCATTAAAGATTGATGGTTCTGTGAACAATGAGTCCCAAGGAGTAGAAATTACTCAAATTGGAGGACCCCAGAGAAATCCTCAAAGGGAACCTAACCAGATTAGGGGACCTCAAAGGAAACACTCAAGAAAGGGGAATACCAATCAGAGTAATAACTACCAGAGAAGGAACAATGTTCAACAGCACCAAGTACCCCAGAGACAATTTTCTCAGAGGAATCAATTCCAGAATAGGTATACTCAAAGGAACTATAATCACCAGAACAGGTCTAATTCTCAGAACCAGAGGAGGTCTTCCAGACCCATCTATAGAAAACCAACTGATCTGGGAAGTTATGACACCAGAGATGGTTCTTCTAGGATGTACCCTTACAACCAGATCTTTAAGACCATGTCTCTAAGGGAGGCCATTCCAAAGGCCAGATTTGAGAAAAGGTACACCAGACCTGTTTATAGGAAAGGTGTCCTTATCAGACCAGTAGCTCAATATGTCATTGTTAGAGGACATGTGCTGGTAGATAGATTTGGAAGGAAGATAAGATCTCCTCATCCATCAAGGGATGATCTTTATCTATGGATTCCTACAAAACCTGCAACTAACCAATCAGGACCCAACACTAGTAGGGGACCTAATTGATTTCTCTGCAGGTAGATAAGAGTCCATTGGAGAAAGGACTTTCAAGCAACCATGTCTGGTACATTGATAGTGGATGTTCCAAGCACATGACCTTCCAGAAGGATAATCTCCAAGATTTCAAGCCATTGAATGGACCAAGAGTGATGTTTGGTGACAACAACTATGGAGTCACCAGAGGAGTTGGAAAGTTGACCTTCAACGGAGTATCTATAGATGAAGTCTACTATGTAGAAGGACTCAAGCATAATCTGCTTTCAGTATCCCAATTCTGTGACAAGGGATACTCAGTGAAGTTTTCTAGTGATTCATGCACTGTTTTCTCTTCTGATTATAATGATATCTTGCTAATAGGCTTGAGGAAGGGTAACATTTATCTTGCAGATTTTAGCAGTTGCCCAAGAAATGCTTGCCTGGTTGCAAAAGGATCTGCAGAGAACAGCTGGATTTGGCACAAGAGATTGTGTCATCTTAAATTCAAAACATTGAACAAGATTGCCAGAAAAGGTCTCATTCGAGGTCTTCCTAATGAAGTGTTTAAGAAGAATCAGGTTTGTGGTTCATGCCAGAAGGGTAAACAACCCAAGACTTCCTTTAAGGATGTCCAGAGCACAACCACAACCAGAGTACTTCAACTACTTCACATGGACCTGTTTGGACCTGTTTCTCCTCTTAGTTTCAGTGGAAGGAAGTACACCTTAGTGATAGTAGATGACTTTTCAAGATACACTTGGGTAGTGTTCTTGTTTAAGAAAAATGAAACTATGACTAAGTTGCCAGAGTTCTTCAAGCAGATTCAGAATGAGCAGAACCAGAGCATAGTCAGGATCAGAAGTGACAAAGGAACAGAGTTTTTGAATTCACACATTGCAGATTACTGCAAGGACCATGGGATTTTTCATGAGACATCTGCTGCCAGAACACCTCAACAAAATGGAGTAGCAGAAAGGAGGAATAGGACCCTCAAAGAAGCTGCAAGAACACTTCTGGCAGAGTACACCACTCCACGGAGATTTTGGGCAAAGGCCATTAATACAGCTTTCTATACACAGAACAGGTGCCTGATTGCCCAGAGACATAATAAGACTCCATATGAGGTATGGAAAGGTAAAACCCCATCTGTTTCATATTTTCATGTTTTTGGATGTAAGTGTTTCATCCATGACAATGGGAAATCTAAATTAAGAACTTTTGTTGCCAAAGTGGCTGATGGAATATTTTTAGGATATTCCAGCACCAGTAAGGCTTTTAGAGTTTTTAATAAGAATTCACTTTGTGTGGAGGAAACACCTCATGTTATTTTTGATGAATCTACTTTTGAGTGCAAGGTGGACTCTAAGTCTTCTGATGAGACCCAGAATCAGACTACACCTAGAGTTATCAAAGTCAATCCACCTATTCTTGATTCAGATTCAGATGATGACCCATCTCCTGGTTCTCTGAAGCAGAAGCCTTCACAGGGAGCAGAACCAGAAGAGGTTGGTACTCCTGTAGGGGGAAGCTCTTCTGCAGACGGTGATACTCACCAAGGTGGTACTGCAGAAGATGATCACCCAGGCAAGACCACGGGAAGGAGGACCCTGGTTGATCACCCCAATGACCTGATCTTAGGAGATCCAGCTAAGGGTGTCCAGACTAGGAGAACTCTTAACTTAGCTGCCTTATTTAGTTGCTATGTGTCCTTGATTGAGCCCAAGAACATCAAGGAGGCACTGAAAGATTCAAATTGGATTGTTGCTATGCAGGAGGAGTTGAATCAATTCACCAGACAGGATGTTTGGGAGCTGGTAGACAGACCAAGACATCAAAAGGTGATAGGCACTAAGTGGGTTTTCAAGAATAAGAAGGATGAGAATGATATCATTACTAGGAACAAGGCAAGGCTAGTGGCCCAGGGCTATTCTCAGTCTGAAGGAATAGACTATGATGAGACATTTGCTCCTGTTGCCAGACTAGAAGCCATCAGATTGTTCTTAGCATATGCTGCTCACATGAAGTTCAAAGTATACCAGATGGATGTGAAATCTGCCTTTCTTAATGGGATTCTCATTGAGGAAGTGTATGTGGAACAACCTCCTGGTTTTGAACAAGGTAACAAGGTGTTTAAGCTTAAGAAAGCTCTTTATGGGCTGAAGCAGGCACCCAGAGCATGGTATGACACTCTATCTCAATTTCTTATGGACAATGGTTTTACAAAGGGTAAAATTGATAGGACCTTGTTGGTCCCACCAATGAAACTCTCTTCAGCCATGGAGCTCGTCTGGACCTGCTGGAAAACACTTTGGCCCAGGCTGAGTTGCAGAAGAAGAAAGAGGAGTTCAAATCTCTTTCCATGGCCAAGCAGCTTGCTGCAGAAGAGGAGTCTGAAGCTGAGCAGGATCCAATCTCCATCTCTGGACCTGCAAAGAGAAAGATAAGAAGAGTCAAGAAAAGCTTCCTTGAGACTGTTGTTGAAGAAGCTCAAAAGAGATACAAGGAAGAGACTCCAGAGGAGAAGCAAGCAAGGATCAGGAAGAACATAGATGAAGAGCAGAGGCTCATATATGTTAGAAGGCAAAGCAAGAAGAGCAGAGAAGCAGGTATTTCTTCTGGTGCAAGTGGCTCGAGCCAGAGGAGGAAAGCTCCCATTGAAGTGATGAACATTCTGCCTCTCAGGACAGAAGGGTCTTTTGACTCTACTGTGCCTGTGCCCTTGATTGAAAAATGGAAGGAGGCAAAGACTCTCTGGTTCATCCAACACTATATCCAGAGGCCAGCACCAGAGGATGATGAGCTAATCAACAAGACCTTCCACACCTGGATGCAAGCTTATGATGCAGAGCTGTACAAGCAATTGATGGACTCAACCATTGAGTTCAACCTGGAGGTGACTGCCCCTGAGTTCACTTATCTTAACACTCCCATGGCAGGAGACCAGGTTGATTGGGCTGAGCTGAAGAGATTGTACAAGACAAAGGTGTTGGTGAACTTCACTCCAACATCTTCTGTTGAGTTGAAGGCCGTCCAGGATAGGTTTCTGGACTGGTTTCTGGTGCCCAAGGAAAACAGAAGATATGCTTAGATAGGACCAGAATTGCATTGTAATCTGTAATCACTGTTGTCCTTATTATCAATGAAAATATCATATTTTCTCTGTTCAAAAGACAACCTCTTGTTGTCTTAATTGTTTGCCTGATAAGATCTATTCTAAGGTCTTATCCTTTACTATTTTTATGCTTAAATTCTTCTTTTGATCAGTTCTGGTAGTGTTTTAACTCCATCAAAAAGGGGGAAATTGTTAGGATAAAAATTGTTAGTTTTGATGAGTTAAAATAAACCAGAAGATGTAATAGGACCATCTGGACCTGTTAGCCAGATGATGATCTAGATTAGGACTTAGTCTAGGGGGAACTGCCAGACCAGAAGACCTCACCAGAAGAGTCACCAGAAGACCCCACCAGAGGACTTCACCAGAGGACTCCACCAGAAGACTTCACCAGATGAGATCTGACCAGAGGCAGAGGACCTTCCCCAGACCAGACGAGTCCGGACCAGACGAGTCTGGTGGAACAAAAGATGCTCAGTTTGATCCCCTGATTCTACTGAGTATTCTGGTTGTTCACCAGATTAGGACCAGAAGACACCGAGGTTGCCTGGTGTCTGGTCTTGCCTTCTCTGGAGAAAATCAGAGTTAGGCAGAGGAAACTATTGATCGTTGGTGATTCAAATCAAGTCAACAAGATCAGGATTGGAAAGTTTTGAAGATAATCAATCCAAGGATCCCACCAACCCAATCAATCAATTAGGGAATTGATTGATTGAAGCTTCCTTATATAGAGGATCTGATTAGATTAGCTCTCCAACGGCTAGCCCTAATCCCCTCTATAAATACAAGAGTGCAGTTCAAGAAAAAGCTCTAGAGAGAGAATACACGCGCATAAGTTGATCCAAGCTTTTGATATTCATACCAAGCACTCTTACTGTTCATAATATTTATCTACTCTAAAGGAGTTGTTGAAACCTCAACCTGTTCATCTACCAGATAAGGTTGTAGGCTGTTGATCTTTAGATTGAAGTTAAATCTAAAGAGGTTGTAAGAAGGAACTGGTACTTCCCAATTCCAGTGAGTAAGTAAGTGAGTTGGTTGATAGTGAGACCCCTTGGATATAAGGGAGAGTGGACGTAGGATATTCAATCCGAACCACTATATATATTGTGTTCTTTATTGCTTTATTTTACTTATTGTCATTTTGTTTATTGTTCTCTTGTAAAAGGACTTTGAAAGACATTTAACTTAAGCTTCCGCAAATTAATCTAACTAGTGGAACCAACACGAACATTCATACCCCGGCCCAACAGCTCGTATCAATTTATAGCCCGTGGCTATTTGCTAGATGGGGGATGGACATTATTGGTCCTTTCCCAGCGGGAGTTGGAGGAGTTCGATTTGCCGTTGTGGCAGTCGACTATTATACAAAATGGGCAGAAGCAGAGGCCATGTTGAAAATCACGCAACAGAAAATGATCAACTTCATTTGGAAGAATATTGTCTGTCGTTTTGGAGTTCCACAAACCATCGTGACAGACAATGGTCCGCAGTTTGATGGAAAGGAGTTGAGAGATTTCTGTACAAAGTGGGGGATCAAGAAACATTATTCTACGCCCTATCATCCCCAGTCAAATGGACAAGTCGAGGCCGTAAACAAAATTATCAAGCATACGTTAAAAGTACGGCTAGCAGAAAGCAAAAGCAGTTAGTCTACAGAGCTTCCGGAAGTCTTATGGGCATACAGAGTTTCTCCCAGGTCAAGCACCGGAGAAACACCTTTTGCAATGGCTTTCGGAACAGATGCTGTAATACCAATCGAGTTAAAGACCAACACATATCGGACGACCAACTTTGATGAGCAGGCGAACAATTCTGCTCTAGCTACTGAAATGGATTTGCTCGAAGAAAAAAGACTGAATGCCGAGCTAAAAAATGCTACCTACAAGCAGCAAGCAGAACGCTATTATAATTCCCATATTAAAATCAGGGAATTCAGAGTTGGAGATATGGTTCTAAGAAAGTTGCTCGCCCAACCTCCAGGTGTATTGGGACCAACTTGGGAGGGCCCGTATCGTATAATGGAAAAATTCGTTAATGGTGTATACGATATCAAAAATATGGAAGGCAAGCCGGCCCAATACTCCTGGAATGCTGTACATCTGAAGAAGTACTATCAATAAGACGAACAAGTTCCTAATTGGGCGAACAATTTACTTGGGGGGTTGATGAACCATATAAGGGACAAGTGTGGCAAACCAGAAAACTTGCCTAATTTTTTGAAAATTTTGCTAAGTATAGGATAAAGAGTTGTTCGGCACAATGTATAGTTTAGTGCTGTTTCATCTTTTAATTTTAGACAGAGTTGCTCGGCAAAAATATTATAAGCGAGCATGTTTTGGTTAGTGTTCAAAGTTGTTCGTCAGTTTATATTTTTTAGTGACGAGCAGTCTTACAACACTTGTAAATTTTTCATAATGTAAATATAGTAGTTGTTCGTCAAAAAGGAAAAGTCCAAAAGCTCGAGGTACAAGTCCATATTGAGGACCAAAGCCACTTAAAGGTTGTTCGTTTTTTAAAATGAACAAAACCTAAGGCTAAACCCTGATTCCACTAAAGGCAAAGTTCAATTCGAACAAAAGCCCAACACTATATGTTATAATTGCAAAGTCATTGACAAAAATGTAAAGGCAATTACCATATAAAGAAAATGAGCGAACATGAGAAAGACATTCCATTAATCAAAATGCATTAAGCCTAAAAAATAGTACAATGATCCTAGAAGTCAAGTACTACAAAAGGAGCGAACAACTATTACAAGGAAGATAAAAAGAAAAAAGCTAAGTCCTAAGAACTATTGCTGCTCGGCAGGAGGAGGATCTTGAGTTTGATCGACGGGAGGTTCAATGATCATATCTCGGGCCAGGTCTTCGGCTGCTTTATCCTCCGCCTCTTTGGCATTTTGCTCGTCAACCACAGCCGCCTCTTCCTCTTGTTCGCCTTCATCAACAGGAGGCGGAGGATGAGTGATGACGATACTGGAGTCAAGTTTGTCAAGTTTAACTCCTAGTACAGCCAAATCCGTCAGCTGAATCTCAATATTGTTCGGCGGTGGATAGTGCTCCATGAATTCATTCAAGTCCTTGCTCATTTCTTCCACCATATCCTTGTAATCATAAGCATCGGCCGTGCGGATGCTGTCCGCGTAGGCGCAAATGTACCCAAGGTTTGAAATGGGGGCAGTTCGAGCCTGAACTTCAGCTTCGAGTTGCTCGCTTGTGAAGAGGTTGGCTTCCGCCTCCCGAAGACGAGCAACTTCCACTTTGAGCTCAACGATCTCTTGTTCGGCCACGGACAGCTTCTTCTCCCCCTCGCCGAGCATGGCCTCTTTACCTCTCAATTCACCAGATAGACCCTGAATTTCTTCAAGGTGCTTCTTCTCAGTATCAATGTAAACATTGATCTGGTTATTGAGACGGGCAAGTTTGGCCTCATATTGGCTGATGAGGCCGTCCTTCTCCTCTGTGAGTTGCCGAGCAGTGCTGGCATAGCGGCGAGCAGATTCTTCTTGCTCGGCAATCTGGGCCATTGCCCTTTGGGCCGTGACAAGGCCATTAGCATGGAGCATCATAGAGAGATGGACGTTGTCCGCCAGCCCTTGTTGGAAGATGGCTTTGTCCAGGGGACGTGTCCAGGCTCGGGCGATCAACTCCGTCGCCCTGCGAACGTGATCGCCAGGAATCTCCCTTATGTTGACGGGAGTCTTCGAGCAAGCATACTGATGTACAACACTTGCTCGACCAGGATGATCGTCAGCACGATATCTGCGAACAAGAAAGTAAAGGATACTTAGAAAAATAAAATAAAAAGTGAATCTTGCTCGGCAAAGGCAGGGGTAGACTTACTCCTTAAATTTCTGATCATCCCAACCCAGATGGGTGAGGTCTTCAGGGCCACGGACAGGGGTGGAATCCCTGCCCGCTTTGCCGGTTCTCTCTGTAGGCTCGATGGAGGAGTGCCGAACAGCATCCCCCTCAGGGCGAGCATGACTCTGGCCCACCTTTTCCTTCCCCTTACCGCCGCCGGGGACATCGTGGGCCAATGGAGTCCCATCAGCTTTTTTCAAACGTTTCCCCCCGCGAGGAGGAGAAATTGGAGAAGATGGCTGAGCAGGACAAGGGGGAGCAGCTGGTCGCGGAACTTTGGCTCCTTCAGCCTTGTTCGTCATCCCCAGAACCTTAGTAGGCGGGTCACCTCTCCTCTTCCGTCCCTTCGGAGGCGCCATCTCGAAAACTCTTTGTTCCAAGAGGGCAAAGCAGGGTGGAACGGCAACGGTGACTTACTCGGCTACATAAAAAAATATATATATATATAAAAAAGAGTTAGACGAGCAAGTTGGGGAGGTCGAATGATGAGCAAAGTTTATATTAAGAGTTAGAAATTTTTCATACCTGGGGGTACCTCTGCCTGGGCCTCTAGATGACGAGGGTAAGTAAGTAGGCGAGCAACTCTCAAGCACTTTCCCTCACGCAAATACTCAGTGGTCCTTTCTGCTCTATTGCGAAGGCCGACCAAGCAGGCGGTGAAGAGGAACTCCGAGCCAATCTCTTCTTCCTCCGAGTTCCACTTGGGTAAACGAGGGCCTGCGAACAAACAAGAAAAGTTAAATTAGAACAGTACAGTTCGAGGGCGAACAAGAAAATAATCTTACGTTTAAATTTCCGATAAGAGGCTGGGGAATTTATTCGTCCATCACCACCGTGTGGACCAGAAGATGCTCGCCAATCACCCCCGATGAAGAAAAAGTGTTGTTTCCAATCGCGAATTTTGTTCGGCACTCCCTCTACCATCTTCAATCCTGTCCTGGCCTTGAGGTAGTAGTAACCTTCCTCTCCAGGGGGACATCTTGTGATCGTCATAAGGTAGTTGATCTCTTCTACAGTTATACGATCAACGTACCCCTCCAGTGCAAACAAACACATTGTCCCCAACAAGTTCATCCACCCAATCGGAGTAATTTGAGTGATTGCAAGGTTGGTCGCCTCTAGGAAGCGACCAACAATGGGTGGAAGAGGCAGTTTCAATCCAGCGATCAAAGTATGAATGTTGATCGACGTGCATCCTGGAGGTGGGCGATCAGCTCTCTCTTTTCTCTTGGGGGCCCACATATGAATATCATAGGGAATCTTGTAGGTCTCCCGGATCGAGTCCAACTCGTATTCGCGAACAACACTTTTAATTTTGCTCGCCTGGAATTTCGACTTCACCAAATCCAACACTTCTCTCTGTGGGCGAGCAAAGTTGTTCGTGTGTTCCTCAGCATATGCTCGCCATTCAAATGGCCGAGCAACTCCAGTTGGGATCTCGTCTTCCATCATCTTTGGAGATGGGAACCCTATCCCTTCCAAAAATTCACGAGTCAACTCGTCGAATTGGGGATCTTCCGATTCAGCGCTGGACGAAGAGCCTTCGTCGGAATCTCTGTTCGCAGCGACCACCACCTCCCTCCCTGACGGGCGAGCACCTGTATCTTCTACCGATCGAACAACGGAGTCTACGTGGGAATCCGATGCCGAAGAGACTTCGAAAGGGGGTCGATTCTCGTGTGCCACAATAGGGAAGAGGGGTTCAAGAGTTTCCTCGGATTTGTTGCTCGAATGCGAAGACATAGAAGGAGAAGGAAGAAGAAGAACCAGACGGCGGCGATTCATCGGAGAAGACGGCGGAGCGAAGCCCCACACGGCGGCGATGGAGGTTTTTGAAGAAAAACAAAAGAAATGAGGTGAAGAAAGAAAGTAACTACCTGGGAAACAAAATTGGAGGCCAAACATT
Source organism: Ballota nigra (assembly GCA_947034835.1). NCBI lineage: Eukaryota > Viridiplantae > Streptophyta > Magnoliopsida > Lamiales > Lamiaceae > Ballota > Ballota nigra. The sequence goes on from OX344723.1 coordinate 52,750,460, forward strand.
GAAGAAACGGACGCCGGAGAGCTCGAAATCGCCGGGAGTGGAAGAAGTCGCCGGAGTACTGTAGCAAGAAATGAAAAAGTGCGAAAAAATTTGTTTCCCCTTCTATTTATACCCCAAGCAAAAAACGGGGTACCAAGTGTAATTTCCAACAAAATTCGGGCCAATTTGAGAGGAAACGGGGTCTTTTTTCGAACATAAAGAAAAATCGAAGGACCTACGCGCAATTATAGGGGCGCGTCGCCTCGGGATTGATCGCGTGTGGACGGCGCGCAATCATACCGCCCACTTCATCCTCGTACATCCCCCAGATCTTGGGAAGACGAAACGGTGAACCCAAAGTTGATCGCCTATTTCAATGATGATCGTCCAAATCATCACCAGTATAGTATCCTAACTACAGTTGCTCGCCACAAATTTACTCGTCTGGGACAACATGTAGTCAGGATAGGGGGCAATTGTTGATAGACGAACATAAATCAATGACTGGCGAACGAGAATTAAAGCCTTAATAAGGATTACGAGGAATCAACCCCAAATCAAAGATGATCAACAAAGGAAATCAAGTCAGAGTGCATAAATCAATCCAGGGAGTGCATAAACTGACGAACAACTACAAAGACGAACAGCTTATCGGCGAACAGGTTTGAAGGCCCAAGACCAGAGATGAACATTCTGCTAAGTCACTGATGACGAGCAACATTGATAAAAGGTGGTGAATCTACCAACCTAAGAGGTGCATGTCGACGAACAAAGGATCAAGATCCCAACGCCAATCTGTGTAAAACACAAAGGTGAACAACTTCTGAGCCATGTACCCAAAAGGCGAACAACTTTAATAAAAAAACCATCCTAGATCAGCTATGCCGACCTGGGCGAACAACAATGAAGTCCGAGATAAGACCAAAGAAGACTTTGTAACTAAGATTCAGCTTAGATAAGGTCAAACTAAGGTCAAATGTCACATGTCAAGCATGCAGGCTAGGGAGACCAAGAGTCATAGACACCTCATGCTTGCTAGTCTCTATAAATAGTTGTTCTCCAGCTTAAGAAATACAAGTTCAAATTCACAAATGCTCCAAAAACACACACTTAAACACCTAGACGTGCACACATACGAAATTATTACGATTTCGACTTTCACGTTTACAAGTTCATAACCCGAATCCTCGATTTACCATTTACGGTGGTAACCAATCACACGTAATTGATTGATGATCTTTAAACCGAACTTAAACAGTCACTAATCCACCCGATTAAAATTGATCACCAACAGTATAGATTAGGAATGGAATATAATTATTATGTGTAACTATATAAAATTATTATTGTTATTGATTGTTGGAATAATTATTTAATAATAATATTGATAATGATTGTTTGAATTTATATATATATATATATATATATATATATATATATATATATATATATATTCGTAATAGCAATATTATTTATTAAAAATTTTATAATTATATTATATTTTTAATAATTCTTATAATTATAAACAAAATAACATTATACTACTATTATTTAATAATTTTTAAATTAATAATTTTTATTATTGTTGGAATTATTATTTAATATTATTTTATTATTTATTTTTTTAATTATGACATATTTGTTTAATTGCATTATTATTATTTTAGTAATATAATTAGTATTATTTATTTTATTGTTATTTAAGATAATTTTTATAATCAAATATTATTATTTTTATTTTTATTTTTATTAATATATAAGTAGTAATTATAAAATTATTATATATATACTGTAGAAATATAAATATTATCGTTGAAAATTATTATATTATTATTATTATTGAAATTGATTGTTATTATTTTTATTACTACTTATAATTTTACTAAGTAGAATTATTTTAATGATATTTTTATGATTGAGTATTAATACTAAGTAGAATTATTTTAATGATTGAGTATTAATAATAATATTATTAGTGTAGATAATTATTCCTCAATATGTTGGGTTTAAAATAAGTAAAATCAAATTTACACCTTAATCACCCTAGAATTTATAGCTAGTCTAATCATGAAATAATATGTCAAAGCAAAATATTGGCAACTATTACCAACTACCAACAACAACCATGCATGACGCAGTATGATATTGATATACCTCACTTAAGCTAGTAAGTAAAGGCTGAAGGATCGATTTCTTTATAGATGTGTTTAAAATATTCAGTGCAAATGCAGTCAAACAACAAGTTCTCACCTTTATTGTTTAGATAGATGATTAGGCGTGAAATTGTCATTATTCGTCACTCGAAATGCCCTAATTTTGGTTGATTTTGTGAGTATTTAGAGTCATTTGAGTATCATTTTCATAAACTAATGAATTTGTCTCTTTGATGCTCATAGATGGATAGAGGGCGAAAAGAGGAGTTCGTAGGACTTTGAATCGACTCAAACGGATGCCCGGATGAGAAGATATCGAAGAAATACGAAAAGTACTAGTTTGAGGGAGCAAAAGTATCATTGGAGTGCACAAGCTAGAAGAGCTCGAGCACGTTGTGCTCGAGTTGGTCGTGTATAGTGCTCGAGCTGAAGTGGGTCGTGCACTGAGTGCACGAGTCAGTCGTGCATAGTGCTCGAGCTGAATCAAGTCGTGCACTAGTGCACGAGCTCGACTACTCGAGCACTTTTTGGGTTCTGTTAGTTTCGGAGTGCTCGACCACACACTACTCGTGCACTAGTGCACGAGTAAGTGCACGACCCGTCGTGTTTTTGGCCCATTAACTCCCGATTTGACCCGTTGCTTATATATACCCCTTCCGAACACGTTTTTTACAACCACTTGATACCATACTACGTTTGGAGACTGAGTTTTGAGAGAGAGGAAGAAGAGAAGAGACGAGCAAGTTTATTTTTATGTTTTTTTGAGGTTTTCTTACGAATTCACATCACGATTTTACTTTGTAGTTTCGTTTCTTCCTGTCTTTTGTTCTTAAATACGTTGAGACTTCGTTTTGTTTAATTAATTTCAGTTTATTCTTTTATATCTCAAAACCCTAGTTCATGTTCGATCTTCTCTTCGTTATAATTACTATGTTCATGTTCGTTACTTATTTAATTGCTTTAGTTTACGTTAAACCTATGTCTAGCTAAAACCCTTGCATGCTTGGGGTAAGATGAACTCGTAGAAGTAGGTTGTGGGTACGTAATTAGGGTAACTTGTGACGTTAGGTTTTAATTCTCTTGATTAATGAATGCTTAAAATTAATCTAGACTTTACTTTTGAATTTCGTTCGAAAGGTGTTAGAGAGAGGACGACCGTATCACTCTTTAACAACGAGTAGACTTAACTAGAGGGTTTAGAAAGGGTTAATTCATCTACCAGTTTGGCGAAGGAGGACGACCGCATCACCTTAGTTAAATCAGGGTCTCATTAATTAAGCATAATCTATTAACTTGTTAGTGGATTAGTGAAGTCGAGTGTTAGGGGTAAAGTATTAGGGTTTAGAATCTTGAGCTTTCACCTTGTATTCTTTTACTTAGGTTATTTCTGGTGCGTCACAGTTATTTTGATTATGTACCTGCTCTGTTAGTATACGTAGGGATTCTTATCCTAAGCATCACCATCTCTTACTTGAAAACAACCCGTAGTTATTTCGTCTTCTTTAGTTCGTTAGTATAATTAGTTTATTTTAGTTGTTTTAATTAATCTTAAAAAAAAAACCCAAAAACATTACACTCATATTAACTACGACGCGTAGATCTTCAGGGATCTGTTCGCATACACTCCATCTCGTGGGTTCGATATACTTGGCCGTTATACTTACTCATACTACAGTGAACTCGTCCGCTTGCGGGTAAGCGACTAGTAGAAGTTAGTGTAATTCACTTCAAGTTAATGGCGCCGTTGCCGGGGATGGCGTTGTATGTTTTTTTAATAGGACTTGTCGATAGCTTAGTAGTTAGTAGTGAGTGATTTTATTTTCTGTTTTTTTATTATTTCGTGCATATTCGGCAGTTGCGTTTTGATTCTTCTGTTAGTGTTTCAGGTTTATGAGAACACGCTCACAAGGCAATACGAGCGAAGAGAGGTTACCTGCAGATCCTGAGACAATAGCAAGAAGAAACCGAGCCTTCTTACGAAGGATGAACATTGTCGGATGGAAAGAACCGATGGACATCACTAATGAGTTGGACGATATCGAGAATGAGTTCAATCAGGCATTGAACCGGGTTGACGGCACTGATGGGAATACTAGCAAGAATCAAGATCCGTTAGGAGAGAGCCAGAGCCAAAACCCGGGTACTCAGAACCAAAACAGCCCAGCTCATAACATGGTCCAAAATCCTCATAACAACCCTGCTTACCCACATCCTAACCTACCACAAAACAACTTACCCTATCCACCCTACCCATACCCACCATATCCTTACCCACCATACCCGTATCCTCCACATCCAGTTTACAATCAACCATCTGTTTACCAACCACCACCACCCCAACAAGTACCCGTACCAGTTGCTAATCCTCAACACGTTCCGCAGAACGTAGATCAAAATCTGGCTATTCGAGGGAGATTTGCAGCGCAGCCACAAAGGTATTATGATGGAGTGGCATTGCCTCCTGTTGAGGCAAATAACTTATCGATTTCCCCGGGAATTCTTAAGCTGCTTACCGAGAATCAATTCAAGGGGGTGATCGGGAAGGAGAATCCTCACACTCACCTGAGGAGTTTTCTCATGATAGCCTCCACATTCAACTATAATGGCATGTCTGAAGATGCCAAGAGGCTTAGGCTATTTCCATTCTCTCTGACGGGAATAGCCAAAGAGTGGTATGACAACACGCTCCCACGGGGAGGTGTAACCATATGGGCTGAGCTCGAGCGTTTGTTCCTCGAGCGATTCTACCCTCCATCGAGAATGATTAAAGCGAGAATTGAGATCTCTTCCTTCCGCCAGAAGCAAGGAGAGGATTTACGCCAAGCGTGGGAGAGATACTCAAATATACTGATAGAGTGCCCGCAGCACGGGTATAATGAGGGAGATATTATGACGTTCTTCTATAGTGGAGCCAGCAAGGCTGGGCAAGCCCATTTAGATGCATGTGCGAGTGGAGCGTTTATGAACCAAGGGATAGAGAGATGTAGAGAGATCGTGGACAACATTGTCACGAATGCCTGTACATGGAACGAGGATCCGGAGTTTCAGAGAGTTTGTAAGTTGGAGGAGAAAGAAGGTGAAGGAACGAGAAGGTTGTTGATGGCCATGATGGAAAAGATTAACAACCTCGAGTTGGGGAAGAATTTGGTTGGAGAGCATGCAGCAGAGAATGATAGAGTAGACCAGCCAAGTGGACAGCAAGAGGTAGCCAATTACATGGGAGGTCCGTATTACAATCAGAATGGCTACCAAGGTGGAAATCAGTATGGAAGACCTTCTTATGGCCAACCATTTGTACCTCCAGGACCACAGCCACCTCAAAATCAATGGAGGAACACACAAGGGTATCAAGGAGGCCAGCAGCCTCCTCAAAACACATGGAGGAAAAATGAGAACTTTTCATATGCTAACCCAAAAGCTGGTATTACTGTTCCTGCAGGTGTTGATCCGGGGTCTAAACCTCCTGGTGGAGAAGGCGGTGCATCAACCGAGGAGATGTTGAGAGCAATTCTACAGAAGGTGGGGGGAGGAAGTAAGAGGTTGTCATCCTTGGAGTACGATGTGAAAGAGTTGCATAAAAAGGGTGATCAACGTGATCAAGAGCTCCAGAAGATGAACGTTGAGTGGACTAGAACTCAACAAGAGAACAATCGAAGGTTCACTTCCATAGAGTTCCAGATGGGCCAGATTGCAAAGTCATTGAATAGAGAGCCGGGTAAATATCCTTCCATGCCGGAGGGGAACCCGAAAGAGCATTGCAAGGCGATCCAGCTTTGAAGTGGAACCAACTATGAAGGTCCTCAGATGCCTGCTGATTCTGAGACGCCTCAAGTTGAGAAGGGAATAAAAAGTGAAGGGATTGAGAAGAAGGTTGAGGGTGAGAGCACTCAAGCGAGCAAAGAGTTTGAAGAGGAAGGCATTGAGAAGTGTGAGAGAGTTCCTAAGTGGAAGAAGGCAAAGGAAGCAAGGGAGAAAGGAAAAGAGACCGAGAAAGATGAATGGGGGGTACCCAAATCGGTGATACCCGTCCCATATCCACAACGCTTCATGAAAAAGAAGCTTGATGAGAAATTCGCTAAGTTCCTTTATGTTTTTAAACAATTGCATATTAATATCCCTTTTTATGATGCTTTGGAACAGATGCCTAATTATGCAAAGTTTTTGAAGGACTTGATCGCGAAAAGGCGGCGAGTGGATGAGCCGAAGTTGGTGCAGTTGAACCATGAGGTGAGTGCATTAGTGCACAAGGCGCTTCCTCCAAAGCTGAAGGATCCCGAGAGCTTCACCATTCTTTGTGATATCGGGAATGGGATCAAGAAGAGAGCGTTGTGCGACCTCAGAGCGAGCATAAATTTGATGTCGTTGTCGCTTTTCAAGAAGTTGGAAGGTGGTGAACTTCAGCCCACAATGATGACGCTTCAACTTGCCGACCGGTCTATTACTCGACCTCAAGGTATGGTTGAAGACGTCCTAGTGAGAGTTGGAGATCACATTTTTCCATCCGACTTTGTAGTGCTAGAGATGGAGGAAGATGAGCACATGCCCCTAATCTTGGGAAGACCTTTCTTAGCTACGGCGGGGATGGTGCTAGACGTGGCAAATGGGAAGATTACATTGAAGGTTGATGATCAAGAAGTGAAGATTTCCCTATATGAAGTCATGAAGCACCCGAGGGAGGATGAGAGTTTGTATTGCATGGATGCAATTAATCCTCGTGTTGAAGACACACCTCCTATCTCTAATCTTTCTCATGTTCATAATTTCGTTAATCCTTCACTTGATAATTTAACCCATGAGCATTATGTTTTTGATTATGTTGATAGGGATAAAGTGAAGAAGTTGAATGATGAAGAGGTGAAAAGTGGGGACGTGGTTCAGTTTGAAGGAAAATGAGGAGTCAAGAAGAAAAAGTCCAAATTCAAGAAATTGTTTGGAAAGACGCCTCCAGATAAAGGAGAGAAGTAGTTGAGACCCATAACATTTGGGGATGAGAAGAAAGCAAAAGAGTTAATGATGGTGGGGCATCAAGGAAAGGAATGCAAGCACCACTCTTATGAGAGTAATGGGGGTAAATTTGAGTATGATGTCCCATAAGCTCCTTTGAGCTTGGTCCAGCATGAGGACCTTAAAAATAGCGCTGAATGGGAGGCAACCCATTTTTATTTGCTTTCATTTGTTTTTAGTGTCTTTTTATGTTATTAGGGTGTTGTTGAATCGTAAGTTCTAACCTCGTACGTGAGAGTTTGTTTTGTAGGCTTGTCTCGATTGAGCTATCCAAAAGGGAGAAACTCAAGCAAGGGAGTGTGCTACGTTTGAGAGAAACTAAATTGTGTGGTTGAGGTAACCCACAACCCCAAACTTAGACCTCTTCTCAAGGTCAAAGTTTGGGGGGTGGAGTTTTTTTATGTTTCTTGTTATATTGCACCGGAGCACCCCTTATCTTTGAGTGTGTTTTGCCATTTATTTTGAGATGCTCCTCGGGGTGATTTTGATCTGAGTCGCTATGATTTATTTCGTGTTTATTGACCCCTTCTACTTGTTAGTTGTCATTGTTGAGTATGAAGTGATGAGTAGAGTAGAATTGTGGATTGGAGTTAGGGACTCTTTTGTGTGAGTGTTTGAGCTAGAGTGGATTTGAGAAAGAACTTGTATGCTTGTGAATTTTTCTTTTGAGTACTTGTGAGATGAGAGTGAGAATTCACTAGGACTAGCATGGATGTGAAAGCCGTGAGATTTGAGCCTTATGAGATTTCGATATATGAATGAATCTCTGTGTTTGTGAGTGAATCATCACCTTAGAGGATGCTAGAACTTGTGTGTGCTCTTGCTTCTTGATTGTGTCCAGTTTGATATGCCGAATAGGATCTTAGGCCATCTTTGATTTTATTGAGTCACTTAGCCAAAATTTTCCTTACCATTGATATTGAATCCCTTGTTAGCCCCTTTGATCCTAAAGCCTATTTTATTTGCTAGCACATATGAACACTATTTTAATTCCTAAGCCTTTTTGTCCCAATTTGAGTGGAGAATAGGAAAAGTGTGAATGTGAAGGGAGTGAATTGAGCTGAAAAAGGAAAAGGTTGTTTGTTGAGTGAATATGAGAAGAAGGTGTGATGAAGTCATGAGATGTGGGAAAAAGAGAAAAAAATTGAGAATGAGCAAAAGAAAAAAGAGCTCATGTGTTTGTGCGAAAAAGAGAAAAAAAAGTGATTGAAAAAAAAAAGTGAAAGGAGTTAGAAAGAAAAAAAAAATTGAAGTGTTGAGAGTATGGAATTGAAAGGGTGTTGATTGAAAATGTTTGAAGTATTCTGTTCCTAATCTCGAAATACCAAAGTTTGACTTTCTATTCTCCATTCACTTTAGTCACTTTACCCTATATTGTTATCCCACATGTCCAAAGAGCCTACATTACAACCTTGAGAAAAGTCATTTTTTATTCGGCATTGATTTCTAGAGTACGGTCGAAGTTAAGAGCACTTACAAGCCTATGGCTGCCAATTTGTGTGATTGATTGTTTGAGTGAGTCCCTTGATCATTGTTATACACTTGTGAGGGAGTAAAACACATCGTTGAGTGCACATCCATGTTTGATTTTGGTGATTCTTGCTGTTTGTGCATGAGTATGATGAAGGAAGGTGAGGGAGTATACTTGTGATGCATCTTTGAAGCTCGAATTTATATACTTGCATGATTGGATTCTATGACTCATTCCTAACAATTTCACTTGACTTATTATTTCGTTGCTTGAGAACAAGCAACATGGTAAGTTTGGGGGGGTTGATTAGGCGTGAAATTATCATGATTCGTCACTCAAAATGCCCTAGTTTTGGTTGATTTTGTGAGTATTTAGAGTCATTTGAGTATCATTTTCATAAACTAATGAATTTGTCTCTTTGATGCTCATATATGGATAGAGGGCGAAAAGAGGAGTTCGTAGGACTTTGAATCGACTCAAACGGACACCCGGATGAGAAGATATCGAAGAAATACGAAAAGTACTAGTTCGAGGGAGCAAAAGTATCATTGGAGTGCACAAGCTAGAAGAGCTCGAGCACGTTGTGCTCGAGTTTGTCATGCATAGTGCTCGAGCTGAAGTGGGTCGTGCACTGAGTGCACGAGTCAATCGTGCATAGTGCTCGAGCTGAATCAAGTCGTGCACTAGTGCACGAGCTCGACTACTCGAGCACTTTTTGGGTTCTGTTAGTTTCGGAGTGCTCGACCACACACTACTCGTGCACTAGTGCACGAGTAAGTGCACGACCCGTCGTGTTTTTGGCTCATTAACTCCCGATTCGACCCGTTGCTTATATATACCCCTTCCGAACACATTTTTTTACAACCACTTGATACCATACTACGTTTGGAGACTGAGTTTTGAGAGAGAGGAAGAAGAGAAGAGACGAGCAAGTTTATTTTTACGTTTTTTTGAGGTTTTCTTACGAATTCACATCACGATTTTACTTTGTAGTTTCGTTTCTTTCTGTCTTTTGTTCTTAAATACGTTGAGACTTCGTTTTGTTTAATTAATTTCAGTTTATTCTTTTATATCTCAAAACCCTAGTTCATGTTCGATCTTCTCTTCGTTATAATTACTATGTTCATGTTCGTTACTTATTTAATTGCTTTAGTTTACGTTAAACCTATGTCTAGCTAAAACCCTTGCATTCTTGGGGTAAGATGAACTCGTAGAAGTAGGTTGTGGGTACGTAATTAGGGTAACTTGTGACGTTAGGTTTTAATTCTCTTGATTAATGAATGCTTAAAATTAATCTAGACTTTACTTTTGAATTTCGTTCGAAAGGTGTTAGAGAGAGGACGACCGTATCACTCTTTAACAACGAGTAGACTTAACTAGAGGGTTTAGAAAGGGTTAATTCATCTACCAGTTTGGCGAAGGAGGACGACCGCATCACCTTAGTTAAATCAGGGTCTCATTAATTAAGCATAATCTATTAACTTGTTAGTGGATTAGTGAAGTCGAGTGTTAGGGTAAAGTATTAGGGTTTAGAATCTTGAGTTTTCACCTTGTATTCTTTTACTTAGGTTATTTCTGGCGCGTCACAGTTATTTTGATTATGTACCTGCTCCGTTAGTATACGTAGGGATTCTTATCCTAAGCATCACCATCTCTTACTTGAAAACAACCCGTAGTTATTTCGTCTTCTTTAGTTCGTTAGTATAATTAGTTTATTTTAGTTGTTTTAATTAATCTTTCAAAAAAAAAAACCCAAAAACATTACACTCATATTAGCTACGACGCGTAGATCTTCAGGGATCTGTTCGCATACACTCCATCTCGTGGGTTCGATATACTTGGTCGTTATACTTACTCATACTACAGTGAACACGTCCGCTTGCGGGTAAGCGACTAGTAGAAGTTAGTGTAATTCGCTTCAAGTCAATAGATTCCACTAATTTACATCCTCCTTCAATTCCTAGAACGGGGTGGTAGGGTGCCCCATGACGGGCACCATTTTTATGGATTTGAACCCATCCTGTATAAGAGCACTACAAAATAATGTCCAATTAAAGAGAGATATAGAGAGGGATTTAAAAAGGGGCAAAGGGTTAAAGAGGGATTTAAAGAGGGGTAGAGACCCTCGACAAAACAGGCCTCGCCAAACTACCCCTCGGCTCGCCCCTCGCCAACTAACGAGGGGAGAGCGCCCTCGCCAACTAACGAGGGCAAGGCCCTCGTCTCGGGTGGCTGAAGCTTAGCGAGCACCACGACCCTCGTCTACTAAAGCCCTCGTCTCGCCCCTCGTTAGTTAACGAGGGGAGGCGCCCTCATCAGCCTAATTTAAAAAAAAATCCCGGGCCGCACCCGCGGGCTGGCAAGACCCGACCCGACCCGCACGCGACCCGCGTGCAAGGAGGCTCGAACCTGTGACCTCCCAAGAGGGAGAGACCTATCCCTTTCTCCTTACCGTTTGGGCAAGGCTTATCATTCGAAATATTTTATATTGTAATAATATATGTATTATTTCTTATTTTGATTTTTTTTTTGTAAAAACATTTAATTAACTCCTATTTTGTTTATACCTTTAATTAATATTATTATAAATCATTTTATTTATGATAACATCATCAAAATTAATTAAATTAATATTATCATTTTAAATTACATGATTTTCATATTTTGATTTATTTGTTAAAACTTTGAATTATTCTAATAATTTATTAATTTCTATTATGATTACACTTTTTAATTAATTATTATATATCTTTACATTTATGGTAACAATTTCAAAATGAAATTTATATTTATTCTTACATATAAAATGAAATTAACACTTGCAAAATTACATTTCACTTATGTATATAATCTTTTTTAATATAAATAAAAAATTAACGCCCCCCTTGTGCATACATGCATATATATATATATATTATTTTTTAAATTAAAATATTTTGAATATATTATGGATAAATTAATCAGATATTAATTATAATTAAAGCACATACACAAATTAACCTAAATAATTCATTAAAAATCTTACTAATTAAAATATTTAAAATAAAATTAATATATCACTCGTAAAAAAAATTAGTTGTATATTAAGACATATATATTTATTTAAAATTAAATAAATTATCACTTTTATATTCAACATATATATTTGTTCATTTAAATTAAAATATTTAGAATAAAATCAAAATATCATGTATATTTATTTTAAATATATATTAACACATAAATATTTATTTTAATTAAAATGAAATTAAATATTACTTAATGAGGGCTTTAAGAAGGATAATAATTAACAAAGAGTAGTTATCCCTCATAATATTGTAATGGAGTCTACCAAGGGCATTGCCCCTTGCTAATTAACAAGGGCAAGCATTGCCCTCTTTAATTAACAAGGGCAATTTTGCCCTTGTTAATTAGCGAGGGCAATGCCCTCGTTAACTTTATAATTTGAAATTGCCGAGGGGGACGGCCCTCGTTACCTACCGAGGGGATCCACGCCCTCGTTAAGTTGCTGCAATTTGACCGAGGCGAGGGAAAAACCCTCGTTAATTGACGAGGGGGCCCACGCCCTCGTTAATTTTGATAACGTGTGACCGAGACGAGGGGACCGCCCTCTTTAACTAACGAGGGGGCCCACACCCTCGTTAATGCCCTCGTTAATTTAAAAATATTTATTCCTCGCCTCGCCCCTCTTTAATAACGAGGGTTATAAAAGCCCTCTTTAAGTCCCCTCTTTATTTGAGGCTTTTTTTGTAGTGGAGAGTCCTGTACAGGGACCTTGGATCACACATATGTTACTCCCTGCACAGCTATACAAAAGGTGATAATATGACATTTGTATCCCCTTTTCAATGTCAATTTTTTATTTTCTCATTATATATGCAATCCGAGCAAGGGCAACACTAACATAATTTACCTCTAACGGTGTGTTTACTTTGTAATTTAATCCCATAAATAATACTTAGTACAAGTTTATTAAATTAGGTTACTCGGATTAAAAATTGTTGACCAGCTTTAAACCAAGAAAAATATACCCACGCCCTCTCCCACATAACCTTAGATAATGTGGATAATATCATACTAATTGCTTCATAAGTTAAAATCATGCTTCTCCTCTACACCTTCCCAAACCATGATTAATCTCCCCTTTGGTGGAGACTTCAACACCGGCAACCAACCCTGGGCAGGAATTTTGGGGTTCCATCTTCTTCTTTCCTACTTATAAAACTCCAAACCATTTTCTCTTGAAAAAAAAAATCAAATGATCATCTTCGAAAATCATAATTTGGAGTGTGTATATATTTCACTGTGAACCTTTGGCCGAAAATTTGAAATTTCGGGGTTGAAGAGATTTCATCTTCTCCTCCTGACCCCCCACCCCCAACTGCACCCCCAATTCCCTGTTCTTCCCTCTTACTCTTACTTGTACAACTCCAAATCATTCATCTGGGAAATCAAATTATCATACCTCAAAATCATAATTGGGTGTTTATACTTCCTGAAAAATCATAATCTACCACAACTAAAATTTAATCATTTCCATGGAGTCAAGGAAACGGTGATGTACCAATCTCGAAAGAGAGAAGTGTGATATTTTGTAATTTCAGTATTATAAATCCTACACTTAAATCGATCTCGACAAATTTTAGTATAAACCAAGTGTATACTGTTATAAATCTAGCAGATTTATTATATCAAATCTAAAGATTTGATGTGGACATTACTATAATGGACTTATAACCTAAACGGGTTTTAGGTTTAGACTAGGTCTTTTATATTATAAATAGATCATTGTACTCAAAATTGTATACACGCATACACACAAATATTAGTGAAACTCTTGGCTTGTTACGCCTCCAGACGTAGTCGTTATCAACGAACTGGGTGAACGCTCTCGATTTACAACATATACTATGCAGTTGGATTTTTACTCAATTATAAATTCAATTCAAAATTAAATTTTAATGAATTTTGAAAATTTTAAAATTAAATTTAAAATTAAGTGCACAGTAGAACTAACTTCAATCTCAAGTTTTTTCATATAATGTAAACAAAAGATCTCCTTCAGCAAATTATCTCTATCCCAAATATAATCCTACACCATTTAAACTATTACACATGAAGTAGAAACACACTACGAAAACAAATCACGAAAGAAAACTAATGATCTCATATGTGCTATATGAGTTTGTTTTAAGCTCCTAATTTTTCTTATTGACCCAACCTCAAGACCATTGATCTAGATAGTGAGTGTTCTTATTACTTGAAGCAGCTCACCACCTACTATTTCCACATATATATTTAATCTCTAAAAACTCTCCTCGGGTTTACATCCATATGCATACTCTCTCAGTTCACTACTTAAGATACAAAATTCTTTAAAAATATCAAAATGCTATTGGATTCGCACTCATCCCTTAAATGGGGTGCAATTCGTGAATCCGATTGATAGACTCTCGAATCTAATGTGTGAATAAAGCTTGATAATTAGACATGGTCTTGATATTAAGTACTCCCTCCGTCCCACAACTTTCACACTTATATAGTTTGGACGTCCTTCAACTACTTTCACACTATAAAAAAGAAAACAATTCATTCTTACAAAAGTTAATAAAATAATTTTACTTTATTAAAAAGACAAAAGATAGAGTGAAAATGGTTCATATATGAATCATTGAAGGATGTTAGTTATTTTCGCTAAAGAATATTAATTGTTTTTATTAAAGGGTATTAGTTGTTTTCACTGAAAAATATTATTGTTTACTGAAAATAAACTAAAACTCTTCAGTGATAACAATTAATACTCTTCAGTGAAAATACTAATGCTCTTTAATGAAAACAAGTAATATCTTTCAATGATTCATATATGGACCAATTTCACTTTATACATACTCTATAAAAAAAAAATTCAACCCATACTCAATTACTCTTTTTTTTTTAAATGTGTTACTCCCCACTATGAAAGTAGTTTCGGAACCGAAGGAATATTAGATACTCACTTATTAAATAGTCATTCTCATACTCGCTTATTAAATACTTCCTCCGTCCCAGAGGTATTTGCACCCTTGGAGTTGCATATGGAATAAGAAAATGAGTAAAGTAGTGACATATAGATAAATATGTGTATATTTTTTGTGAGTGTGCACGGAAATCAATATTTTCCTTTTAGGTAGTGTGCAAATTGTTGTGAGACGTCCAAATAATAAAAGTGTGCAAATTCCCCTAAGATGGAGGGAGTATGATATTTCAATTAACTTCTTATTATGTAATGTAATATAAATTGACAATATGACACTTAATTTAGATTAAATTCACTATTATGAATATGTATTGAACTAATGAAATTAAATTATTGCTGTGTTACATAATTATATTAAATTATTAAATATGTTTATGTTTGGTGAGAGAAAGAGTGAAGTACATACATTTGATTTATAAAAAAAAAATTAAATTTATATATTTTTTAAATATTATATATAATAAAATATAAATAAATAGGTGTCTTTCACAAATCACACCCTAATATATTTTTTAAAATTCATATCTTCGTATTTGTATTGTTCCACTCTCGCACTCGTCCAATATAGTCCTCTGCTCAATTTGCCATCGTCCTTTACTTAATTTTTCATACTCACAATGAACAAACAAAAGAAAAAAAAAAAGAAAAAAAAAAGCCAACTAAATTCTCTTATACTATCCCTAGAGCTGGCAAAATGGGCGGGCCGGGCCGGCCCATTTGCACGTCGGGCCTGTAAAATTCCAGCCCAGCCCGGTCCAACCATAGCCCGCGGGCTAACGGGCCGGCCCGTTTCAACTTTATTATTATTTTTTTTTTCTTAATCTCAAAATAATATTTTGTAGAGTTTTTTTATTTCAGGGTACTGAAAATTGAGGGGTTTCATTTACAAAATTCCTTATTATGGCATCAACTATCAAGTCAAGTATGTTTAAAAAAAATATATATACAACACTAAATATCATAAAAACTAAATATACAACACTAAATTCCTTATTATGGCAATATCAAGTCAAGTATGTCCATATATTTGTAATTACAACACTGAATATCATTTAAAGAAATAACACTAATAATAATCTTTTAAAAATAAAATAGAAAAAAATAAAAATAAAAATCAACCGGGCCAAACGGGCCAGCCATTTGGCCCACCTGGCCAGCTGGGCCGGGCCAAAAATGGCCCGGTCTTTTCGGGCCTCTATTTTTTGGGCCCAGCCGGGCGGACCTGGCCGTCAGGGCGGCCCCAAATTGCCGGCTCTAACTATCCCCTCGAAACATCCTTAAATTACATCACTGCCATTACTTTATTATTTTATTCCTTCTATTTTATCCCTTCAAATACTTATAAACAATTTTCACATTAAAACTCATATCTTAAAGCATTGGAAAATTTAAGTAGGGAACGGATGGAGTATATTTAGAGACCGTTTGGCTAAACTTATTTAAAAGTATCTTATAAACTCTAACATCTTATAAGTTGTTTTAAGAGCTTATAGTAGTTTTTAAGTAGCTTATAAGTTGTTAAAGTGTTTGGTTAATATACAACTTATAAGATCTTTAAAAGAATTTAATAAATATTTTTTAAATTTCAATTTTAATATAATAATATTTTTTTATTTTTTTTATGTCGAGATAGAGGTGGATGGGGGTTGGGGAGATCTGAGGTGGTTCCAGGGTGGGGTGGGTGGTTGGGGTTGGAAAATAAGTTGGGAAACTCAATTATTTTTTTACAGTTTATAAGCTGTTAAGAGCTTATTTTATGATTTTATAAGCTGTTAAACATCTTATTTTGTCAAATACATTGGTAGTGTTTATAAGCTCTTAAACAGTTTATAAGGTGTTTTAAAGAGCTTATAAGCTTAGCCAAACACCCCCTTAATCTCTAATAAGGCAAAAAAGTTATATGAGACTGTCTCATAGCATGAGACCACACAAATTAATATCTTCTCCTACCAAAGTGTTAATGATACCAAGGTGTTAATGAGTCAATGCCCTAGTTACATCCATTCTCATTGTCTCATGCCATGAGACGGTCTCATACAAGACTACTCCTCTAATAAACATGCTTCATCATTTTTGTGTGGTTTAAATGTGCAGGTGATTTTCAGAAATCATTAACAGGCTCATTAAGACCACGCTCCGACAATTATAACCCTGAGCCTGTAAGTAGCTTGTCAGGTGGTGTCACAAAATTTGGAAAAATATAGACACACTTCCAGCAATTGGTATCACTTTATGCTTATTATTGCTAAATTTTTACTTTGCATCCTGGGTGATAATATCAGGCAGCATTTCAGTCTATCTAGAGCAAGATATAGTGTTAATATCGTTGTTCATCCACGTTATATCATGTGAAACGAATGTCCTACAATTCACTACCACCTAGAGTGAACGACATAAATTGTTTCAAGGAAACTGTGTAATATCACATGCGTCCGACTAATTTATCCAGCTAGCCCTCTACGATGCTACATTATTTACACGAATAAGGGGGATTACCGATAAAAAAAAAAAAAAAAAAAAAATTACACGAATAAGAGAAGACTGGCTTGAGTTACTTGGGAGGAATTTGAGATATATAATATTTAATATAATGATAGAGAAAGACACTTTCATCGTTAAGCTCGAAAGTGGAAAGGCTCCTCCCCCACCATCCATATTCAGAGAGACCGACCATCGTTGTTTCACTGCTAATACTCTGCATTTTCATCTAAAAAACAAAAAACTAAACCTCACTTTAGGAGCTGGGGACAGGACGGAAAGTTGGAAACTATTTTCACCTCTATAATAATATAATCCCTGTCTCCAACTGTATGTTTTTTTATCCATACTTTCGGCATTCTTCTGTTTCTAGAGCACTGAAACGTAAATCTGAGTGACACAACAGTACCTTAACCCCTCATACCGTCTAAGGTTGTGTGAAGTGTGAACTCTCTCTCTCTCCTGAGGGTATCAATCTCTTTCCTTGAACCGTGTGATCAAGATGATGATCCATGGTTTTTAGAGATTAAAATATATGCATGGGATGATGATAATGGAGAATGAATATGCCCACACAAAGTTGGAGTTGTGACTCATCTATTCTAGCCTACTACCATTCCCTAGGCAGAGGAATGGCTATAGATTACAAATTAAATGTTCTGCAGTCACTGCATTTTTTAAGTGATTAAAATATGTAAGAATAAGGGTAAATTCGACTCCCAAATTATTCGAAATCAGAACCACGTCCAAAAACAATTAATCCACAATAATCAAGGAGAAATCTTGTGTGAGAGTATTTTAAAAGAGCATATTGTATTCTCACTTATGGGTAGTTTGCTTCATCCTAGAGGTAGGTATACTGTTTTTTGCTTTCATCCATGATATATGTGTACGATGTCTGACATGGAACATAGCTGTCGAAATCATTTATTAAGAACACAGTTTAAGCTTAATTCAACAAATACAAGCAGCAACTCAGTTTAAGCTTAATTCCACAAATACAAGCAGCAAATTTGAGTATAGTTTTACTTCCGGTAAATTTATATCTTGGCAACCAATAAACATATATATATATTTTTTGTTTTTTGACAGGAAAAGAAATTAGAGTAAATTATCACGCGACTCATACTCGACTAGATTAAAGCTCTACAAAGCACGATCATTAATTATCAGAAAGCTCAAATATAAACTTTAAAGCGGGATAAAAATTTCACAAGAAGTTGAACACTATTGTGTTCTACATCGGGATGTGTAATATGAAAAGGGGCATCATGTGATCAACGACGGATGAATGGTACACTTAATGCAGTTTTGAATGATTTTTCTAATTTCTACAGTTGAATAAACCAAAAGTTTCACCATATGGTATAAGCTGACATTATTATAAGCTGATTGCTGATTATGACAAACAAACCTACTTTCACTTTCATCATATCTTATTGGCACACACTAAACACAGTTGAATTATGAACAGTGGAAAGGTACTGGGTGTTTACCTATGAATAATATTTTTTTTTTCCTGGGAAAAGCATGATGGCTTTACTTATTATTGCAAAATTAAGAGAGAGAGAGAGAGAGAGAGAGAGGGTATTGTACTTGACTACCTGTCTATGCTAAAAAAAGACACTAATCAGCAATATTCTCTCAGTTTTGGAGCTTATGTAATACAAATATGATTGGGTGTTTCTATGATTTGGAATGGATAGAGCTATTTTCAAGACACGAATAAGGAAAGGTTTACCCAATTTGTGAATGAAAGTGTTGGCCATAAAGGAGACCTAAAAGAATCTACTTTCTAATATAAAGTTAGAATGTCTCTCACCCCTAATGGAAAGGCGCATATGGCCTTATTACTACAACTATTATAAAGCTAAGATCTCAGCTCACATATTCTTACACAACTATTATTAGTTTAATTAACAAATATTAGCAAAATAGAATGAGGTCAATGGCTGGAGTTAGCTCTTCATGTGGAGCTTGCAAATTTTTAAGAAGAAGGTGCACAAGTGAATGCATTTTCGCACCTTATTTCTGCTACGAGCAAGCCTCGACTCACTTTGCAGCTGTCCATAAGGTTTTCGGTGCAAGCAATGTCTCCAAGCTGCTCTCACATCTCCCCATGCATAGCAGAAGTGACGCAGCCATAACAATATCTTACGAAGCCCTTGCACGTATGTATGATCCTGTTTATGGTTGCGTCGCCCATATTTTTGCCCTACAACAACAGGTTTCAAATTACAACTCATTTCCCACTTTTGCTTGAGGTTTGTCCAAATTATCAAAAGAACCTTATAGTTTGGAATAATTACCAAATACCCCCCAAAAGAACATCAAAAAAGTTTGTTTGATTGACTGACTGACAAATGCAAAATCATTTCACTTATTATGATTTTCTTATATCTGCATCGATAGACTGTTTAGTGTTTTTGCATTATTCCTAAGTCGAACAATTCTTTTTGTTATTTTTAGGAGCATTGGATATTATTCAAACTATGTACTTCTTTTAATAGTTAGGCATATGTGAACCGAGTGTGTGGCATCTAGAAAGCCATTATTCTTATGAAAGGAAAAGAAATTCACTTTCATTGATCAAACACACTTTGCAGGTGGCCTGCCTTGAGGAGGAGATAGAAACCATTGGAAACCAAATGGCTAATATAGGAGTCGAGATTATACCTTATGAGACGAGCGACCCATATTTTGCTGCACAGTCTGAAATCATGAGCAACTGCATTAATCAACCGTGCCAGCCCATTCTACATTCAGACAACGCATCGGTGGATCAGGATTGGTGCAGCTACATGGAGTTGCAGCTTCCCAGAACAGAAGATGAGACTTCTCAAGGATACTTCGATTCCAGTATCTTTGAGTGGCTGCTTCAAGAACTAAACCAAGACTATTATCTCCATGAAGAAGAACTCAGTCAAGACTATTACCTGCAATCACTCTGGAGAAGTATGCATTAGTTTCCTACTTAATTCTCTCGCGTGTTGTACATAACATCGACTATTGTCTTCATGTCTAGCACCCTGTTCTGCGTGTCTCCACTGTAAAAAAGTTTTAGCTACTGTTAGTCGTTCAGACTTCAGACTTTAAGCTTGCATGCCAAGCATGGAAAAATCATCTTGATTCAATTACATTCCAGGTTCATCAATTCAACTCTTAAATGGACAAGTAGGCCAACAATTTACTCAATCATAACTTAGTACAACCAGATGTTCACAAAAAGCAATGTTGCAAACTTTATAAGACAATTTCCAAAAAGTCATAGCATTCTAGATCTTCTATTACCATTAGAATTGAACTAACTTCTCTGAAAGACTGCAACTGTCCCTTATTTAAATATATATAGAGAAAACAAATCTTAAGTTGTTCAATGCAGGAGATGTAGCTTTTAGTTGGAGATCGAATTGAACTTCTTCATTCTTTATCATTTAGAAGTATATTTGAGATTAAACTACATATAAATAACAAGAAAACCTGGTGATTCAAGCCAGTTTTTCTCATCATTCTTCTTCTTGTGCTATTTTTCAAAAATACTATCAAATCGGAATAGAAAAGTACAAGGAACAGGGAATAACAGAACTTGGAAGAACCAAAAGATAATGATGCAAGTGGCAGTCAAAGCAAAACTTTGAGTAAGATCTCAATGTTTATGCTTAACAGATGAATCCGATTAAAAACCTTACTAAAATGTACGTTAACTCAATAAAAACTCCATAACTCACTAAATAGTATCCAATTTCTATCTTGAAAAAAAAAAAAAATCTCCTGAAATTTTTAGATGTAAGAGATGAAGGTTTGGTCAGAGGTTGTATTCAATCAGTCGCTAGTGCGCATACAGCCTGCGACCAAACCTTCAGACAATAGTTCAAGCTTCAAAGAAAAGGACAAAATATGTTAAATAGCAAAATGATATAAATCTGAGCTTCAACACCAACTTTATTATCACTATCAATATCAGTTCTTACCAAACCAGAAACACAGTTATATTTTTATGTTTACACCGCACAACAGCTGATCAATGATGAACTCCTTCTGAATAATCCACTGTCATGCACCAGTGCAGCAAAATCCCTAATTTGACCTTCTGACCATGATTTACTTCCTCCATCAATGATCAACGAGTACCTCCTTAATTCCATCAAACCACATGCTCCACATATTGGAAACGCATAAGCTGACCAAGAAGTGCTACAGCCAAGGCCCAACTTCTATTGTTACAGTATTTAACCTCTGTTCCACGCCTTCATCAAGAAAACTCTCAATTTCAAATTAGCAGGCTCATAGGTTTCCCCAGAAAGCCATATAAGCACAAAAAGTTTCTCACCTGAAATATGTCAGTCTTTAAACCAATTATTTGATTTGAGACTTTGCTCCGGACCAATTTGAGGAGCTCAGCTGCTGCACTTTCCTGAATAAACAGAATGTCATAAAATTGCCGAATTACATTAGGATCCTACGTCTCTCGAGACCACGTCGGACCTTCACTGAATGATGAACTCTGCATTTAATGTCCCCACATAGAATATGTATTGAAGGAAATTTTTTAGTTAACATGCCCCAGAGAAAACTCTTGTTTGCCAGTTGGATCCCTATAAACAAAAAAGTATATAGTCATTCCCCAATTCATATTAAAGTCAAATTCTGGAACAGGATTAGAGATGGAATGACAGAACGAACTTGTAAGAATTCAGGGGCTGTAATTTCACAAGCAGCTGCGATTTCTCTCTTGCTTTAGCTCTCCTCTGAAGCACACAATCATCGCAACCACTGATTACTAAAAATGTTGCAGATTCAAGGTGCAAAAGGGCCAAGGTTTAATAGAACTATGGCTACAATCTGAAATTATTGAATAAATAAAAAGATGAATATCTTATACACACGCACGACAGTTTTTTACCTGAAAAGTGGTAAAATTAAGGAGTACTTTCTGAAAAAATCGAATAACCGTAACAGCTCTCACACACACAAATATACAAATATATACTAGAATATAATCGATAAAGTAAAGGACATATGGCAAAAAAATCTCAGAGAATCTAAATAGAAACATGGTTTTCACTCACCAAGTCTACGCAATCGCTGAATATTCAGCTGCAAACGGCGCTGGCGAGTGAGCTTACGGTGGCACAGGCGGTGCTGCAATTATGAGTTAACTCGAGTAGCTTTAAATGAGAGAAATGGCGGGGCAAATGTCCCAACCTTTACTCAAATCAATTCCTCAAAATCAAACGCAATGAAAATTCCAAATCTCTGTAAACCCTAGCTCTCAATCTATTGATTGAGTCCTGAAAAATTCGCCAGTTGTTCTTCAATTCGGAGTTGGCGCGTGGGACTCCAGCAACAACGGCCTCGAATCCTCCATCAAATTTCATCAGAGCAGCAAATTCTTCAACAGGTAATTGTATCATACAATTTTTCAAATTACTGATCTAAATTTCAAAATAAATCCGAACAATAAGTGGCATTTTTACTCTCAGATTCTAGTAATCTGTATGCCCGTGTACGCATGCATAAATCAATCAATTACACTTAAGCTTTGTCAATTACTTCCTATAAGGATGTTCTTAGTCTCACCAATAATCGGGCGAAATAACAGCCAAAACTGATCTTGTGCATCCTCATCATCGGCCGTCGTTATCTAAAAATGTGTATTAGATCAAATCTACACTAACTGCTAATCCAATGCCATGAATGTGTATTGAATAACATAGTCGATTAACCGCTGATCTGTAATTTTGATGAAGATGGAACTTGGTTAGTGAATGTTGCAGGAATGGATACGTTATGTTTTTTCATGCAGTTTCCTATTTGGTATCTCATCAACATTGACCCATACGGTATTAATATTATGTTTGGTAGGTTATATGTATAAACATTTCTATTCTTTAAAACATAAAGCTAGATTGAACTGAATTCATGTAATAGTGGATCTCTTTTCTCTACATGTTATTCATAAAATCTATTGGTTCTTAAAATATATTTATTCAAAATTGACCCTCATTTGTCCAAATTAGAAATGTATTTCTTTTTTGTTTTCAGTGCCTATGATTTCATTTCTCATGAAAAATACGATAAATGATCGTTGGAAATTTGAAGGAATTGCTATCAATTGTTGAAGGCATGAATTAATCCATGCCTATATTAAAATTGATATGTAAATTTCAGATCAATCCCCTATTATACTAATAGGGAGTTTCTTATGCTTACGTGTCATCATGAGGTTTATTTCGCCTATGTGTCATCGTGTGATTCATTTCGCTTATGTGTCGTTCTGAGGTTAACTTCGTGGAAGCCTACATGCCAATATTATGAATCATATGTGTCATCTATGTGTGTCGTCACAAGGTTCGTTTCGCTTATGTGTCATCTGAGGTTAACTTCGTGGAAGCCATACGTGCCAATTTTATGAATCATATGTATCATCTACATGTCTTATTATACAATAAGGAATCTAACAAAAAAATTGTATCTGCAAGGATTTGAACCCTAAACCTCATAAGTAATATTCATGATATTTACCAATTAAGCTATATTAAGAACATGTTTAAAGTTTGAATACTATTATATATAATTTGAGTTTAGAAAAGTATATTATAAATTTTACTATGATTTACATTTTACTTAACTATATTTAGGATATCCTATATATAATTTTTTTTATTGTGTTAGTAATGCAACTAAGTAACTTAAGTATATTTAATTCTACATACTATTACTAATTTGATTAAATAAATTTTAAAAATTCTAAATATGTGAAGTTTTAATGTTTAATTGTGTTATTTTTATTGTTTCACTATATTTGAGGATTTTTTTTTCGAAAATTTTAATAATTTCCAATAATTTTATAAATATTCACTACATCTTTAGTTGTTTCAATCTGATATTTCGACTTGCACTTTTAGAAGAAAAAAAAATAAACGCGTGAGAGTGAATTAGTGTTTGAATTGAAAATCTCCCTACATTGAGGAAAACGTCTTAAGAGACAAAGATAAGTATCTGACGCGTAGTTGAGAAAATTATGTCATAATTTAAAAGTGTATAGTAAATAAAAACAAAATATTACGTGAATTTCGTAACTAAATTGAGATCAAGTCTGAAAGTCGTGAATTAAAATGTTATCCCATAATTATATGAATACATATTATTTGAATATATTTATTATATAATATAATTATATTATTTTATGATGAACAAAGTTATTTAAATATATATAACATTTATATAATTAATTTTTACAAAAATCCCGCGTGATACGCGGGCACTCATCTAGTTGTTGAATAAAGAAGAAGTTCTTGTAGCGCGATTTATATTCGGGAACCTCCTTCGATTTGTATTCCGGTAAAATTTT
Organism: Ballota nigra; assembly: GCA_947034835.1. Classification (NCBI taxonomy): domain Eukaryota; kingdom Viridiplantae; phylum Streptophyta; class Magnoliopsida; order Lamiales; family Lamiaceae; genus Ballota; species Ballota nigra. The sequence goes on from OX344723.1 coordinate 52,774,915, forward strand.
GATGCAATTATGTTAGGATTATATGGAAACGAATTAGGATTAAAAAAAATGACCTAATGTTTTTTTCAAACCTTTTCTTTTAAAAAAAATTAATCAAAAATTTCCCAGAGAAAAAAGATCGAGAGAGATCAAAATGATTTAATAATACTTAACAAAATTGTTATGGTGGACACCAATTTAGATGCCCACAACTTATGGTGGACTCCCTTGTTTGTGTGGCATTACAACACAAGTGGTGAACATATCAATTGATGTCCACAGGTGGCCATATGATCATTTTCATAGTACTTTTTTTTAGCCCAAAGAGAATTAGCTCTCATTATTGCATGAACAACTTACATTAGACAATCAATCATGAATGTTGGTGGGTCAACCCAATAAAAAAAGACTCTCTACATACCGAGACATCGTTGCAAATTCGTGTGTTATTTGATAAGCACTCGGTATTCGAGAGATTGACCATTAAGGTCTTACAAACATTGACATAATCTCCAAAAGCAGACATTAAAGAACCTAGGGTGTTAATAACATCTACTACAATTGTTGTATCCTTCTCTATGACAGTATTGTCCAACTCCAAACTTTTGATCCAAGATAGTGCCTCGAAAAAACTCAATGCTTTCCCTGTTTTCAGATTCAAGTATCCATTGGAAGTCATGATTTTCCCATAAATGAAAGTGTCTGCTTCATCCCTAAGGACAAGGCCTACACCTGTCTGCATCGAATCATTAAAGAAAGCGACATCAACATTTAATTTTCACATGTATGTAGGCGGTTTATGTCATGCTCCACATTAAACTTGTTGTTCTGTCCTTTTCGTATTTCCGTCTTTCTTAACATATTTCTATTCTAACCAGAACTATACCGATAAATGTATAGCCTCTAACTATAGGTGTAGTACACCGCCCATTTCATAGCTTCTGGTTCCTTTCTCTTAAAAAATGTCATAACATCATTCCAACACTAGTGGACACAATTTTGATTGGGCTTTCTAGTATCTAGAATATTAGCTCCAAATACCCCCTACTTGTAATGACTTATCTTCATTTCTGTACCAAAGTCCAGCCACTGTCCAGTATTCTCGTACGTAAGGGGCAAGAGACAAAGTTATGTTAATTTGTTTCAAGATTAGATCTACATTGAACGCATAGCTGGTTATTAATAAAATACCACGTCGGATCAGAATTTTACGAATAACAACTAAAAAATTACAGATAAAAAAAAGTTCACCCCAAAATTTGATTGTTCACTGCACGGTTTAGTTCACCACCCAAATTTTCAGTTCACCCCTCTTAAAAATATCTAAAATTGAATAATGTTTTAATTATTTTTTCGAACAAATGACAAATGCTCTAAAAAAAATTCTTAAACAAAAATTTGGAGGGTGAAAATATCCTTACCCGTGCAACATTGATCCTAAGGAAGGGGCCCAATTTAAAAGACCCAATTCGATTCCTACAAACATTGGCCCATATAAATTGATCATGTGGCCCACATTGTTCAATCTTCCGAACGGTGCGATGCGGCAACAAGACACGTGTACTCTCGTGACCAACATGATCCAGCTAGCACCCCCACGTGCCGGCACGTGTCGTGCATGAAATCACGCCACATCAGATGATCTGCCACGTCATCTTATGACGCGCAAAGCTAACTCAGTATTGCACACTATATTTTCAAATAATAATACTTTAATCAAACCCAATATTTCTCATTCATAAAAAGTTATATGCTGGTTGGTTGTCTCCAATTAAAGATTATAAATCTATAACATGATGAATTACGTTCTTGACAAACTTGAAAGTTTAACCAAATTTAACATTAATCCAAAATCTTTATAAAATGAGTAGGTATTATATGAGAGCGTCTCATGACATGAGAATTATGGTATTGACACATTAACACATTAGTAGGGATAAATGTTAACTTGTGTTATCTTATACTCCCTCCGTCCACGAGTAAGTTTCCCACTTCTTTTTGTTAAATGGTTTAAGAAAGTGTATTTGTTTATTAATATATGGTGGGCCACATGTTGACTTTTGGGATAAAGTAATGAATAGTGTTGAAAAGTAAAGTGATTGAGTGGCATTTTTGGTAATATTGTGTGAGTTTGAAGGTTAAAGTTTATATATAATAGAGTTTTGTTATTTCCATTTATGGAATGAGAAACTTACTCGTGGACGGCCCGAAAAGGAAAGTGGGAAGTTTGCTCATGGACGGAGGGAGTACAATTTTTTTTTTCATATCTTAATATCTTATATAGACAAAGTTTTTTAAGCCTATGTGGCAAGCCCACATCCCTCTATTTTAAAAATCATCTCCTCTCATTCAACCAATTCATTGACTTTAAAAACTATTCTCAGTCATTCAAAATTAATCTCTAATCTAATCTTAACCGTTGATTCTATCATAATACTCTCTATATATATCATCTCACCCACACAACCAAAAATCAATTCCAATAATCTCTCCTAAAAAATCGTTCATCTCTCTCTTTCATAATTCAAAATTCTTCCAAGAAAAAATTCATTAGATTCTTGGCAAATGAATTTGAAATTCTTCCAAGAAAAAAATGGTTCGATTCTTGGCAAATGAATTCGTTCGTTATTCTTATGAATTCGTTCGATTTTCTAATGAATTTTCCACTGGTTCTCCTTTAGTCTAAATCTTTTTATTTTTCGGTTAATCTATACATCTCAAAATATTATTTATATTTTCCTTTTGCAGGATGTGAATATATACATCTCAAGGTATTGTAAATTTCATCAACTCATCTTTCGTGAGAATCTTCAAATTTCTTTTTTGCAGGATACAAATCTATAGTTGTCAAAGTATTTATGTTTATTTTTGTTTTTTATCATTTTATTGGATGAATTTAATCCGTATTTTTTGTTTAATCTCTTTTACTAATGATTCTTTCTTTAATATCATTTTTTGTGATTTGACAGGATATAAATCTATATATATCAAGGTATTTACTATATTTTAACAAATATTTTTTTATTGTGAATTTTAATTATGTTGTTTATTTATATTTTTTTATTAATTATTGTTAAATTATATTTTGATCATATGAAATTCATTATCATTGTGTGAATGATTTTGATTATTTTCTTTAGGATTGAAGATCAATAATGAAGATGAGCGGAAGATCAATTTTAATGTGAAGATGAAGAATAGTTGATTATATATTAAAAATTGTATTTTCCTATAATATTATCAATGTATATTATTTTCCAATATTGTAATGTATTAATTACAATTCAATGTATTAATTACAATTTTATAAATAAAATTTTCTAGGTTTATTTACATTCTATGTTAATGTATTGTTTAAAATTTAATGTATATTAATTATAAATCTATAAATAATAATTTATATATTTGTTTTCATTTCTATAAATAATAACTTCTATATTAATACTAATTTAATTTGAATGAGTCTAAATTTAAAACTCAAACTAATTCAATTTATAAAGTAAAAGGAATAACATAGATGATGACAATAAAAGTCAAATTTTTCATATCAAAGCATCTAAAGTTCAGTTATTTTATGTTTGACCAAATATCATCATCACCACCACTAATTGACAATTTATTTAATATCAATCCGTAATGACATCTTTTTTTATTGAATTAGTCTTGCCATAATCACTCAATTTGATTATAATGAGTGTTTAATTTTGGTGTTTAAATAGAGTGCATATTATCTCCAACAATTAAGAATCACAAATAAATCATATATATACATGCCCAACATGTGTTTTAATTAATCTTAACTTATATTTTGTTAATATCATTCTTATGAATAATTAAATATAGACTAATTATATTAAGAAAAAATTGACTCATTTTTTATAATAATAATTTAAGTCATATATTTTCAAAGTTTTTTTTTTAGTAAATTTGACTATTTTACACAATTATTTATTTTGGTAATGAAGACAATTTCTTTTTTTATTATTAAATTTGACTTTATATAAATCAAATCAATTACTTCCGTATATACATAAAAATATCATTTATCCATATGGTATATTAACTTTCAGAATATGGTAATTATTCAGTGTGTCATTTATTTAATTGAGTTGCATCTAGATTTTAATTATCACAAAATATAAATATATATAAAGACTAATTTTGCATGAGTTGTACTTTATATTATTTAGTTTTTAAAAAATTGTTCCTTTTTATATATATTCCAAAATATCATAATATTTAATACACTCCTGTTTTAGTCCCTCTTTGCTTAGGGTATTTTTCTCTCTCTAGGAGAGGCGGTGCTCCCCAACAGTTTGGGGTTTTGGTGGAATCTCGCCGACAAATCGAATCCCGTTTTGCCTCAGATCTCCTTTTGTTTATTTTCTTTGGCTTTCATTATGTCAAACAGTCAACCCCTTTTAATCCCTTTTCTCAGCTTACTTTTACCCTGACTTTTGCCCTTTGTTTGTTTGTGCCCTCGGCATACTGGTCCTGGGTTTGTGGTGGGCTTTGCCCGGTGGAATTTTGGACAGGATTCGTGTGATTTTCTTTCGACTTAGTGTGATTTGTGTCTTGGCTTTTCTGTTTTTCTCTCCTCTCCCCTTTCTTTGTGCAGGTATCTAGTTCACGGGGTCTCGTGCAATGGCGACCGATAACCTCAGGAGTAAAAATAGGGAGGAGGAAGTAATTGTTCTTGAGGAAGCTGGAGAGGAAAATTCTTGTGGGGTACCTCTCTGTCTTATAGGAAAAGTTCTAACCAGAAAGCCGTTCAACGCATATGGATTTCTAGAAGCCATGAAAAGAGCCATGAACCCCCCAAAAGGTTTTACGGCAAATGGGATTGGACATAACCTTTTCTCTTTTCATTTCAACTCGAGTCGAGACTTGAAAGAAGTGATGAGGAGAGAACCATGGCACTTCGAGAAAAACCTGGTTCTTCTTAAAGAAATCGAAATGGGAGAACAACCATCCTCGATTCATTTCTCTTCAACGGCGATGTGGGTAAGACTCTATGATCTACCGATCTCGGCCAGATCTGAAAAAAATATAGTTTCTATAGCAAAATATTGTGGAGAAATAGTCGAGATTGACCCTCAATCCATGGTCGGAGTTGGACGGAGTATCAGAGCTAGAGTAAGGATCGATATTACAAAGCCAATAAAAGGGGGAGTAACAGTGTCTGGAAAAGAAGGAAGGTCGGCGTGGGTACCTTTCAAATATGAAAGACTCCCATCATTTTGCTTCTTTTGTGGAACACTTGGGCACATGAAACGTGAATGCGATCTAGTTGAAGAGGGAAGCAACCTTATGACAGTACCGGAGATACAACTCCCTTTCGGTGACTGGTTGAGAGCATCCCCATCAAAAAAAGCCTCTGTTACATCAATTTTCAACAGAGAAAAACTAGAAGTTTCACCAACTCGTCACCAACTGTTTGAGAAATTTAAAGAGAAAATTCTTGCAGACCCAAAGGCAGAGGACGAAACGGAAAATGCAGGAAGAATATAGAGGAGCCAGAAAATGGAGCAGGGTATAGAGAATGTTACGAAAGATCTCGAACAAATCGCGGTGAGCAAAAGAAAAGAGGGATTATTGAAAAATCAAACTCTTGAAAAGAGGGGAGAAGAAAAAGAGGGGGGGAGAGGCTGTGAATGGAAGAGATGTGAGGAAATGAAATTTATAAAGGAAAGCAATGGGGCAGAAGATAACCTTGGTACACCAAAATCAAACCAACCTCCTGAGAAGAAAAGTAATTATGTCCCCCAACTTACACCTACGACTATCCTGAAGACCATGTGCATTGAATCCTCCCACACCTCATACCCACAAAAGTTACCCCCACCATCAATACCAAATTCAATAATACCAAATCAAACCCCCACCCAGCCTATCCATACACCCACTATCTCTCGTACCCCACTTGCACCCGTCCACCAAAAAACCCCAAAACTCCAAACACCACTTCATAAAAACCCAGGCCCAAACAATACCCATCCCAGCTGCCAGAAAAATAATGAAACCTATACTACAATCCTCCAACCCAAAATCGAACCAGAGCAATTACCCACTGCTAAAACAACCACCTCCTACACCTCAAAACAAACCGAGGCAAAATGCACCACCAAGATTACCCAAAATACCCAAAAAACACAAGCCCGCAAACCAATCCTGAAGCTAAGAGCTGATCATATGAAGGAACATGAGAAGAAACCCAGATTACCACAAATGGCAAGAAAACGAAGTGGAGAATGTGATGATCAAAACACCCTATTGGAGAAGAGAATTCGTGTGGAAAGCTCCCAAGGCAACTCGACACTCAAAGTCGAAAGATTGATACAAAATGAATTGGCGGCGGCTGTCGAACAGCCCCGCCAACATCAATGATCGCATTAAGCTGGAACTGTCGCGGGCTTGGGAACCAAGCGACAGTTCGGGTGTTGAAGAAGCTCCTACATGAGGAAAATCCGGGTATAGTTTTCCTCATGGAGACAAAACTGTTATGTACCTAAATGTCTCTTTTAAATTCTCGTTCCTTGCACTTCAAAGGGTGTTTTCCCGTGGATTGCTCGGGGGTTGGAAAAAACAAGAGTGGCGGCCTATGTATGTTGTGGCGTGACCCTTTTTCCCTTTCATTGGCCTCTTTCTCAAAGAATCATATATCATCTGGAGTGAAGTATGAAGGATCTGACTTTGCTTGGAACATCACTGGCTTGTACGGATGGCCCGATCAAAGTGACAGAACTAAGACGTGGGCACTCCTTCGACACTTGCAGCCACCAAAAACCTCTCCGTGGCTTTGTATGGGGGATTTCAATGAGACTCTTTGGTCTACGGAAAAAAGAGGAGGAAATGCAAAGACTTCAACCCACATGAGAAATTTTCGAAGCACAATATCCCAATTAAACCTTCAAGATTTGGGATTTCGGGGTTTTGAATTCACATGGTCGAATGGTCGAACGGGCAGCGATAATATTCAAATTCGTCTTGATAGGGCCCTTGCTACCCCGGAGTGGCGCCTCCACTTCGTATCTCATACCGTTCACCATCGACCTCGCATAAAGTCGGATCATGCTCCTATAGTGATCGACTTTGCTGAAACTCAAAAAGTTTCCGATAAGGTAGAGGAACGAAAAAAGAAGCCTAGGCCTTTCCGGTTTGAAAAAATGTGGCTAGAGCATGCAAAATGTAGGGAAGTGGTCGAGAGAGGCTGGAATGGTCTCAACTTCTCCCCTTCTTTTCTGGAACGAACAACAGGGTGTGGGAATACCTTGAAGTTGTGGGGTGGGGCAGATTTTGGAAATATTGGTAAAAGGATAGAGGAACAAAAGGAAAAGATAAAAAGACTGCAGGAAATGCCTCAAGATCAGAATGTGCTGAAATTATTGAGAACGGAGGAAACCGAAATGGAAGAACTACTAAAGTTAGAGGAAATCAGGTGGTTCCAAAGATCCAGAGCTCTGTGGTTGAAAGATGGGGACAGAAACACCCCTTTTTTCCACCGGAAGGCATCTCAACGCCGCAGGAAAAATACCATCATTCGTCTCAAAAAGGAAAATGGAGAGTGGGCCACAAAAGATGAGGAGATAGAGGAGATTCTCAGGGAGTACTACATGGAGATGTACACATCGGTCGATCATTGCACTATGCACCGAGTTCTGGATACCGTACAACCAAAGGTGACTGAAGAGATGAACGAATTCCTGACACAACCATACGAGGCGGGAGAAATCAAATGCGCCCTCAAACAAATGCATCCGGCAAAGTCTCCCGGCCCTGATGGTATGCCTCCTCTGTTCTTTCATAAATTTTGGAACATCGTTGAACCTTCTTTTGTTTCTACGTGCCTTGATATCCTGAATAATGAAGCTGAACCAAAATCTCTAAACCATACCTTTATTGTGTTAATCCCAAAAGTTAAATCCCCTGTTGTTGCAAAAGATTACCGCCCAATTAGCCTCTGTAATGTTATTTTTCGGGTTATTACTAAAGTGATCGCTAACCGGGTGAAATGTATTCTTGATGATGTGATATCCCCTGTGCAAAGTGTTTTTATTCCTAACAGGTTGATAACAGATAATGCCATAATAGCTTTCGAAGTGTTCCACCACATGAGGAAAAAAACAAAGGGGAGGAAAGGAATGGCAGCTTTGAAGCTTGATATGAGCAAAGCCTACGACCGTGTTGAATGGCCCTTCTTGATGAACATGTGCCGAAAATTGGGCTTCGATACAAAGTGGACCAGCCTAGTTATGAGATGCGTGACGACAGTCTCGTACTCAATTCTTGTGAACGGATACCCGTCGGAAACCTTCACCTTATCTCGGGGCTTGAGACAGGGGGACCCACTCTCTTCATACTTGTTCCTCATTTGTGCCGAGGGCTTTTCATCTCTACTCCACCAGGCTGAGGTCCATGGAGATATCACAGGAACAAGGATAGCTAGGAACGCCCCTCCGGTCTCTCACATTTTTTTCGCTGACGACAGCATACTATTTTTTCGGGCTAAGCAGAGTGAGGTTGATAAAATTCGGAAAGTCATCGAAACTTATAAGGAGGCCTCGGGTCAGCGGATTAATATTGATAAATCAGAGTTGTTTGTTAGTGGGAATGTGCCCCTTGAATTTAGGGAAGACTTGGGCAGGCAACTAGGAGCACGGACAGTTGAGCATTATACGAAATACCTCGGACTACCAACTCTTTTTGGTAGATCTAAACGACAAGTATTCCAATTTGTTCTTAATAAGATCTTTAGTCGTATGAAAGGGTGGAAGGAAGCTTCGCTTACAAAAGTCGGTCGGGAGGTTTTGATCAAAGCTGTGGTGCAAGCTATTCCTACTTACACAATGAGCTGCTTTTTGTTTACACATTCCATCTGTGAAGAAATTGAAAAGGCTGCAACTTCCTTCTTTTGGGGGGCTAGAGGAGAGGAACGCAAAACACATTGGGCAAGCTGGGAAAAAATATCAAGATCAAAGGAAAAGGAAAAGGGAGGTTTGGGTTTCCGAGAGCTATATTTCTTCAATTTGGCAATGGTGGCCAAACAATATTGGAGGCTACTTCACCAGCCAAACTCCAAAGTGGCTCAAATCCTCCGTGCTCGTTACTTTCCAAGAGGCGAACTACGAACAGCAAAGCTCGGTTTCAAACCAAGCTACATATGGCAAAGCATCATCAAGTCAAGAGTGTTAATTGAAGAGGGAATGACGTGGCGAATTGGAAATGGAGAGGACATTACGGCTTTCACAGAGAGATGGATTGATATAAGCAATCCAAAATGCCCCGACCCAGTAGAGAATAGACCAGATGCTGTCAAATTGGTGGCTGATTTTATTGATCCAATTGAGCAAAAGTGGAAGGAAGAGGATGTCCGAAATCTATTTTCGGAAAACGATGCAAACAGAATTTTACAAATCCCACTGAGTGAGAGACGTCCCAGGGATAGGATTGTTTGGGCAGCCACACGTTCCGGAAAGTATAGCGTAAAATCAGCTTATCACCTGGCCATTGCTAAATTCTCAAAGTGTGGCCAAAGAATCCCGTCATCAAGTGTAACTGACCCGATGTGGAAAGCTATTTGGCACTTACAAATTCCGCCAAAAATCCGTCACTTCTTATGGACTGCATGCACCGATACACTGGCCACAAAACAGAATTTAAGCCGTCGGGGTTTGGACGTAAATCCAGTGTGCGAACAATGTGGGGAAACGGGAGAAACCTTGACACACCTGCTTTTTTTCTGCCCCATAGCGCGTAATACATGGCTCCGCAGTCCAATCCGAATCGACTTCCAAGCCTTAGGTACGCTTACCTTCAAATCTTTCTGTGGTGATCTTATTGAGAAGTGCCCAAAGGATGGGATCCGATTGTTTGCAATTCTGGCTTGGAATCTTTGGAAAGCTCGGAACGCTAAGATTTTTGAAGGCAAAGTTAGCTACCCGGAAGAAATAGTGTTTCGCTCTACTCGGCTACTGAACGACCTTGAAACCGCTAAGAGTCAATCTGGAATTGAGAGAAAGCAGAGAAATATAGAAGTTAGATGGACTCGCCCACCGGTCGGATACAGGAAGTTAAATTGTGATGCTACTATTTTTCATGACAATACATTTGGGTTTGGCTTCGTCGTTCGAGATGATGAGGGACTTGTCCTCATGTCTGGAGCAAAACGATGCGCTGGTATAGGAAGCAGCACTCTCGCGGAGGCTCTGGCGCTGAGATTCGGTCTCAAGACAACCCTAGAAGCAGGCTTGGGTGCGGTTCAAGTTGAAACAGATTCAGAGCTTTTATTCAAGGCAATCCATGGGGAAAGTGATATCGAAACATATGTGAAACTTATTGTGGATGACATTAGGAGCATGGTTGACAATGTTCATGGAATCAGTTTTTTGTTTAACAAGAGAGAAGCGAACAAGGTGGCCCATACTCTGGCACGTTTTGGAACGGAACAGAATTTTGAGCAGATTTGGATGGAAGAAGTTCCGAGTATTTGTAATCCTTTTATTATCGAAGATGTAAGGCGTGAGCCTATCAATTCTTAAGAAATTAAATCATTTACTTTTCCTGTCAAAAAAAAATATATATCATAATATTTTTTGCATAATTTGTATGTCATATTATTTAATATGAGTTTTCTTTTAAAAATGTACTTTCTTTATATATATTCCAAAAAATTGGAAGAGTCTATTAATATTGAGTATATTGACTTCTAAAATTATGGCCTATTTTGATTTTTATTTATAAATCAATGTAAAAAAATTTATACTATTTTTAGGTCTAATATATTCAATTTAATTTTTATGGTAAACCTTTAATGTTAGTTTTTAATAAATTTTGCAATTTATGCCATAAATATCTAATTAATTATTTTAACAATAGATATGATTGGTAATGTATCTAATTTAATATTATATTAAATTAATATGAATTTAAAAAAATTGTACTTTACTTTGTAAGTTGAACAAAAAATTAGTAGAATTTATTTTATTTTGAGTATACTGAATGTAAAGAATATGACATACTTTGATTTTTTTTTTTTCTAAATTTAATGTTTTTTTGTTATGTGTACTCATGATTTTTGCAAAATTGAAATTAATGAATTGACTTTTTGCATTTGTACTATTAATTCATTAATTAATCTATCTTTGGATAATGTTTTATATTTGATCAATTAATTCCCGTAAATTTAGCTTCTTTCTTGAACATATAATTTCATTAGTTATCGTGTGGAGGAGGGTTTCAGTTTTACAAAATTAAACTATTGAAAAATTTAAATACTAATTAGCATAAACTATGGTGTATGTTAATAGTTGTCCTTTATACATAGGATATATACACTTTAACATTGACTATTTTTGCTAAACTTAAGCAAAATTGATAGAGTAATTGTCATGTGATTGACCCATTTTCAATTTGAATTATGTCCCTTATTAATGAAATCATATCCCTTATTAAAAAAAAGTGACAATATTTTTGTTAAAAATGACTTATCACTTTTCTTTAAAATCATTGTCACATTTTATTATAATCATATCACTTTTTCTAACTTGGTTTGTCTTATACTATAAAATATATTCTAGACAATAATGTTTGAATGGTCTTTTTAGTATTATTGTATGAGTATTTTTGTAACCTAAAACTTAGGAATAATATATCTTGCATGTATTGACATAATTTGAATGAATCTTTTTCAAAAAAAAAAAATATTAAAATATTTATTTTTTCGATTTGAATGAATCGTTTTCAAAAAATATTGAAATATTTATTTTTTAGATTTATTTAATATAATTTAATTGACCATTTTCAAAAAAAAAAAAAAAAAAATTGACATGATCTAATATTTTATATGTGTACATGTGTATCCCACATTCCTTGATTTTTGAATGATGGGTATCTTATACTATTTTACTTTAATATGTAATGATATAATTTTATTATTTATTAATCTACACATGTTAGTTTAATATTTAAAATCTTTGTGATATATAATGACACATATAACAACCATATAATAATAAATTGTATTGATAATTATCTAAGGTGAAAGTTGAAATATGTTTAAATTACGTTTTCAAAATAATGTTTGACATGACCTTCTTTAGAAAGATTGTATGCGTGTATCTTCAGTTCCTTAGTAATAATATATCTTAGTCATGTTAACATAATTTTATTCACTCTTTAAAAATAGAAATGTGTGTGTGTATGTATATATATATATATATATATATATATATATATATATATATTTGATTAATTATTTTCACATATAAACTTAAGATATTATTAATTAAAGAAATTCAAAATGTATTTTGACACGGTCTAATACTTAATATGTATACATGTGTATCCCACATTTCTTAATTTTTGGATGGATGTATTTAATATGTGTACGAGTATATCTTTTTTTTTTTTATGTGACTACAATCAACCCAAGAATATAGCTATGTTTGCATATTTTATAGAGTTAATAAATATTATTGTCCTGAATATCTCTTAACTTAATCAAGTATACAATATTTTTTATGCATGGTAATGTAAATAATTGAATAATAATAATAATAATAATAATAATAATAATATATCTCTTAAAATATGACTACATATTTGATTAAGATTTATATGTTGAATATGCTTCAAAAATTTGTATATATTCTTATTGAAATGCATCATATGATTACTTTATTGATTACAATTTATGATTGCTTATTTTATAAATTGATATTAATTTAGAAATTAATCTTCATTAAGATTAATTTAAATTTTAGTGTGAATGCAATTAATACAAAATATGATTTATAATAGTGTATTTAGCACATTAAATTTAGAAAATATCCATTGGACGAATAACTAACAAGAAGAATAATCAAAATATTAGTTCATATCTTTTAATTAAATATATATATATATATATATATTTTTTTTTTTTTTGAGAAAGTATAAAGTGAAAATGGTTCATACATTAATCATTTAAAGGGTATTTAGTTGTTTTCACTGAGGATATTAGTTAGTTTTACTAAAGAGTATTAGTTATTTTTACTGAATCTGTTGATAAGCCAGATATTCTCTGCAGAATGTTTAAGATGAAACTTGATCGTATTGTGCAGGATTTTAAGGAACTTCAAATATATGGAAAAATTGATGCATTTAAGTTTATCTTCTTACATTTTTTAAATTTTTAGTTCCATATTATTTGTCTTTTATTTATAAAAATAACTTGACATTTATATTGAATTATTTTAATATATAACCTTACTTAAATATTTTATGGAATTTAAAGAATGGGGATTGTCGCATGCTCATAGTCTTCTATTTTTTGAACCGTGAAAATAAAATTCTAAACCCACAAGATGTTAAACGTATCATATCTGCATAAAAACTAGATAAAGATGATGGTTCATTATTGTATGATTTGGTAAGTGATTACATGATTCTCAAACCATATGGATTGAAAAAAAAAAAGATGAAATTTACCTTGCATGGTCAACAACACTTGTTCAAAGAACTTTCCCAAGAGTTATAATAAGATTACATCTGTTGATAACGAAAGTTTTCCATTGTACCGAAAAAGAAATACAGGGGTCATTATTGAAAAGGACATTGTTCATTTGGATAACCGTTTTGTGGTTCCTTACAGTCCAATACAGCTACGAAGGTATTAACGTCATATAAATGTTAAGTGGTGCAATAGGTATAAATCTATCAAGTATTTGTTCAAGTATATCAATAAAGGAGCTGATAGGGTTACTACTACTGTGGAGAAGGAAGTGGCCACTAAAGGTGAATCAAAATCAAAAGACGAAGTGGAAAATTTCGTAAAATGCAAGTACATATCTCTGTGTGGGGAAGTTTGGAGAACTTCTCAGTACAATATACATTATAGGTTTTCATCGTTTATGAGATTGAATTTCCATTTTCCTTATCAACAGAGAATTGTTTTTCGAGTTGAAGATTACACTGATGATGTACTCGAAAGACCATCATCAAGTAAATCAATTGTTCTTGGCGTGGATGGATAAAAATAAAAATAATTATGAGGATGCAAAGAAACAGACTTATGTGGAATTTCCAGAGATGTATGTTTAGGATAGAAAAAAATATCAGTGGGAAAAAAGAAAAGCAGTAGATTTCCTTTGGGAAGATTATACATTATTCCATCGGGAGCTGGTGAAGAGTATCAATTGTATCTCTTACTGCCTTACAGTAAGGGATCAACATCTTATGAGATGTTACAAAATCATTGGTGATACTATCTATGATTCCTTTAAGGATGTTTGTTATTTGATAGGATTGTTGGATGATGATCGTAAGTACATTGATGGGATAGCAGAGACAAGTTATTGGGCAAGCGCTCATTACTTAAGGAATTTATTCACTAATTTTTTCATGTCATCATCAATGAACTCTCCAGAAATCGTATTCGAAAAGACGTGAGAGTGTATGAAGGATGATATACTCTAGAAAAAAAAGACGAACATTGAATATTCCAGGTATAACATTATTTAAAAAAAATTGATTTAAATTGTAAAAATAATTTACAATTATATTTTTTTCTATTTTTTTAGATTTACAGCTTAACAGTGAAGAGTTGAAAAACTTGGCTTTAATTGAAATTGAGAAGCTGTTGCAGATGAATGTATCCACTTTGAGTAGATTTGCATCAATGACAGTACCATATTTTAAGTTTGAGAATGATTTAGTAAATAAACTCATTCGTCAAGAATTGAATTATGATCGGTCTGAACAAGGAGAAGAATATGACAAATCAAGTTTAACTCTAACGCAAGAACAAAAACTTGTGGTTAGTGAAATACTTAAAGTTGTTTGGTTGCAAGAAGGAAACGTCTTCTTTTTATACGGATATGGTGGAACTGGAAAGACATTCATTTGGAGAATGATCTCCGCAGCAATACGTTTGGAAGACAATATTGTTCTTAATGTTGCATCAAGTAGAATAACATCTCTACTTCTGCCTGCTGGACGTACTGCTCATTCAAGATTTGTTATACTGTTTAATATTTATGAGACCTCCACGTGTAACATAAAGTCGGGGACACATTGTCCGAACTATTATTGAAGACAAAACTTATTATATGGGATGAGGCACCAATGATTAACAGTTTTAGCTTTGAAGCTTTGGGTAGAAGCATGAGGGATATTGTTAGATCTCCAGATGGAACCATAAACGATATGTCTTTTGGTGGTAAAATCATTGTGCTTGGAGGAGATTTCAGACAGATACTTCCTGTTATACAAAAAGAAAGTCGAAAGAATATTGTGCACTCAATTATCGATGCTTCATATTTGTTGGATCATTGCAAGGTATTTTATGCATCTTTTATTAAGTAATAATATTTTTTAAAGAAATAGTTATTGAAAAAGTAAATACATCTCATTTGTTTTTAATTTTAAGGTTTTAAGATTGACGAAGAACATGAGATTACAAAGTTCTGATCCCAATACGTTCTCAAATGATGATGATATTGTTAATTTCTCGAGGTGGATTTTGGAAGTTGGTGATGGAAAAATTGGAAATAGCCAAGATGGTATCGCTGAGATTGAGATTCCGAAAGATAATTTAATTTATGGTGTCGTCGATCCAGTTGCATCTATAATCGAAAGTATTTATCCGTCATTGATTGATAATTTAAGGACACATAAATACTTTGAGGATAGAGCAATACTTGCACCTACTCATCGAGACGTGGAGTCTATAAATGATAAAATTATATATATGATTCAGGGTGATACTATATCATATATATAATTTCCGGACAGTGTTTGTGCCTCTGAATTTCGAGAAGGATGTAATGGACATATGATTACAGTTAAATTTTTAAATTCTATTAGGTGTTCCGGAATGCCAAATCACCGTCTAATCTTGAAATAAGGAGTGTCTATAGTGTTACTAAGAAATATTGATAACAAATCAGTTTTGTGCAATAGAACAAGATTGATCGTCACCAAACTTGGCAACTACATTCCAGAGGCTGAAATAATATCCAGAAAGGATATTGAAAATAAAGTCTTCATCCCAAGAATGACATTGACAAATCCTGATCCTACAATGCCGGTGAATTTTACAATGGATAATTTCCAATTATACTGTGTTTTCCCATGACAATAGATAAAAGTCAAGGACAATCGCTTTCTACTGTTGTAATGTATCTTCTCAAATCTATTTTCGCTCATGGTCAACTTTATGTTGCAGTATCCAGAGTAGATCGAGTAGAGAATTGAAGATTTTGTCACTTGATTTTAAAGGAAATCCTTCCAACTACGCAACAAATGTTGTTTATAGGGAGATTTTCTGCAATTTGTAAGTGTTGTTTTCTAAACATTTGGTTAATAATAAATGTCATAAATTAGTTTATTGTCCTTGAAATATAATTATTTATTATTAACTAACATTTCTAAAAATACAGTAAAAATATCGAATAAATAAAATAATAATAACAACAATATTTATAAAACTTAAAAATAAATTGATTAATAATTTTACCATAAATTTTATGTACAGCTCCATGATAATTGCGGGTTTAGCACTAGTTAAATATAGAGATAAAGATGTTAAACATGAAAATATATAAAATACTTGATTACATATAAAACTAAGACAAAGTATAAAGTAAAAATAGTTCATATATGAACCAATGAAGGATATTGATTGATTTCATTAAACTAATATAATTATTAATTGTTTTCAATAAAGGATATTAGTTGTTTCTATTGAAGAGTATTAGTTGTTTATTGAATAAAAACTAAGACTTTTCAGTTACAAAACTAATACACTTAAGTAAAAATAACGAATATTTTTTAGCGAAAACAATTAATATTCTTTAATAATTTATGTATTAACCGATTTCACCGTATATACACTCTCTTATTAATGAATTTTCGAAACCCACTTTTGTAGTTTTTGTCTTTGTTTACTTAACTTGCATCAGTTAGTTTCTCAATCATTATTTGTGAAAAAAAATTATATACCCTTTTAATTCATTTGATAGGTCACCAATCACCATACAAAAGGTACTTGCGGTGAACCAAATAAAAGACTTCGGCAGTGTTTAACAGAAAAAAAAAATCCTGAACCAGGTTCAAGTGAACTAAATTTGTTCAAATATCATTATTGCATATAAATATTAATAATGTTATATATATTTATTATTACTCTTATGCCTACAAACTTTCACTTTTAATAAACCAAGAACTTTTTTTTAACAATGGGAGAGTTAATATGCATTACAGCGATAATATATACACAATAATACTTAAAAAAAAAAAAAATCACGTGAACTCAAATTCAAAGGGAAATCACTTTTAAAAGACTTGAATTGACAGGAGTAGCCAGAAAATAAGTCACTATAGTAAAGATGTTCGATGAAATGTTAAAAAGAGCTCGTGTGGTTGATGGAATTTTTTTTACCATAAAATTTTATAGTGTGCTTTTAATTTATAAATTTAATAGTATCGATGAATAAATATAATGGTATACAATAAAACTTGTTATCCGGAGACTTGTGAAATTCGAGAATTTAATTGGTTTTACAATTAAGCATTACTCCCAACTTATTGCATAAATCATTGTAGCCTTTTTTAATTTTTTAGATACTATCTTTTACATTACATTTTTTTTTTTAACGTTCTTTTTATTTGCTTTTCTCTTTATAGGAAAATCAATCTACATACTCCTTTTATTTTCGACAGTATATACCGAAATTTAAAATTAAAAGTGAAAATATACTTTAGTACTTGCTGACCAACTTATTCGGAAAATAGGTACTGCCGAAATTATCCACTTCCAACGTTATTTATCCTTAATTTAGAAGAATTTCAATAGTTATATGCTTGCATACAATTTAGGCAAAACTTATATTAGCAAAAAAGTAAAATACAGTCTCCAAGCAATTACAACCTAAGATCGTGAATAGCACACAACCTAATATACAAATACTTGTATGAAATAGACTCGACATGAAAAATAGATACTTTTACATGTTTTACTAATACTTTTAAAATTTGAGT
This sequence comes from Ballota nigra, assembly GCA_947034835.1. Taxonomy (NCBI): domain Eukaryota; kingdom Viridiplantae; phylum Streptophyta; class Magnoliopsida; order Lamiales; family Lamiaceae; genus Ballota; species Ballota nigra. Next base: position 52,792,912 of record OX344723.1, read on the forward strand.
ATTACAAAAACTTTAAAAAATATAACATACATGAGACGGTCTCATATATGGCACAAGATGAACACACTAACAAAAAAAAATCTCCATGTACTTAATTTGCATATTTTAATAATATTTTTTGTGTTACAGAAACTTGCAAAATATTACGTCGCATGCATGAAAAGGTGTCATACAAGACTTGCTAAACCTACAATACGAGACTTAAACACAACATAAATAAAAGATCCGTCGGGTGTATGTAATGCGGAAGATAGATTATGACAAAAAGGATAGGGGCTCAACTCATGAACCTCAAACAACATAAGATCATATATATACACACGAATATCAGACATACATACTAATCTATGTAATAAACAAATTAAGAACATATACATATTTCACTACAAATCGAAACTTAGTACAAAAAAAAAGCTTCATATCACACGGCTAAAACTCAGAAAAACATCACAACCAATGCAATTTTTATGCAAGTAACAAAAATATTGAACATTTTGGTGTCTGCAAGTTCATTAGTACCAAATAGATCAGTCCCCGTCCTTGCCAAAGCCCATGAGTTATCGTACCTTATAGTTATATGGATGGAAAAGGTACAATCCACATGCAAAATGTATATGATTCTACTCACAAATTCATAAGAAATACTTCGTCTTATGATTAGGTCTCGTGTGGATCTAATTTCACATCAACTCTTTCTTCAAATATCATATTTAGTATATGAAGTATTGTTGTTCAAAAAATGGTTGATTTCATGAGTTGTTTTCTTATCAAAATCACTAAACAGTACTCCCTCCGTCCTAATTTTGTTTTCCTATTTGCCAAAAAGGTTCATCTCAATTTTATTTTCTCATCCCTAAAATGAAAATTATTTTATTCATTTAAATAATACTTTATTCACCACTCACTATTCTCAGTACTATTTTATTCATTTAAATACTACTTTATTCACCATTCATCATTCTCAATACAACTTTATTCATTTAAATACTAAAATTCAACTCTCGCATTAAACTCCGCGCACAGTCAAACGGAAAAACAAAACTGGGACGGAGGGAATAACACTTTGTATACTTAAACATTAACACATTGAATAAGAGAGTTCACGTGAATCTGAGTTCAAAGAAGTTTTTGTGCTGTAATATTTGCCCACTAGACACACACATATATATGGATGGCCTTCTATCATGCAAATAAAACTCAAACTCACCTACAATTAATTGCTAATAAATCGATAGTGGATGATCTTATTGACCGTCTCAAAAAAAAAAAGATCATCCATATTACCCACGTAATTTATCTAGCTAGCTGGTTGTGAGAATTTTAGGAGCAAGCATCAAATGGTGCTCTATATATAAGACCACTAGAAAATGCCATAATAGATTAAAAGATCCTCCCAATTAAGGCAATAATATCCAATTTGAGTAACATGGATGCGAAGTCAGCCAAATCCAAAACTTCCAAATCAAGTTGCAAGAAATAAAAGCAAGTAAAATCAAGTTGCAATTAGCTAGACCACCACCAACATTCCACATGATCGACAATGATGTGATATCTAAGCAAAAATCCAAAATTTTCCAACTTTTACTCAATTTCAGCTGTTGATGGAAACGACCTATTTTTGAAGAATACAGATGAATCCTTATTGCCCAATAGCAACACATGGACGACGGATTTGAATCCTCCAAATCCGTATTAATCTTGTTGCTCAATGAATGTGAAGAAATTTAAGTTATATATACATAAAACTTAGGCCAAGATCAAGTGGAATGGGTAATACAAAATCAAACTATATATGTGTGTCACAAATCTCATTTCATTGCAAATTAAGTCATAAAACATAGCAAGTAAATTTAACAAACCAACTAAGAGAAAGGAACACAATTAAAGAGCTAATTAACAGATCGAAATCTAACCTTTGTTTCATGATCCCTATGCTTACAAGAACTCCCACGGATGCTATATAAAGCTCGATTTCAATAAGGCGGGGGTAGACGGGGAGGCGGAGCCCAAAACACATCATGCGGCATTTGCCCATTCGGCACTAAATTCCCCGGAATATTATACAACGGCGGGTGATCTTGCGGGGCCGGGGCCGCGGCCGACGTCTGATCACCGGACGTATTCACCCCCGGCTGCTGCGACTGGACACCCTCGCCGTCGTCTTCCAATGGCAGCCTCTCATACGTAGCATTCGAGAAGGTCGCCGCGATCACCATCACCGGCCCCGCCGCCACGAGCGTGCCCACCACCGCGCCGCCTACCACCTGCCCCTGCACACCGGCCAAGTACACCGTCAACCCGGTGGCCCCAGCCGGCGACGGCGCCGGCAGAAACGCCCCGGATAAGGACAATATCTCGAACCTTCCCTGAAGAGTCAACACACCGCCAGGCGCCGCGGCCTGGCGCAAGGTGACATTGGTGACAACCCCACTGCCACTGAGCACGGCCACCCCAAAGTGGCGGCGCTGGGCGAAGGCAGCGATGGTCTCGAGAACATCGCTGCCAGAGCTGATTTCGAGAACGTGGCTGCGAAGCGCGTTGGCGCTTTCTTTGGTGATAACAATAGGAGCCTTGGGCCGGTTCTTGGACCCCGGGGGCCGGCCCCTGGGGCGGCGCCCGGACCCTGAAGACGGGTCGGAGATATCGAGATCTCCGGCCGGGTTTTGGTCTTCCTCGGGGTCCCCATCATCAGGGTTTTGGTTAGGGTTGCTACCGCTACTATTGGATCCATTCAAAATCCCATTATTGTTGTCGTCTTCGCCGCTGTTTCGGAGGTGCAGAGACGGGTCGGGTCGGTTCATCGCGACGTTTCCTGCCCACCATCTGTTGGCCATTAGTAATTATGCCTTCTTTCTTTCTTCAACAAGATTGATTTTTCGCTTTCTCTCTCTAGAATTTGTTGAACAAACTGCGACTAAGCTAAAGTCCACAATGCACCAAGGAAAGAAAAGATGGTTTTGAAACAGTTTCCTTATCGGAGACTACAATTAATTGATTCTATCTACTCGTGGAATTAATAATATCGAACTTATCTAAATAAAATCCAAAAATTCTTATCTCCACATTTTTCAAGGTATTGAAGCCTATCTATCTACTCACCTCCCACAAACTTAAACACCTCATGGAAAATGAAGAATTAAATCAAGAAAGAAAGAAGTAGATCTGTGATTAAAGGTAATACCAAATCAAGAAACTCCTTTGCAATCAATCAAGTGGCCTTCCAAATTTGAACATATTGCTCATTTTTCTGACAGGAGGCAGTAGATTCAGTGGGTACGGCCTAGGGTCTGGTCCATCGTTTCTTCAACTATTAATTTGCAGGAAGTAGTTAAAAAGAGAGGTTGCACAACTTATTTGGTTTCCTTGGTTAGTGGGGTTTGGCTGGGTAGTGAATATGAAGCGAGGGGGTGGTGTGGGGTGGAGTTTTTATGTAAGGGAGGGGGGTGGGGGAAGGTGCGCACGAGACAAGGTTGGTTGTCTATGTCGGGTAGGTATCATATGCCCATATGTCCCAATTCCGATTCTCTCTCTCTCTCTCAGAATGTGGGTTACGCTGCACATTTCGACATTAATTCCTCTCTTTTCTCATACAGTACCATATTTTTATCTTAATATATCAACTGTGAAGTATTAAAAAATTGGCATGGAATATGATATATTTTATTTGGAAAATATGTAATGTCAGACCATTTTATTGTACAAGACAATACAAATTAAAACACATTTTTATTAAAGTGTTAAGGTAACATATTCAATTTATCTCATTCTTTATCTTATGGTATGACTTACACATTGAATTTATAATTTTAATGGAAAAAAACTTGTGACATAATTTAATATTATTGTAAAAATAAAGGTAAGTTTGGTATACATCTTATATACTCCGTATTGTATAGATGAAATGATCCCACTCAATATTATTTTTAAGTGCATCACTTTTCATGCAAGATTTTTCGTTTATATATATTCTCATCGTTTCATATTAATTGTTGTTTTATTATGTACTCCCTCCATTCCCTAAAAAGTTGTTCATTTATTTAGCATAAATTTAAAAAAAAATAGATAAAATAAGAATAAAGTAAAAACAAAGTATGAATACAATAATTATTTGTGAGTATAAAATTAAAGTGATTGTTAACAAATAAGAAATGAAAACATTTTTTTTTATATGGATAGACAAATAAGGAATGTGAGTACACTTTTGGTGGATGGAGGGGAATAGATTAAAAAAACATATTTTCTCTATCTCATGACAAACTTAATATTTTTTTTTTCATTTGTTCCAAAATAATTACTAGTGTTATTTACTAACTAACAACAATAAAACATTCATTTTTCATCCACAAAAAAATTGTCTTAGATGTCTTATTCATCCGTCCATAAAAAATAGTTATATTTCTTAAAATTGAAATAACAAATTTTATTTATATTAATTCTTCAGCATACACAGTAACATTTAAAAAAATTATTTTGTACTTGATTTGACATAATATTCTTAATTTTGACATATTATATCTATTTTCTTAATAATCATGAAAATGACAACAAGCCTATTTTTTTGTGGACGGAGGGTATATCATCACTACTCAAAAGTATTGATTTGATATAAAGTTTCATTGATCTCTACTCCTCCATCCTATATTGTATTATAGATTTAGTATTCATTTTATTTTCCATCCATTTAATTTCTACATTCGAATTTACAACCAAATCTCACTCAAGGCGAAAGAGAGCATGGCCATAGTTCTAAAATGAAAAATCTTTCAAAAATTTCACCCTCATAATATTTTCAGTTTTATACAAAAATATCATTATTTTTGCTCTCGTGTGTATGTACAATTCAACTTATTGCTTTATTTTATGCATAAAGGTTTATTATAATGAAATAATAAAATAGTGGATGTCCATTTAATTACTCAAATAATTATATGAATTATGGGGGTGTCCTTTAATTTTGCTTTCACAATATTCATGCATTTATTCAATTGGACTTCAAAGGATCCTAGAAGGATCCATGCATATGTATAAATAGGTGGTGCACCTTCATTTTATAAGCATGAACAAAGTTGAATACACTATAATTCTCCCCACATTTCTTCTCTCTATACTTTGATTCTCTATTCTATATTCTCTTCACATTTTCTTATTAGTTTCACAACACGTTATCAGCACGAGTGCTCTATACTTTTAGGTTTTAAGATTTTAATTATTTCGTCAACTAACGGGTATGTTATTACTGCAAAGGTACGTTGACAATCTGGGTCGATTTTACTCGCTTGTAAATCATTGTTGTTTCAGTAATATATATTGATGTTGTTATTCTCATTTTTACTTTTGATTGACCAATATTTCTTAACTTAATAATAAAATTTTAGTTAGTCGGATTTTACTATCCCATATTTAATTTCAAGAAAATAGAACTTTATAAAGAATCTTATATACATAGATATTAAAAATGTTATTGTGAGTAGTATGTGTATTCCTCTTGCGTGTATGTGTGTTGTTTTGCGAGTTGACTTGGAAGATTAATAATATGTTTGTGTTTGTGAGATATATTCAGATTATTCTTAATGATTTTTGTTAAAGATTTTATAATTACTAGTTTCATTAATTTTAGGTTGTTCCGCCTTATATTTCTACTTACATGTAATTGTTATGGATTAAATAAGGGTATTGTTTGATGGAAGCTTGTTACTTATTTGTAAAGATGTATTGTTTGAATTATAGTGGTATCATTATATACGCAAGTGGTTTGCTCTTGTTTATTTGATCAAATAAATTAAATATGTGGCAAAACTATAATGATTAGAAAAGATAAAAGCATATTGGTGAGTTTCTTGATAACTATTTTGGCTAACTTGTTGAGTTTTATTTTGAACTTGATATTGATTACTATATCTATTTGGACATGTCTGAGACAATATTTTCGTATATGAGACCAGACAACAAGCACAAATATCATAGACTTGATCAATTTTTGAGTTCTTATTTAAATTTATGAGGTGAAACTATAATTGATAGGATATGCTTGAAGAAAACTTTTTTATATTTGGTATGTCACGAATTTATTCCTGTAGCTGCAATATCGAGAAAAATGATTTAAGAAATATTATGAACCAATTGTTTGACTTCTCTTGTATATTGAGAAAATCTTGGGTTCCAGCCTACTAATTGATTAGGCGTGAAATTGTTATGTTTTGTAGCCCGATTTGCCCATGTTTTGAGTGTATTTGATAAGTGTTTGGAGATATTTGAGTATCATTTTCATAAACTAATGAATTTGTCTCTTTGATGCTCATATTAGGAAAAATGGTAAAAAATGGAGTTCGTTGGACTTTGAATCGACTCAAACGGGCTCCCGAATGAGAAGATATTGAAGAAATACGAAAAGTATTAGTTTGTGTGTGCAAAATTATCACATGGCTCAAAAGAGGAAGTGCTCGAGCAAGCCTAGATCGAGCACTAGGTGCTCGAGCACGAGAAGTCGAGCGCCATTTTTACACTGAAAGTCGAGGCCGCTCGAGCGAGCCTAGGTCGAGTGCTAGGCGCTCGAGTGGATTCAAGTCGAGCGCCAGACGCTCGAGTAAAGGGGCTCTGTTTTGTTCTGTAAGTTTGAGGCGCTCAAATGAAGCATAGCTCGAGCGCTAGACGCTCGAGCAAAGGAAGATCTCGCGCGGATCCGGCCCAAATCCGTCCTATTTCGGCCCAAGCCTATATATACCTCTTCCAAGTATATTTTGAGATAATTTGATACCATTAGATTGTTTTTGAAGAAGAGAGCTTGGGGAAGAGTTTAGCAAGGTTTTGAACGTGTAATTGAGGTTTTAGCTTACGAATTCATAGATTAATTACTTTTCTTTTGAACCGATTAGTTTTTATTCTTGATTTCTTGATGCTTGAGACTTCTAAACCTAGTTTTTCTGGATTTATTAAAATTATGTTGGAGACTTGAATTTATTCTTTCGTTAATATTTTTTATTTCATTTGTTAATTTAATTATGCATATTATTATCGTTCTTGTTATAGCTTTTGTTATTCAAACCACCATGTTAGGCTAGAACCCTTGCATCTTAGGATAGGATGAACTCATAGAAGTAGGATGTTCGTACGTAATTAGGATAATTCGTGATGTTTAGTTTTGATTCTCTTAATTATTGAATGCTTCTAATAAACTCTCGAATAATCTTGGAATTGAGTACGAAAATTGTTAGAGAGAAGACGACTGTATCACTCTTTAATAACGAATAGGCTTAAGGAAAAGGTTTTAGAAGGGGTTTATCATCTACCGGTTTATCTAGGGAGGACGACCGCATCACCTTAGTTAAATTAGGGTCTCGATAATTAAGCACAACCATATAATTTGATTATTGGATTTGTGAAGTAGATTGATAGGGCAAAGTATTAGGGTTAATTCTTGAGCTTTTAGTCTTTCAATCTTGTGCTAGATCAGGGAGGTTGATTGCCTAGTTTTAGTACACTTAGGATTATTGCTTGCACATCACAATTATTTTAGTTATTGTACCAACTCCGGTAGTATACGTAGAAATTCTTATCTCGAGCATCATCATCTCATATTTGCATTAAACCAAAAGTTATTTAGTTTAGTTTTATTGATAGCATATAGTCAATACAATATAGTTTGGAATTAGTTTATAAACTGAACATTATATTCATATTAGCTACGAGGCGTATATCTCCAGGGATTTATTCGTGTACACATTTTCCCTTTGGTTCGATAATACTTGGTCCATATACTCGTCCATACTACAGTGATCTCATACTCTTGTGGGGTAACTACTAGTCAAGCTAGTATTTTGCGTTCAAGTCACTAATACTAGTCCATTCCTTGAAGCAAATGAGATTTAATCCCAAAATTTTGGATTTTGACATATAAGAAGTTGTGGGCATGGTCATGGTAGATATATCTCATATAACCATAATAACCATGATTGTGATATAACCATGATTAGGGATGACAATATTGGCTCGCCCCGTGGGTATCCGCCCTGCCCCGAGGCATTTGGGCCAGGTCGGACCCGCCCCGTTTTGAGTATGGGTCGGGCCAGCCCCGCCCGGTTTTGAGAATAGGGCGGGTCTGGATATTATGATGGCCCCATGGGTACCCGACCCGTCCCACCCCGTCCCGTATATATATATACATATTAATATTAATGTATATATATTAATATATAATGAAATAAATATATTAACATGTTATATGTGTATATTTTAGTACAATAAAAATAATTAAGGGAATCGAACTCGATATTTTATCTTTTATTTTTTAAATTATTTTTTAATTTATTTTAGTCTTTAATTGTGTCAATATTCATTCCTAGTTTTTTTATAATAAATCAAATTATTATCTCTCACATGTTTTCAGTCTATGATTTGACCATATGATAATCGAGCTAATTTTATAATAATATAGGTATGGTAGTAGACTATCAAAATTAAAAGAGAAAGGTAAAAAAAAAGAAAAAAAAAATTGAAAACGGGGCGTGGCGTGGCGTGTCGGCCTGGACCCACACAGAGCAGGTCATGGGGTGACTATCCAGGACCCGTGCGGGTCGCGGGGCGGGTCTGGGACAGGGGAAATAAAAACGGGGCAAGTCTAGGTAATCAACTACCCGCTCCGACCTGGCTCATTGTCATCCCTAACCATGATCGTGATAAATTACAAATTATCTCCACTATGAGGAACAATGTTAATTTTTGTGTGTCACACAAGGTCATTGATTTCATATATGTCGAAAATTGAATCATCTTGTTAAATTTTATTAAGTATAAAAAAATTATGAAAATGTTGAGATTAATCATGTGTAATGGTGATGATGAAGAAAATATGTTTCTGATTTAGAAAGGGGGAGACAAATGTTAATACTATGAGTTGTAGTGCAAATTTGCTTGATGATTTCGGAAGAGTCGCAATGTTTCGCCCTGAAGGGACTAAACTTGTTATAAAATTATGCACTACAGTAGCTCAAGTCTCAGAGATTTGTTGAGTTTTAAAGATCAACTGAAAAAATGAACTTGTAAAAATAACCTTGAATTTCCTTCATTTTTGAAAAAAAAAAGTGAACTCAAAGTTCAAAGGATTATACATTTGCATCAAATTGCAAATCAATTATCGAATGCATTCAGTGACTCCGGCAGAGTTACTAAATCACATATTTTTAAACAAAATATTCTGACAAAGATTGGTGTCCCTGAAGGATAAATATCAAGTGATAATGAACTTGTAGCACGCTTGAAGCGTGGGAGACCTCTTGGTCAAAATACAAAAATCCTCGAAAGAAAGAGGATTATATTAAAGTAATAAGTCAAAAACTCCAAATCACACACACTAATAAAATTCAGCCTTCTGAAGAGGTTGCCTCTAAAGACGATGCTCTTGAAGAGCTAATGACTACTCCCCTTTATAACTAGTGTGTGGAAAATAACAAACAATATCTCTCTGCGAATATTTGATTGCATGTGCATTATATAATTATATATCACCACCACAATGTACCTCAACAGCCCGGCAGACTGACTGCACATTTGATGAAGATCGTTTCTCGACATTAGGGGGAGATTAGAATCTAAATTAAATAAATATCTAGAAACTTCCCTTAAGGAAAAGATCTTCATTATGTAATCCCACACAGTAGTCAAACTGAACCATAAGTTCAAAAGATAATTAATTTGCAATATTCAGTAAATAATTTGTCAGATGTGTATATCAATCATAAAGTAGTGACTATGTCGCATATACCTGCAGTATATGCTCTACAAAATATAAAGGTCCTAATGAAATCAAGTATATTTATTTATACGCCAGCAGCATAAATGACCTCTAAATATGAAAGATAAATCCGCTGTAAATTAAAGATAGCTAAATATTAAGTCACTCCGAAAATCTCCTGAACAAATACATCTTGAAGATAAAAATCCTAGTAATGAAACACGTGCACGAAATAATCAAAACACTAGGATTGCGGAACGACCATATCAAAATATTATGAGAAATACAGGTGAAACTTACAATACTATTATCGTTGTCGACAACATATTTGTGTCCACTATTGCTTTTACTATCATTAATGAAAATCTGGATCAAGTACCTAAGTTGGGTGCCAGAAGCACTTTGACTAAGTGAAATAGTATGAAGCAAATTGTGGCAAAGCTAGACTCGCTAAACAATATAAAGTATTGGTTTTATTATACGTACACCCTGAAGCGTGTATTTGTACAAAATTAAAATGAGAATAACATGGTGGTGAGATACAAAGCGAGATTAGTAGCTCAAGGATTTTTGCAGAGACCCGATATTAATCAGACACATTCTCATGTTATGTATAAAGTAATGTTCCGCTATTTAATAACTCTGGCAACATATATAAATTTTTGGGAATGCGTCAAATGATGCAATCATTGATATTTATACAGTTACTTTGAAAATAAATATATATATGAAAATCCCTGAAGGATTTAACATGCCTAGAGCATGTCAATCAAATCCAAGAGAAGTTTATTCTAACAAATTGTAAAGGTATTTGTATGGACTCAAACAGTCTGGACTCATGTGATATAATCGATTTACTGAATGTCTAGTAAAATAAGGTTATACCAATGACCCAATATGCCCATGTGTTTTCATAAATAAAAATGGGTCAAATTTTGTAATAATTGCAGTATATGTTGATGATCTCAATTTAATTGGGACTCCTGAAGAGCTCCAAAATGCAGTTTCATATTTGAAGAAAGAATTTGAGATCAAAGATTTTGGACAGACTAAATTTTGTCTTGGTTTGCAAATTGAGCATTTAGAAGGTGAAACTTTGGTCCACCAAACTGCTTATACCCTGAAGGTATTAAAGCGGTTATACATGGAAAATGCACATCCATTAAGTACATCAATGGTCGTTCGGTCTCTTGATCCTAATAAGGATCATTTTAGACCGCGAGAGAAGGATGAAGAAATTCTTGGTCCTGAAGTACCATATCTCAGTGCTATTGGTGCACTTATGTATCTTGCTAATTATAAAAGACCAGATATATCATTTGCAGTAAATCTATTAACAAGATTTAGTTCATCTCCTACACGACGACATTGGGATGATATAAAACACATTTTTCACTATCTCCAAGGAACAATTGATCTTGGCCTATTTTATTCAAATAAATCTCGAGCTGAATTACTTGGTTATACAGATGTTGGGTATTTATCAAACCCACATAAAGCAAGGTCTCAAACTGGATATGTATTTGCATGTGGTGGTACCACAATTTCATGGCGGTCTACGAAACTGTCGCTTGTCGCCTCTTCGAATCATGCTGAAATCATAGCAATACATAAGGTCAGTTGAGAATGTGTTTGGCTAAGGTCAATGACCAATTATATCCATAAAAGTTGTGGGTTGTCACATGACAATGAAAATCCTTCAATTATGTTATTTATATAATACAGCTTGTATAACCCAGCTAAAATGGGGATATATTAAAGGAGATAAAACAAACATATTTCACTAAAATTCTTCTATACTCACGATTTACAAAAGAATGGTGAAATTGATGTGCAACAAATTCGATCAAATAACAATTTAGCAGATTTATTTACCAAGGCATTACCGACGACAACATTGAACAATTAGTGAAGTGTCTTGCAATGCGATGGTTAAAGGATTTTAAATGATATTTGAATCAGGGAGAGAATTATTGTAATAAGTAATATGTACTCTTTTTCCCTTCACTAGAGTTTTTGTCCCAACGGGTTTGTTTTCCTTAGTAAGGTTTTTAACGAGTCATATTATTTGTGTGGCAACAGACATCCAAGGGGGAGTGTTATGAAATAATAAAATAGTGGATGTACTTTTGATTACTTAAATAATTTCATGAATTATGGGGGTGTCCTTTAATTTTGTTTTCACAATATTAATGCATTTATTCTTTTGGACTCCAAAAAATTCTAAAAGGATCCATGCATGCATGTGTATAAATAGGTGGTGCACCTTCATTTTATAAGCATGAACAAAGTTGAATACAATAGAATTCTCCCTACATTTCTTCTCTCTATACTTTGATTCTCTATTCTATATTCTCCTCACATTTTTTTATTAGCTTCACAACATTTATAAATTTATTGCTCAAATACGTATTCATTCTTTCATTTACTTAATTTATGTATCCCCTTCATTATGATCAGGTTTTTATGAGGGAGTAATTTTCAAATATTCTAAAACTATATTTCAGAAATTAAAATTTAGTAAAACTTTGAAAGAATACTCTAAAGCAAAGAAAACGAATAATAATTAGAATACTTTTTGGGTTAACTGTAAATTAAATCATAATCTTTTCGTAAATTACAATTTAATCTAAACTTTTGAATTTTGACAAACAAAACCTCAACTTCACATTTGTTTGCAATTCGAACCAACAAATAATTTTTTTATTATCCGAAAAAAAAAAAATTCACATACCTGACAATGAATAATTAATAGTATTAATATGTTTAGATTGGTTCGGGTGAAAACACATAATTTTCTAGCTGATTGAAATCTACGTTTTGGTTAAAATTGCAACCAAATATTAAGTTGGGTTTTGTTTGCAAAGATTAAAAAGTTTAGATTAAATTGCAATTTGCGAAAAAATTGTAATTTTATTTGCAATTAACCCATTTTTTTAATCAATAATAATTAGCAATTAAACTGAAAAAAAAAAAAAAAACTATGCGAATTAAAAAAGTTCAGTTGGGTCGTTTCATGACCTAGATAAGATAAAAGAATTTTCAACGTGGAATATCTTGGCGCAGCGTTTGAAAAATATTCTTTCTCCTTCGAACTTAGTAGTTAAATGTCGTCGAATAAATTATATATGTAAACTAGCGTATATTCCCGCGTAATACGTGGATAATTAAAATTTTATATTATTATTTCTATATAAATTATTCTAAAACTTATGTGATTTGGTTAATTCAATTATTTAGATTATTTTTTAAAACTTTTTTTAATATTTGTTATGTGGTAATTGGTTAATTCAATTTATTTAGATATTCTTTTTTTTTTAAACATTTGTTACGTTCAATATATGAAAATTATTAAGTTACTATGAAACATTATATTTAAATTAAAATAATAAAAATTCAAAGAAACGTAAAGATAATAATTTTTCTTAATTATTTGACGACAATAGAAATATATTAACAAATTAACACATTAAATTATGAATGGATCAAATTGAGAGTTAAAAAATAGTAAATGATTAATATAGAAAAGTGTAATACATTAAATTTCATAAATAATTTAAATGGATAGATATGAAGTATTTGAAAATTAAGTGATGGTGGGAGTTGATTCACAAGGATGATGTAATTTTTTTTAATTTATTAATTTAAAATAAAGACAAAGTATAGAATGAAAATGGTTTATATATGAACCATTAAAGATAAGTAATTTTTTTTTATTAAAGAGTATTAGTTGTTTTCATTGAATGGTATTATTTATTTTTATTGAAGAATATTAGTTGTTTAGTAAAAATAAACTAAGACTCTCACTAAAAAACTAAGACTTTTCAGTGAAAATAATTAATTTTTTTCAATAAAAATAACTAATACCCTTTAATAAAAACAATTAATACCCTTTTATAATTCATGTATGAAAAAAAAAATGTGTTCAATACAATTTACTCTATATAGAATTTGTTGAAAGATAGAACCTAATTCATTAGGATCAGATCTACAGGGTCATGGACCTAAATGGTCCAGGGCCTTAATTAGCGGTTCAGTTTTAACGGGCCACTAAAAATAAGAACTTAAATCTAATCATGGCGGTTCGCAAGCTAAATGGACCACTAATGAGCTTTGAAAAAAAAGTTTCAAAAAAAATTAAATGGTGAAATTATAAGCACAATCACCTTGTAAATAATAGTGATATGATACACTTAATCCATTAAGCACAACAATACTTAATAAGCACTAAATGGTTAAATAAGAAGAAAAGACAGAAATTTAACCCCTAAAATGATATTTCATTAATATTGTTAAAAGACTATAAAGGAATTAATCAAATAAAATAATTTTACACACTCTATAAGCTCGGATATTTAGATTAGATGAAATTATTTTATTGTATCAGAGACAAAAGACTTACACCCACATGTTCTGGGTTCAAATGAATTAGGACTCTATTCTTCAATAAAAACAGTTTATACGCTCTAGTAAAATTAACTTGTACTCCTGCTTCTTCAATTTATGTATGAAAACTATAAAAAAAAAAAAATTAAAATGAATTAACTACACGCTTTTCTATAAGTTCAGACTTTTAACTAGGTGAAATTCTTTAATGGTATCAGAGTCAAAATGTTGAACTTTTAGATGGGGCGAAATTCTTTAGAAACAACTTATATCATTCAATTATTCATGTATGAACTATTGTACGTGCTATAAAAAATTAAGCTTATTACATTAATTTTTTAAGACAAAATAAAAATTGGCAGGGTGCCGTGTCAATTAAGCGGTGATTTGAATTGACAAAAACGGGTCAGGGCCCACCCGTGAATTTGGTGGATTGCGGGCGCCGGGGCCGGTGGGCTTCCTTTTATCGGTTCTCTTTTTTGTCGGCTAATATTTAATCACATGCATTCACCTGCTTCTTTCTCCTTAATTTTGGAGGGTTGGGGGGAACACACGACACTCTTTTCTTTCTTACCATTTAATACCTAACTACTTATTGTTAGTAATTAATTATAAATACGCTGTGCCCAACATTTAATTGTATCAATATATATGTAATTTGATTGGATATTCTTGTTAGTGTTTGATAGATTAAAAAAAATCGTATTAAAATTTTTAGAATTAACTACGATTTCTTTTGGTTGTTTGATCAAACTCTATTCATTTATGATTTTAACTATACTTTTTGGAGATCTATAGCTAAATTAAATTACTAAGTGTGTTCTTAACTAAAATAGAGTAAAATGTTTATATGTGCAAAGTAGAAAGAAAAAAAAAAGTGGCCATGCTTGAGATAGCAGGTATTTTTTATTTATTTTTTACTAAATCAAAAGATGGAGTATGTGATAAATTATTGTGCGAGTCTAGCTATCTCAATGAAACAATTAATGTTTAGTAGTTTTTTGGATTTTTTTTTTATTTAAAGAAAAGTAATATACAAGATATATAGTTATGTAGAGGGTGTGTTAAATTGATGTGTTAGGATTCCGATGGACCTCAATCACCATTTGGTATGAATATTGTTTGCAATTCTCACTACGAAATTTTTTGTTAGAAATTTTGTAGCCATTTTTGTTATCGGTAATGTTAGTTGTTAGTAGTTAAAAGTTAGTTCACTAAGCCCCCGAGTACTCTAACAATTCTCAAAGTCACCTTATAACTCCCTTAATTTGTTCATAAAGGGAATTGAACCTGAGCCACTCACTAAAGTGAAGAACCCAGTGGCCAGGTGGGCTAAGCCACCTGGTTATTTTGTAGTCATATTGATAATTTTTGTAGACAATTCTTATAGTGTCGGTTTTTAGAGTTTATTCTGAGGTCTAGTCTATTACTCCCTCCGTCTCAAACTCGTTTGCTACATTGCCAAAAAGGTATGTCTCATACTCGTTTGCTACATCTACTTTTGGCAAAAAAGTAACAATATTTTTTAATATTATATTCTCCATACACTAATAACCAAAAACATCTACTTTATCACTTTATTACTTTATCACTTTAAATACTATAACTAACTCTTTTTTTAAAACCCGTGCAAACAGTAAATGGGAAAATGAGTTTGGGACGGAGGGAGTAGAATATTTTGACCGAGTCAAGCTACCGGGGTATTTTGAGGTTCAATCTATAAGGCTATGTTCTTTTTGGGTTTTAAACAGTTTTTTAAAACAGTGGTTTTTGCAATCCATGGAGTTTTTAAAATCTGTGTTTTTTTTTTGTTTTGAGTAGAGTATGTTTTAACTTTATTATATAAAAGTAAAATAGTGTTGTATAGGTTATTTATAAGGTTGTAGGATTAGGATTTTAAAAACCTAATTTTAAAACTCAAACTAAAATGGGTTTTATCCAAATCCAGTTTTTAAAACCCAAAAACAACATAGCTTAAGGATTAAATAGTGCAAGTATTGGAATATTTGACTTAGATCATTTCATATTCTATAGATGTACGTTGAAATCTCATCATAATATATGATCTTTTCTTTTATTTGTGGATATAATTAACATAATATTCTTAAGAGGAAACCCCTATTTTTTGTATATATTGTTTGTATCGGATTAGATATAATGTTTACCGGTGGGCATAACTTATATGTCCACCGCGAATGTGATAATGACAAGTAAGTAAATTTAAATAGGGGTCTCACTATTATTTTAATTGATTATTTAAATTTACTTACGTGTCATTATCACATTCGCGGTGGACATATAAGTTTATATGCCCACTGGTGGGCATTATATCAAACCAGTCGTTCGTATTATGTTTATATTTCTCTCTCGCATCCCCTTTTTTAACACTACGACTGACGACTACTAGCGAAGAATTAAGATGCTTATTTTATGACCGCTACGAAACATGCGTTGAAAATTTTATTAAAATAAAAGGAAAAGAAAACAAATTAACAAACCAACATGTGTCTAGAATCTATATATGATATCAACAAGGTTGTCAAATAATTAAGTCCTTTGGGTCCATTGAATTCAATGATTGATATAATATCCGGTTTTTTTTTTATTAAAATAAAATAAATATTTTCATAGTATCTGTGGTTGCTTTTTTTCAAATAAATAATTAAAACTAGAGATATATAGTTGAAAAGTCGTCCCCTTTATTAAGAGCAGGCGATTTTTTTACTATAAATCTAAAGGTCGAGTATGGATAAATTCTTGTGGGAGCTCAATTTTATAAATCGTGCTTTGTTAATATTCGGATTGTATATTACTTTTGAAAAATTACATCATGGTTTCAAAAAGTGAAATACAGAGTCGTGGCTAAGTACATGGATCATATAGTATATGAGTAATTTGAATTTTTATGTGCATTCAAATGCATAGTATGCATTTGATTTTTTAGTCAAAATTTAAATTAAATTTGACTTTTTAAGATTCAATTAATTTAATAAATTTTGAAAAATCAAAATTAATTTAAAATTGTATTCAAAATCTAAATACTTACCATGCATTTGAATGCATATAAAAATTTGTGACAGTGGCAAAAAGAAATCATCTGATATGTCAATTTTTTGTCAATTTAAAATTGGGAGAAAATTTTATTTGCCCTAAATTTTGTAAGGCAAATCTCTTTTACTCTTTATTTTGAAAACAACCCTTTTATTTTTCCCTTTTTTTCCCAAAAAGGGTACGGTTGGATGGGGATTTTCTATTTAAAAATATGAAAACTTTAAGACAAAGTATAGAGTGAAACTGATTTATAATAGTTATTTTCATTGAAGAGTATTAATTGTATTTAATGTAGAGTATTACTGATTTACACTAAAAAGTCTTAGTTGTTCAGTGAAAATGAACTAAGAC
This sequence comes from Ballota nigra, assembly GCA_947034835.1. Classification (NCBI taxonomy): domain Eukaryota; kingdom Viridiplantae; phylum Streptophyta; class Magnoliopsida; order Lamiales; family Lamiaceae; genus Ballota; species Ballota nigra. Next base: position 52,810,427 of record OX344723.1, read on the forward strand.
TCTTCAGTGTAAACCAGTAGTACTTTTCAGTAAAAACAGTTAATAATCTTCAGTGAAAACAACTAATACCCTTCAGTGATTCATATATAAACTAATTTCACTCTATACATACTCAAACTTTAAACGTTAAATATCATTATTTGCATTGAGAGATCATCAGTAATTTTTTTATTGGAATATTGGGAAACTAAAACCGTAAATACGAATCCGACACGATCATCTTTGAGCCATTAAACTAAAACCCTAAGATATAGTTTTAGACGGTTGCAAAGTACATGAACATATGGTCCAAGCAGGGCCAGAGTCAGAATTTCGATTAGAGAGGGATTAATATTTTATCGTTCAATATTAATGTATGTTAGATAATAAAATTTGAATATAATATTTTCGCTCCAAATTATATCAATATGCGTAATAAATATCTCAAAATTAATAAACACTACCTTTTAATATATTAAAACTTAGGTTAATTGTTTCTATAATTATATATATATATATATATATATATATATGAATAATTGTTGAGTAAGACTGTCTCATACCATTAGACGGTGAAATGAGGCGTATAATTGAGCATGACGTATTATTACTTTAATAGGAGTAAATGTTTATTTGTATTAATTTGTTATAAAACTGTCTCACACTAATTTTTGTGTATTATATATATATTGAGACTCCTTTAAGAACTATTACATAGAGGCTTCATTTTAATTTATTTGTTATATATTGTTTGATTTAAAAATATAAAATAAAATTGGATAGTAAATTAATAGGCATTAGAGTCAAATTACTGGCTAAGGGCCCGACCAATCAAGTATTATATATACATATCTAGTGTGTAGTATTACGTATATAAATATGGCTAGTTAGTATCCATGGAGTATATAATCGATATATATATATATATATATATATATATATATATATATATATATATATATATATATATATATATATATATAAGTAGGGGTGAGGAGAGAAAAAAAAATTGTATTTATTGGAGCTAGTGAAGTGCACTTGTTTTATGGTGCAATAATGAATCTCACTCTTCACTAAAGAGAGTGTATTAACTTTGCACCAATAATTTTAAAAAAATTTAACTTTTTAATTTTAAATCTATTTTCAACACACAATATATCAAACTAAATTATCTTTTGAACAATTTTAATTTAACATATATATTGCACAATTAAAAAAAATTATATTTAAAATATTTATTTTATTATTAAGTGTTTTCTATTGATTTTAACTATATGATTGGTTGAATTTAAATCACTTTTATTTAGACTATATAACGTTTTTAAATATTAAAATAATTTTATGAATTTTAGTATTTGTTGTGAATTTAGTGTACAATTAAATAATTATATTATTCACATATATACAATATAATCTTTAAATATTAATTGATATATGGATAAAATAAATTTTATTTTATTTTTTTATAGTCATTCATTATACAATTTCGTGTTTAAAATTTATAATATTATATGCGTGTATCGCGCGGGAGAAATACTAGTAGTAGAAAGGACAAAAACTTGGGAGGGGCCAGAGCCACCCCTTATATGGGTGTGGCTCTGCTCCTGGGTCCAAGTGCACAACGTGAAAAACTTGTAATTAATATGTTTAGAGTAAGCATTGTTTGATAGAACTTATTTTGTCAGATGAAACTTGTATAAGATCGTCTTACATAATTTTTTTGTATTATTAAGTGTAATTGAAAATAAATACTATCTCCGTCCTTCAATAACTTTTTCATAAAAAATTGTACAATAATTCAGAAATATTAGTATAAAATTGAGTATAGTATAAGTAATATAATTGAATAAAGCGAATAAAATGAAGTGTGTGAATAAAAAAAAATAAATATGATCATGGGTTGATGAATTTTCATAAATGTTATAAGAAACTTATTGAATGACGTCCGGAAAAAAAAAAAAGAGAAAAGTATTGAAGAATGGATGAAATATTATTCTTTAAGTAAAACGTAATTTATAATCGAAAAATTATAAGTATATTTCCCTCATAGATTTTTTTTACTTTTATACCATTTGGAATAGTATTTCTTTTTAATTTTTAAATATAATTCCTTTTTTAAATGATTTTTATTTTCGTCGTGAATAATATGTTTCGTGAGACGGTCGTACACCATTTTTGCTCTTAATCTAATAGAGATGACTAATTAAAGTTCACTTTGTTGGGGGAAAATCATGTCAATAGAGATGACTAATTAAAGTCACTTTTTGGGGAAAAATCATGTCAATTCGATCGCCTACAATGAGATTTGTTTTCCATTTTCTATTTCATCATATCAAATGGATTATAAGTATAGGAGTAATGTTTTAAATTATTCAATAACTGAGTGTTTTATTATGTAAACACGTATTAAAAAATCAAATTGTAAAATATATTTATAATAAAATATGAAAAGTGAATCAAAATTTTGGCATATAATTGTCCAGACAATTAACTAAATAGCGTGGATATTCAAGCGTTAACATTAAAATTTACTCCCTCCGTGACTCCATCTACAAAAGTATGTTCACTTATTTGCACGTGATTTAATGCAATGTATCGAAGGGTATTGAGGGGTATTGTATGATCCATTTATAAATAAAGTGATTGTTCATAGAAAATATATGTGACATATTTTTTTATAAATAATCACTTTATTTATAAACGAACCTTACAATATATAATAATATTCTTCAATATATTGCATTAAACCACATGCAAATAAGTTAATGAAGTTTTCGTGGACGGGGAGTGTGTACTGTGCGCAACTATGAAGAAACACTTGCAGTTTCTTGTTTTTATATCGTTTTAGAAAGTGACATTAGATTACATTAAAAGTAAGTACTCCCTCGTCCATGAAAATTGGGTTTGTTGCTTTTATTATGATTATTAAGAAAGTTGATATAATATGTAAAAAGTAAGAATATTATGTCAAATCAAGTACAAAATAAATTATTTTAAAAATGTTACGTGTGTATGTTGAAAAAGTAGATAAAGTTTATTATTTCCATTTTAGACAACATGACTATTTTTTGTGGACGGCCCAATAAAACAGTCAAGTCTATATTTTGTGGACGGAGGAAGTAATACTTATATTAAAAAAAAAATTATCGTGTTTTTCATAAAATCTTACAAATTACAATGGAAAAGAGTGCACAAACTTTTTTTAGGGTACTAATCCGATTTGATCTATGCTACACAATAGTGTATTGTAAGAAAAAATTCGATGGAATTTGCATATATTTTTAGGCATATTTTTTTTTAAATAAATCATTGAATAAAATAATAACATATGAGTAAATATGTATATATTTTTTTTAATCTATACACAAATCAAAGTTTTCTTTTATAAGATATACACATTTTTTTTAGGGAGATAATTAGAAATACCCAATTTCAACTTTATGAAATTTATTTTACCCACTTCAAATATATATAATCTTTTCTACCTATTTTCAACTTCAAACAATATTTTTTACCCATATGGCCCGCCCACAACATCATCATCTCATCATATTAATGGCCCCCTTAACAGTCACCTCATTTTTATATCAATTAAACTTTAATAAATACTAAACATTACAATGAAATTCTAAATTTACAATATTAATTAATAACATGTTATCAGTTACAATATTTATATTGTATATTTGTGTGTATGTATAGTGCATATTAATAAATAGTAATAATATTTTAATTGAATTTAAATTGTGATGTTAAAAAATTAGTAGTTTTAATTGAATAGATACTATATTATTTGTTTAATAATTTAAGTGGTGAGAATGAAGTGGAGGGGTGGGTATGAGGTGAGGTGGGATCCAATTCAATTTTGTTAACTCTTTTATATCCATTTTATAGAGGTATTTTGGTCCTTTAACATGAATTGGGTATAAAAAAAATTAAAATTGATATAGGTAAAATAAATTTTAGGAAGTTGGAAATGGGTAGTGTATTGTATTTTCACTTTTTTTTAGACGGATATAAAACAAAAATGTAAAAAGAAATTGGGATAGAGGGAGAAGTCCATAGTACATTGTGTGATCCTGACAAGAATAAAAGTGTCGGATACGGTGATTATTAATGTTGAGGGCGGCCACCGCCACAGTCCACCAATACTCTCACTCCTCACCTTAAAAACACCCATACTCTTGAAATGAATTTATTAAGGAGTTTTATGATTTTATTCATGATGTGCCAATTATAAGCATATCTTAATTATAAGAAAATGGGAATTAATGAAAATTAATTGAGTTGGTTTTATATAAAAATTGTTCATTATAAATTTATTATGAAATTGTTTTAAAAATATCGAATATCTGATTAGGGTATCAAAAACTATATTAAAATATCAAAAGTTAGAGTAAAAAGATTTACAACCATTAAAATATAATAACACTGGCCCCGATTATTGATACTCGTAATTAGATTTTTGATATTTTTAATCATGTATATGATATTTTAAAATAGTTTTATGATAAATTTATGAACTGTTTTCATATAAACTTTTGCTAAATGAATTTAGCAGAGGCGACTCATGAGATGAGTTCTATGTTGCACAGGTGCGGGTGCGGGAGTGCGGGATACGATACGGGTACCGGGATACGAATTTTCAAAAAATTTAGTGTGCGATTTGTCAAGGATACGTCTGTTTATTTATATTTTATTATATATAATACTTAAAAAAACAAATATATTTTAAAATTTTGTAAATCGAATGTATATAATTCACATTTTATCTAACCCAAAATTTAAACCTATTCAATAATTTGATATAATTAAGTAACCAAAATTAATTTAAGTTCCATTAGCCTAATATATACGTCATAACAGTTATTTCAATATAAAACAAGTGTCACATTGTCAATTTAAATTATATTATATAATAAATTGAAATTGAAATAACATATATAATGCTTAATAAGTAGGATTCGCGAGGAGGATTCGAGTATCCGTTAGTGGATTCGCCACGTGGAGAATCCGATTCGCGGATTCAAGAATCGCACCCCTTTTAGGGGGCGGGTGCGAAGTTGATACTGCAATGTTATGTTTTTAGAAGAATTTGTGCATCATAAGATGAGTTTCATTTTTTATTTTTATAAAGATTTAAAAGAATATTTTTTGGTATTACAAATACCACATGGGAGGTGGTATTCAGGTTTCACCTAAAATAAAAATTGAGACTACGGGCTTCATGTTTCAACGGGTCACAGGAAAATTAAATCAATAATAACAAATAATGGAAATTGACATTTTCATATCTCTTGTGTTATTATTAATAACGGGCTCTAACAATATAGAATGCACATTTTAATTAACTTATAAATTACTACTATATTGGCAAATTGTACAAATTATTTTTTTTATTAAAATCTTTGTTTTATGTTAAATATTTAAAAACATAGTTGTGAATTCTTTCATTTACCCGCCTCATTATCATCTTTATTAGCTAAACATGCATCTCTATTGTTCCTTTTAAATAAAAGAAGAAAAGGTTTGTAATTGTAACAACGCGCATCTCAAGCCTTACCAATTTTCCGACAAATTGAAAGCATGCATTAGATTTTAGCTAAAAGAAAAGTCTACGTACATTAGTTTTGATCTTTTATGCACCGAGTCTTAGTTCAATAAACAATTAATCATTTTCAATGAAAGTAAGAAATAATTTTCAATAAAAATAACTATATTTTTCAATGAAAAAAATAAATTCAGTATAAATTTTTTTCACTCTGTATTTTGTCCTATATATAAATACTTACATAATCCCAATTACAATAAATAAATAAATGAAATAAAAAATGTAGACTACTAGGTAGATTGTGGGCAATGAAAACTTCAAGCTAATGCAACTTTTTCATCTGAATTGTTCGTTCTTTTCTTTTTCGTCCGTTTCAGTATTTTTATACTCTAAAATTATTTTTATAATAATTAATAAAATATTAAAATATTATTATTTTAATCAGCTCATACTTAATTTTTTTTAAACGTACATTTCAAGGGGTAAAGTTTTTACTATAAAGTAAGCAAATACTCCATCCGTCCCAATTTTATTTTTCCGGTTGACTTTACACAGAGTTTAATGCGAGAGTTGAAATGCAGTATTTAAATGAATAAAGTCTTGGAAATAGTGAATGATGAATAAAATAGTTAAATTGTAGGAATAAAATTTAAAAAGGTAAATTACTTTATTTCTACTTTAAAAATAAGAAAACAAAATTGGGTAGAACATTTTTAGTAAATAGAAAAATAAAATTGGAACATAACAAAATTAAAGAACACTTTCTGACTTACTAGTTACTAGTATTAAGTTTCCAGTTCTAATAGGCTTGGGGCCCACTATAAATGTCATTTTCTCGGTCAAATATTGCAGGCTAAATTAGTTGGTTGAAAATCAAGTGGAACCATCCAAACTCCAAAGTTGCCGCTGCCCCGCTCCATTAGCTAACTTCAAAAATGCCATGCGGGCATGCCATTTTAATTATTTTTTATCCAAAATAAAACATGAATTTTCTTGCTCCAGTTATGGAAAAAGGAATACTAAAAGCACAAAATTGTATAATAAGTATGTAACTATAAATGAGCAATAAACGACACACAATTAATACCCAAATAAATTATCTTCATTAATTAATTCAATTTCGAATTAAATGTGCTAATTTCGTATCATGTGGTTAAAGATTTTATGAGTCAATAGGACTTGATTAAATGTCTAGGTTAGGTAATTATCTCCATCTAGAAAGTGTTGCTAGAGTCTAAGGCAAATAAGAAGACCTAGGTTAATGCATGGACACTCTATTTTCCAATTATTTTCAAGATATATATTGCATACCTTTTTTCTTTTTCTTTTTTGAATCATCTCAAGAAAAGCAAGAATGAAAAAGGTGGTGGTGCAAATTCACTCCGATACTGTATAATATAAAAAAAAATTCACCAGTAAAATATTCTACAATAGAAAAGTGAAATTATTTTTTTATGAATTCTTACTTAGTAAACTAATGGATATGAAACTAAAAACTTTTATTTAAGGAAGCAGTTCATTTATCAAAATTCCGGTCTTCATTCCTTAAAGCTTAGTTATGACCATGTCAAATAGGATTACATCAGATCAGTGGAACCTTCACACCATTTTAATCTAAATTTTGGTGCAAGCCAAAATCCATGCTCAATGGATTCTATCAATTTTAAAATAGATATAAATAAAATGTTTATTGGTGGGTATGCGATATTTTTTAGATTTAATAATTAATTTAGTTAACTTTGTTGAGGCTGATATTTCGGCTATTTGATTAAATTTAATTTACCTTTCCATAAAAAAAAAAAATAGTAAGTCAATTGTACACTTGGGTATATAATGCACTAACTCAACAGTTGATATTATTTACATTGAAAATTTTAATTTGATTACACTGAAAAGTATGGTTAAATTACATAAAAAAAAATTCCACTGAAAATTCAGTTTTCAATATATATTTTTTAGTGTAATTTAACCATACTTTTCAGTGTAATCAACTTCATCCGTTGAGTGAGTGCATCATACACCTGTGCATAAACACGTGTTAAATAAATTGGTTTAAAATAGTAATATTATATGTGTTCACACTTGTAAAGCAACCGAAATAAGTCTTTGTCAATCTTTTAATACGTGGACAGAAGAATTGGCCAGTAGCATTTTATAACCCAATACAGCCAGCCCATTTACTTTTATACTCGGCCCATTTTTTAAGCTACCTACACGGGGTATTTCAACCACAATTTCAATTCAAGAATGACTTTTAAAAAAATGGTTCGATCACACCATGTTTTATTTTTTAGATGTAATTTTACACTTTTTTTTTTTTTGACGGAGTAATTTTACACTTTTAGAAGCACTTGAAAACAGTCCCTTAGTTTAGCTATGGTATAAATACTCTACAGAAGTTTGTAAATGTCAGTTACTCCCACTGTTCCGAAACCACTTCCATAGTAAATAAGCCATCTATTTAACATTGCTAATATGATAGGACTTCAATGGAACAAAACAAAAAAGACCAATAAAGTTTACTTAAAATGGTGTTCACCTCATAAAAGAGAAATCGCCATTAAACAAAAAAATTTACACACACAACAATGGTAACAAAATCATGTTCCACATGACTACAGCTTACAGTATGCAAGGTAGCACAAAATCCACAACCCCAAATAAAAAAATAAAAACCATCTCCTTATAATCACATGGACACAGATCAATGCCGATATAAATCAGCAGTAGTAACGTTCTAGTTTATTCATAACGACTTTCATGCTAGTTTTCAAGCATTCAACTCGATAAAATCTGTCCATCTCTTACTCAAAAAAGGCAACAGCAACAGTTAATATGATTACCAGATCAATGGACACTATACCCTCATATTACATAGTTGATAAAGCATTGTGCCTGACTTGAAAGAAAATCATCATATAATCGAGGAAGGGTGGGAAAGATGATACATGTGTATCCTTGCATCATGGAAAAAAGAAGAGAGCCTAACTAAACTTTGTTTCGCAAGGAAATGAGTTAAAAAAAAAAAAAAAAAAAAAAAAAAAAAAGCTAACGTCGTTGTATAACTGGAACTGTAGATGAAAAGTCCGAAACAGTTAACGCTTAACCCATTGGAAGCTTTTCCTTGCTTTCGCTTTACCAGGTTTCTTCCTTTCCACAACTCTCGGGTCCCTTGTTAGAAAACCAGCTGACATTACATAGATACAAAGTTAGACATGATATCTCCAGCTCTTGAATTAGATCACATTCGAAATGTTTAGTGTCAGGATAATGGTTTGTCAAAATTAGAGATTAAAGTATGTTTTGTCCCCTAACCTTACCTATTTTGAAATGGTCCACATTTATTTTTATATTCGATTTAGTGCCATACATTTTCTAATTGTACAATTTAGATCTCAAATTGCCGGAAAAATCCACTAAAAGGTGTTGTTTTACACGCGTGTCGGTCACATGATTGAATAAATAGGGGATTTCTGGCGAAATGGGATCAAAATCGAGGCAATTCGTAAAATTGTGAGACTAAATTGAAGAAAAAATAATGGGATCTTTTCAAAAAATGCAAAAAGTTGTGAGACGAAAATGACTTTAATCCCTCACAAATTAAGAAACATTAAATGGTCCCAAGAGAGTTGAACCTTCTTTTAGAGGAGGGCGAAATCCTGGTTCCCAGTTCTGTAATGCTCTGCTGATACCTAATCGAATTGCTCCAACCTGACCTGAAAGGTTCATTACTGTGTTAATACAGAAAGAAACATTTAAGTGACAAAACAAATCAAGGGTAAACTCGACAACTTTTCATCAGATTCAATGATACTTAAACAATGTCCACAGTGAGGCTCAACTGAACTTTCTACTTTAACGATAAGCATTATTTTTGTCTGATCGACAATCAGCGAATTCTTGAAACTTAATTTAAAAATGAGATTATGATTTTAGAACATTTATGGTGAACATGTGGATTGTAGAGCTCAAAACATTTAACTGCTGGCAAACATAGCATGCAGGTACCAATTGAAATAAACTCTTTATGCCGTGAAAAACACAATGAATGGAAGCAGGAAATTGACAAGTAGCTGCAATTAAAACCACTCAGCTACTGAGGGACAGAAAAATCGAGGGAAATATAAAGAAAACCAAGAAAGGAATAGGGCATGACATGCAATGAAGTGAGGAATTATAAGTGCTTCATTTCATTTCTCTTGTAATTTGTTCACATTTCATTTCTTTCTACATTCTAAATATGGAATAGTTGCTTGCTTACTGCATAGTTCCCTTTGTATTCCTTCATGAAACTAATCCTCCTTACCTAGTATCTAACATATTGCAATTTCTCTCTAGCAAAAGCAATTGGGAAAGTCGAGTTGACATATATCAAGTATAACTAATCATGGCATATATAACATCAACAATAAAAATAATAATAAAAGTGGAACAATATTTGAACATCGCAATCAGACACGAAGCTAGAATTTCAAAATAAATTCATACAAGATGATATATACTAGCAGTTACCAGATCAAACAAATCACCATGAAGTAGAATAGAACTGTAGAACTCACCAAAAAATAAACCAGCAAGCAAATCTTCATGGATATCACTTTTTACATATCCCATAGAAAGTAGTTTGGTAGTAATGAAATCATTTAAATCAACAAGTGATTCTTAAACAACTGGAGGAATATATGACCAAGAGGATACGTTTAATATATTGAGCAAATGAATAAGTTATTAGAACTGTAATTCACATGGTCATCTGATATGCCTCTACGAAATCTAATATACACTTCCCAGACTAAAATTATTATGTTCTAGAATTTCATTAAGAAGCCTTTAGGGTATGTTTGTTTCTGGTTTCCCAAGTGACTTTTGAGATTTCAAATCCAAATCCCTGTTTGTTTACCCAGATTTTGATATAGGATTTCAAATCCTCTATAATACCTATAATCATAGTTGTTAAGGCGATAAGGCGCATCTAGGCGCAAGGGTGCGCCTAGTGCCTAAGGCGCGCCTAGCGCCTAAGGCGCGCGCCTTTCGACCATTGCGCAAAAACATAGAAAATATAGTACATAAGCTTAATTTAAACATATTTGCATGCAAATAAATATTAGATTGAAGTTCATAAGCACATAAAAGAGTAATTGACACAAATTATGGACATAAACTTCGAAGTGAAGGGTGCAAAAGCAGCGGCAGTAGGCGGGACTTGGGAGGAGGGAAAGAGAAAGGAAGGGTTTTGGGTTTTTTTTAATTGTTTGTAAACCCTAGGTCTTTAAAACTGCTATTTAAAAAAAGTGTTAAAGCTAAAACACGTTTTTAAGCAAAAAAAAAAATTTAACATATATATGTGCCCGGATTTTAAGGCGCGAGGCGCTCTGGTGCGCCTAGTGCCTAAGGCGCGCCTTTAACAACTATGCCTATAATACACCTATTTTACTTTTTTTCTAACACAATTTCCAAAACACTATCAATCATCTATCACACTTTTTTATTATTATCTATCCAACTCAATATTCTCTCTTCTACTATTTTACTTTACACAATCATTTCAACCTACTTTTCACAATATAATAATCTTTCTATCATCTACTTTTTCAAAATTCTACCCTATTAAATTCTACAAAATCCACACTCCCAAACATATACATAATCCTGATACACACTTTACTTTATTTCAAATCCCCTCTAACCCATAAACAAACATACCCTTAGGATAGTTTTATTTGACCAAAGAAGCTTGTCTAAATTGAAACCTACATTAATAACAAAAGCAGCTCACAAGAGATAATTTCTGAATATTATATAGGGCTGGCAAATCAGGGTGCTTTGACTGATGAGAGATTTTTATCATCGATTCCAACAATAGTAAGCAAACATTATGACGAAAACAAGACATTAACAAAATGATTCAATACCAGATCTTTGAAGCTGCATCAACTCTTGCTAGATATTCATATTTTGGTAGCATATAGTACTAACTCATCTCCCATTTCAATAATTCAAAATGCATGAAATGAAGAACACTAGGATGTTTAGTAGCAAGCTTGCTCACCTGTGGTGCCGCCTCCTTTAACAGTACAGTTGACATCCCACATGCCTAATGTTTTTGTTTCGGAGAAAGGGCGAAGAAGAGCAGCACGATGATCGAGCATTGGGAAATATACATCAAATTCCTTGTCATTCACCAAAAAATTTCCACCACCAGGCTGAAGCCAAACCCGAGCTATGCTGCATTTCCTTCTTCCTGTTCCATAAGCCCTGCCCTTCTCGTCTACTTTCCTGACCCGTGCCTTCGCAGCCTCCTCTTGTTTTAGACGCAATATTTCAGCTCTTCCGGACTTTTTGGTGTTGTTTTCGTAACGCTTCTCTTCTATTTCAGATAAAGGTGGGAGTCCTTGAATGCCTTCAAAGTCTTTTAATGCAAGTAAACTATCCAGCATCTCATCAGTTATTCCAGATGAAGCTATAAGATCACCAAATGCACGGTCTGGGCCTGCAACATCAGAAAATGATAATTGATTTCAAATTTACTTGTGTATAATCCATGGATGACCAATGGAAGCAAAAACTAGCCAACTTAATTGTTGGAAACAATTTCAGATCAAACACATTCATATTTCTAAAGAAATAACAATATTCTAAGAGACTATAGGAAGTATGTTATCATGTAAAAGACAAAAAAATATTGGAGTAGATTATAAGGGGGCAAGTAGAATTACTTAGTATGCAGTTAAAAAAACTTCTCAATCAGTTAAAAAAAACTATATTTGGTAAATTTTAACTTCTCAATCAGTTAAAAACTTCTCAATCTACAAGTAATTCTTTTTTGGTAAATTTAACTTCTCAATCAGTTAAAAAAAAAAAAACCACGAGTAAATTCAAAAGGTCGAAAAATAAGAAACAGACTACACCAGTTAGGTGATGGTACCAAGATTTAAATGGGAAACATATAAAAGGCTGCAAACATTATTTTACTTGCTAAAACAACCAGGCCAAAGTCCAAACAACAATCGTAGACAAGATATCATCAGAAAAGTTATGGAAAGCAGCACCTTTGTATCACCCCACACAACAGACAGTTGAAACAGTCATAAGCAAATTGTTACAGAAATATAAGAATAATGGCAGTGCATGTGGACATTGTTGTGAAGGGAGAGAATGACTCCCCTTCAAATATCTGATATAGCTCTCCTAGAGATTGATAATCATCCCAACCACCCAGATGTCCAATCCTTTTAACAGCAAACTTCAGTTACACAAATAGGGAATTATCGATATGAATAAGCTCATTCAACAGGCTAGACTAATGAAAACAACAATTTGCTGGTTACTGCATAATTCTACGTCAAGATTAGTCAAAATAGTCGCTGTCACTAAATTTTGAAGCAGATGCAAACCTTAGTTAGTCTAAGCTAACATACACTCACATCCCCTTCAGAGTTTCTTTGTTCTTGGTCATCTTTTGTGCCAAAAAAACCATAAGCAAAACACAGGATCTTTCAAATAACAGAAAAATTGTAAATATTTAGGGCCCGCTTGGTTAGAGGTATTGATTATAGGGTAATGGGGATGATTCCATTAGTAGTGTTTGGCATTATCAATGTATTGTACTAAGATTGAAAATGAGTTATAATTTACCTATAAAATGGATCCTCGTTCATTACCCCTACTTGAATGACTCTTCAATTGTTTTAATTCTCATTACCCTATAATCATCACCCCCAACCAAGCGGACCCTTAATATTAACAGCAGATAAACAACCTGATAAAAGAATTGAATTTATCCACTAGCCTAAAATATAAAAAATATCTAACAATATAAATCCCTCCCCAATATATAAACAAATATTACTCAAGAGAATAATCAAAACTAGATGTAATAACTCACCCTTGAGAACATCAGTTAAGGCTTTCTCCTCCGCTTCAAGCTCTATATCTCTTTCACTTTTTCCAATCTTCTCCTCTAATCCATCTCCTAGATCACCGAGTCCCGATTCTATGCCATCTGCTTCAACACCAAACACGTCCTCCTCCGACCCTTCCTTCCCTTCCTCTGTGAAATTCCAAGGCTTAAACTCTTCAGCTTCTACTTCCACCTTATCACCACCACCACTCCTCGCGCCAAAAATATCACTGCTACCAACATCGGAATCTTTCCATTCACTCCCATCGAATGAATTGAATATTTTTGCTGCGGCACCATTTTGTTTGTTGCTGCCCTGAAGATCTCCACCTCCTAGCGAAAATACAGAATCGATATCGTCGTCCATTTCCGAGGACATTTTCCAAAAATCAGTAGATGATTTAGCTGAATCATCACTGCCACTGTTCCCTTTGGTGGAGAAAAACGCAAAATGAGGGGATTGGCGTAAGAAATAACAGTTAGAGGTCGAAAACAAGTTTGGGGAGATGGATTTTGAGTCGACGAGGTGAGTTGGAGAGCGAGTTAGGGTTAGTAGACGATGAACTAGAGAAGATTTTGGGATAAAACGAGAGAGCATTGTGAATGAGAGTACGGCGAAGGAGGGTTTTGGGAGATTTAGTGAAAGACAAGGAAACCTGCTTGACGAGGCGGGGAATGAAATCTGCTTGACGAGGCTTGGTGGCGGAAGAGAAGCCGGAGCGGGACTGCGCTAGGTTCGGTGATGGGCGGGGTTCTGCAAACTGATGCGGCGTGCACCCCAAAACAATCACCTATATGTAAATGGCCCAGGTTATATGCACACACTTTATCATTTTTTATAATATATGAAATCACACACATACCCTCACCACCCACCCAATAATTCTGAAAAAACTTCCGATAAAAAATCCTTACACCATTTATCACCTTGACCACCCAATTATCGATATTATTGTGTTGCCCACAAAAGGGAAAAAAAGATAGATGAACCCAGAACAATGTAATCAATAATAAGACTTGCTTATTTTTATGTGTTATTCCCAGAAATAATATGAATCAAATTCGGAAAAAAAAAAAAAAAAAAAAAAAAACTGGACAGTTTTTCGAAAAGCAGTTCGGGAAAACAGCCTTTTTTCCCAACTTTTCTTTTCGAAAAAATGTAAAGTTTTCGGAAATAATGTTCGAAAGGAAATAGATATAATTCGTAAAAAGTATTAGAACAGATTTTTTGGCAAAATATTTCGGAATAAGATATAATTTTCGAACAATAAATTCGAAAACTTTGCATTTCTTCATAAAACCAGATTCAAGAAAAAAAAAAAAAACCTGGACTGTGGCAGGCGAGTAGGCGTCTCACGGCGAAAAGGAAGAAGAAGATGGGGAGGAGGAAGGGGATGGGACCTGACGTAATGCTTGAACGGAGGAGGAGAGGGTTGGGGGGTGGAGGTGAGAGGGAGAGAAAATGTTGGTGGAGGGGGGTGTGCTGTGTGTAGCCGTTGGAGTGGGAGAGGGGAGAGGAGATGAGATGAGGGAGGAAATTAGGGTTTTTTAAGAAAGGGTAAGAATGGTATTTTGTGATTTGTGTACTAATCCTATAGAATGTGTACCTATGATGCACGGATTCTTCTAAAAATATCACAATGCAGTATCGGATTCGCACCCGCCCCCTAAAAGGGGTGGGATTCTTGAATCCGCGAATCGGATTCTCCACGTGGCGAATCCGGCTGCCACGTGGCGAATTCACTAACGGATACTCGAATCCTCCTTGCGTATCCTACTTATTAAGCATTAAATGTGTTATTTCAATTGAATTTTATTACATAATATAATTCAAATTGACAATGTAACACTTGTTTTATATTGTAATCACTGTTATGACATATATATTAGGCTAATTGAATTTAAATTGATTTTTGGTTACTTAATTATATTAAATTATTGAATATGTTAAAGTTTTGGGTTAGAGAAAATGTGAATTATATACATTCGATTTACAAAATTTTAAAATATATTTAATTTTTTAGGTTTTATATATAATAAAATATAAATAAATAGACGTATCCTTGACGAATCGCACCCTAAGTTTTTTGAAAATTCGTATCCCCGAACCCGTATCGTATCGCCCCCGCACTCCCGCACCCGCACCTGTGCAACATAGATGTGTACTTATTTTGTGTGCATATAGCCTGGGCCTAAAATCAATATAATAGGTTGAGCTCACCCAAATTAACTTAAGATAACTAATTAATTTAGGGTTAATTGCAAATAAAATTATAACTTTTCGTAAATTGTAATTTAATTTAAATTTTTAAAACTTTGCAAACAAAACCCCAATTTAACATTTGGTTGCAATTTTAACCAAAACGTAGATTCCAATCAGCTAAAAAATGATAATAAATTATGCATTGTCACCCAAACCAATCTAAGCATATTAATACTATTTATTATTTATTGTCAGGTAAGTGAAACATCATTTTCGGATAATAAAAAAATTATTTGTTGGTTTGAATTGCAAACAAATATTAAGTTGAGGTTTTATTTGTTAAGGTTCAAAAGTTTATATTAGATTGCAATTTGCGAAAATGTTGTGATTTAATTTGCAATTATCTCATTAATTTATGATTATGATGTTTTCAATCGATGGAGGAAAAAAAATTACTCCATATAATTTATTTAAAAGTGAATAATGATATTTTTAAGGAATCAGTCTCCAATAATACTTGTTTACAGTATGAAACGATACAATTTTATTCACCCACTAATATAATAATATGCATTCACTAATATCATAATATTTTGGTGACTCGAACTCATGAACCTTTTCAAGAAACTCATGGTCACACTTATAAACTAATACTACAGTTCGGATCATTAAGGTCGAACTCTTTTTAAAACTTGTTCAATATATGAAATTAAATTGATTCAACTCTTTGCAAAACTTGTTCAATGTATGAAATTAAATTGATTCAATAATATCATTACTCTTTTAAACTAGACAAAAATTTGTGTGAGACGGTCTCATGGTGAAATAGTTTACGAACTACCACAAATTAACACATATTATTTCCAAATTATTAATTCACCATGTTCAACTTATGTCTCGTCTCACGCAAAACCTACTCTATAAACTAATATCATAACACTTTACACACAAAATATTTCGAACTGTGTGGACAATGTCACGATATTTGTTTATAAGTATAATGATATTATTGAATAAATGCAATGATATTAATTTTATATTTGTAACAAGCTTCACTCGAGAGTCGATGACTTGTATCATGATTAGAGTTGTTAATCGAGTTAAGCCGAGTCAAGTATTGGTAGTTCGAGCTCGATTCGAGTTCTTATCGAGTGGGGCAACTCGATAACAATAACGAGTGAGGAAGTGAGATCGGCTTGACTCGTAAACGAGATCAACAAGCCCATCGAAACTATCAAGTCGAGCTCACGTCCAGCTAAATTCACGTAACAACACTAATTACTCCCACCGGAAGAGTATGAAATTTGATCCAATTCGTTGACTCAAAACCCAACCGAACCATTTTCTTTTTAAATCTTACCCATCCTAAATTAAATTACTTTTTTCCCCTGGACTAAGAAAATAAACGGATGAAGTTATTTGATATGCAAGAGATTTGAAAAATGAATGACATGGTTTTGTTAGATCTTTAAAGTTCCTCCAATTTAAACTAGGATCAAAGTTAAGAATTCGATATTCATTGTGTTTGGATTGAGGGATTTTGGTTTATGGATTTCAAGTTTACAATCTAAATCTACTCACCCCACTTACTTAGATAAAATATTCAAATGAATAAATTTCAAATTGCTAGTTATAATTTTAGTTATAAAATTTTAAATATTTAACACAATCATGAATGTGAATTGTGGTTAATTCATAACTTCAAACTTCGAATTTTCAAGTCAAATATCTCAATTGCAATTCCCTCTCCTCAACGATGTTTTTAATTCATGAAATTACAGATGGCCTAAAAAAGAAAAACCATAAAATCCAAACCTTATTCATTTGTGGTCAGGGGCTTGAAGAGGTCTCTCTCGGATCACTGTCCTCTTTTGTGTTCGGTGGAGGTGAAGGATTGGGGCCCGAAACCCTTTCGCTTTATCAATGCATGGTGTTCTTCTCCAGATTTTAAAGAGTGGGTTTTGATGAAATGGAGATCTTATACTGTTGCAGGATGGGGAGGTTACTGCTTGAAAGAAAAGTTCAAGAAATTAAAATATGATCTGATTTAGTGGAATAGAGATGTTTTTGGCTCATTGGAGAAGAAGATTGAGGGTCACAAGAATAATATTTGGGAGTTAGACATTATGGACGAGACTTTTGGGCTGGAAGAAGATGAGGTTATTCAACGAAATGAGCAATCGGCACTGCTTACTGGGGATATGAGGAACCTGGCGTCATTATTGGCTCAAAAGGCCAAGATTAAGTGGTTATTTGAGGGGGACGATAATAGCAGCTACTTCCACAAGAGCATTTATAAAAGGAGAAAAAGCAATGAGGTGTTGGGTCTCATGCTTGATGATGAATGGGTCGAGGACGTGCAAAGGGTGAAAGAAGGCATTTTTGAGTTTTTTAGTAATCATTTTAAATCATCAGATGTAGAAAGACCAGCCTTGGATCAGAGCTTATTCACAAAGAAAATTTCAGCAGTGGAGAATTTCTTTCTAACAGCAGAATTTTCAGAACAAGAAGTATTGGAAGCTCTTAATTCGTGTGAAGGTTCGAAAAGCCCAGGTCCCGATGGATTTAACTTCTACTTCTTGAAGAATTTTTGGGAGGTGTACAGGGAGGATTTTATGCGCTTCTTAAATGAGTTTCACTCTAATGGTAAATTAGTCAAAGGTCTCAATACTTCGTTCATAGTACTTATTCCAAAGAAGGAGGAGGCTACTGATCTTGGGGATTTTAGACCCATCTCTTTGGTGGGAGGCCCGTACAAGATTTTGGCTAAGATCCTATCGAGGCGGCTGAGCAAGGTAATTGATTCTATTATTTCTGACTCACAGTCGGCATTTACTGGAGGGAGACAAATTTTGGATAGTATAGTGACTCTTAATGAGGTTATTGAGGATGCTAAGAAGAGGAGAGAAAATATGTTTTTGTTCAAAATAGATTTTGCGAAAGCATACGATTCCATCGATTGGGGTTATCTAAGAGGAATTATGGAGGGTTTTGGTTTTGATGGAAAATGGGTGGGATGGATAATGGAGTGTGTCACATCTGCACAAGCCTCAGTTCTTGTTAATGGCAGCCCGTCCGGGAATTTTGATCTTGAAAGAGGTTTGAGGCAAGGAGATCCTTTATCTCCATTTCTATTCCTTATTGCAGCAGAAGGATTGAGTATTATGATGAAGAGAGGCACGGAGTTGGGGATGTTCAAACCGGTGGAAGTTGGGAAGGATAAGATCCAAATTTCTCACCTGCAATATGCGGATGATACCATTTTTGTGGGGAAAGCAGTTGCTGAAAACGTGGATTTCTTGAAGAGTTTCCTAGTGAATCTGGAGTGGACCTCAGGTTTAAAAATTAACAGGGATAAATGTTGCTTCTATGGTTTAAATTGTGATGAGGCCGAGATGTGTGGGTGGGCAGAACAACTTGGTTGTAAAATGGGAGCCTTACCTTTTATCTACTTGGGGGTTCGCATCGGCTCTTCACATCGAAAATCCTTGGAGTGGAAGTATATGCTACAAAAGGTGAAAAATAGGTTGAAAAAATGGGATGGTTCCAAGATCTCCTTCGGTGGTAGATTAACACTTATGAATTCTGTGCTTGCATCATTATTGGTTTACCTCCTGTCGATCTTCCGGGCGCCTAAAATTGTTTTGAGTGAACTTGAGTCTATGCAAAAGAAATTTTTTTGGGGTGGGGGGGATGAGTGGAAGTCAAAAACGCCTTTGATTAATTGGCGTACAATTTGTTTCTCTAAACTTGAGGGTGGCCTAGGAGTAAAGGATCTTGAATCCTTTAATTCTTCTTTAATTGGAAAGTGGGCGTGGAGATTTATTAATGAGGGGAATAGGCTGTGGGCGAGGGTGGTGAGGTCGCGTTGGGGGGTTGAGTGGTGTACTTTGAGAGAGGGAGTCAGAGGGAGGAGGAGGAGAGTTGTGGGGGGGTGGTGGGGAGAAGTTTTAAAGTGTGTGGAAGCTGGGGGAGATAGATGGTTTTTTGATTGCCTCAGGAGATGTATTGGGGAGGGTAACGAGATAAATTTCTGGGGGGACAAATGGGCGGGGGAGGTGGTCTTGAAGGAGAAGTTTGCGAGATTATTTAGATTGAATAATAGTAAGTCAGCGAGTGTGAGGGAGATGGGGGAGTGGAGAGAGGGGAGGTGGGAGTGGGTGTGGCACTGGAGGAGGGAGTTAACGGGTAGGGACTTGGAAGTTCTTAACGAGCTTCTGTCTATTATTAACAGGTATGCTCCAAGACAAGGTGAACCGGATCTATGGAAGTGGAACAGGGCGAGCAACGGGGTATATAATGTAAAGGACGCGTACAAGTGGCTAGCAGAAAGGAAGCTTGGTCGCGGGGAGCAAAAGAAGGAATATAAATTATTATGGAGAATGTGGGCACCCCCAAAGGTACGTGTGCATGTATGGAGGGTTTTAAAAGAAAGATTACCCACATTGGATATCTTGCAACTTAGAGGCATAGTGCCTGCTGCTGTTAATAATATTTGTGTTTTTTGTAACGTGGAAACGGAGTCTATGAGACATGTCTTATTTGAGTGCTTGATTGCACATGAGTTTTGGATGAAGTGTGCTAGATGGATGGGGCTTGAATTGGTTCTCTCGTCACACCCGGTTACAAATCTGCTGATGTTTTGGGGTCTAAAGAGGGGTAAGATGGAGAAGCGAGTGACTGTTGGCATTTGGGAATGTAGCGTTTGGCTTTTATGGAAGGCAAGAAATTGGTGCATTTTTAGAGGGGAGCATTGTAGATCGGAGAAATTATTGAGTGAACTCAAGGTTAATTGTTGGAATTGGATGAAGAGATACAAAGAGTGGAAGTCGGACTCAAGCTTTTTGGAGTGGAATTCAAATCCTTTCTCGGTGTTGTAACTTGCTAGAGTGAATTTATGTTTTAAATTTCTAGGTGGCTTTGTAATGGGAGGTGTAACTCATACCTCCCCTTTGATTTTGTAAGCCTGCTTTTAATAAAATTTTCTTTCCCGATCAAAAAAATAAAATCCAAACCTTGTTTAATATTCTGGAAGTTTTCCAGAAACTATGGATAATTAGATATTTGTACGGATTATCCTAAAAGAGCAACCGTTTTCATTCCATCAGCATTCACCAATGGCTGTTCTCAACCTCTATTGTTGTTCCAAACTCCCCTCACCTCCAAACCCCATTAAATCTCTCTCTCCCCACAAAGATTCTCTCTCTCAATTTCAAGCCTTAATCCCTTCTCCTCTCTCTACACCGCAGGTACACTCTCACAACAGCAATTGGCGCCTGAAGATTCACATCTTTTTAACATAAGTTGCATTTCTGTAGCAGGTTGCTCAAATTCGGAGCCACTTGTCTCATTTGTGCGATTCGATCTCTAAAGCGAGTGTTCTCGCACTTGTATCTGCTTCAATTGTCTTTGCTTCTGATCCCGCTCTCGCATTTAAGGTAATTATGGTTCTTTCTTTTTTTTTGTTGGATTGACGTAGCTGTGAATGTATGATTTGATTAAAAGGAAAATTGAATTTTTATGGTGTGTATGATTTACTTCTTTGCTTTGTGAGTTCCTAATTATGGATTTGTTGATGTTAATTGACCTGTGCTGTGGGGAAAATTTTGAAACTGAAAGGGGGGAGGCCCCTATGGTGCTGGAGTTACCAGGGGACAGGATCTCTCTGGGAAGGATTTTAGTGGCAAGACTTTGATCAAGCAAGATTTTAAGACGGTATGCATTTTTTGAAATCATTTGTGTATGATCGAGTGTGATTTGTTTGTAATTTAGTTATTCAGGTTGGGTGATTTACGGATTATTTGAATTGTGCCCTAGCATATAGAGATTCTGTTTTGTGTTCTTGGTTTCCACTAGATTTTAATGCTAATTGGGGTGTTTGTATTCAAGTTTTGTGCTGATTCCTGATTATGTATATATATGAGTTTGTTGTGTACTTTACACCTTTATTCTCTTTTCAGTCAATATTAAGGCAAGCCAACTTCAAAGGTGCCAATTTATTAGGAGCCAGCTTCTTTGATGCTGATTTAACAGGTCCTTCGTTTTTGCATTCCTATGCTTGCCTTTCCTCTTTCTTTACTTCTTAATCGTGCGATTTGAATCACAACAAACTTATTTAGGATACAAACTGTTGGGTATTTTTTTAGGTGTTTGTGTGTAGCAAACTAATTGATGGTGTTTTATGTGTAGCAATGATATCTATATTTGAGAACATTGGGTTTTAATATTCTCTTCATTTTCAATTCTATTTATGTACAGGTGCAGATCTTTCTGATGCCGATCTTAGAGGTGCAGATTTCTCTCTGGCACAAGTTACAAAGGTGCCAATGCTATAACTCTTTATTTCACACTTGTATGACTGTATCTCTGAGGTCTTTTAACTTTGATGTATGTGATATCATTAAAAAAAAAGTACCAAAAATTTTACGAGAGATTTTGATTCGTCTCCTAGCTCGTTTAACATATACTTTGGAAAAACTCACTTTCTTCACGAAAAGGTAAGTTCAAATTTTATATGTCTTGGTTTTCATAACCATTCTAACATTTCCTTCCCATGCAAAGTTCTCCCACTAGGCAAAGCTTAATTTTTATTTTTATTTTGAAAGAAAAGCTTAAATATTTGGTCACATTTGTTGGACACCAATTATAATATCCGTTTATTTACCACAGTTTAAAGTGATTGGGGAAGATCAACACATTTTAACATGAACGTCACTCAACGCGGACCACATCCAATTTAATAATGCGATTAACTCTGCAAAATTTGATACCATTAGGATTAATACGTTTGAACAAATAAAACTGCTGATTATAGTGAAAAGCTTTAATGTAGTTTCTTATTTTAGGAAAAGAAAATCTATTCCATAGAAGCAGAGAAAGATTCTTAAAAATCTGTTTTCTTCTTTTATTTCAGACAAAAGCTGCATGTTTCTAAAATAGGACATAAGAACTAGATTATGTTTTTATTAAAAGATCAGAATCAACAACCTTGTATATTACCATCCTTGGTACATACTGTTGTAGAACTTCACCACTGAATATATCTTTTATTGGCAACACAAGTGGAATCCTTGTAAAAGGTATACCAAGGGTGACACCAACTAATCATAGTTATTAACGGTGTAAGTAGTGTTTTTTTTTTTTTTTTTTTTTTATCAGTAAAGAAAAATTTTATTCAAAAAACAATGAATTGAGGTATGAGCAATACCTCAAAAGCTTACAAAGTCCTCAAAGTTTTGTTTTTACCGCACATCAACTAGACACCAAGAATTACTTTTTTCCAGCCTATCATAAAAAGTAAATGATTAGAATTGATCGTGAACCAACTTAAGATTTAATTAATTTTGTGTTCAATGCTGCCCATATGGAGTTGTTACTTCGTGGTTGATGTATGACCCCTTCTGTTACTAGGCAAATTTGAGCAACGCCAACCTCGAAGGAGCACTTGCAACAGGCAATACATCTTTCAAGGGTTCAAATATCACAGGTGCAGGTATGTCAGAGATATAAGGAATACTTAAAGTCTGGTTGTTAAATTTCTTTTTGGTGTGTTGTTAGTTCATTCGATACCCTACCCACAAATACAGAAGCTCAGAAATCTTTAAATTTGTTTTAGGAGAATGTAGGAAAATATGTTTTATTTTTGTATCGAGGATTCGTCTGAAACTCTTTCTTTAATTACTATTTCATCGTCGTCTGATCTTACTGATGCTTGTCTGTTCGGGTTCTAGATTTCACAGATGTCCCGTTGAGAGATGATCAACGGGAGTACCTCTGTAAAGTGGCTGATGGGTAATGATACATGATTGCTTGCTACTATATTATATTCCAAACTGTGGTTCTTGGCTCTCTAAAATTTGTGTTATTAACAGGGTGAACCCAGTCACGGGTAATGAAACGAGAGAGACATTGTTCTGTAAGTAGCAAGTCTTTCTGGATGTAGTAAAATCTCAATCAAGCATCTGAGAAATGAGGCTCCCATATGATGGCTGTAATCTGTATATTTATTATTTACATTCAGAAGCATGCCTTTTTCATGTATACAAGGTCAGTGGTTGTGTTGTAAGTATGAGTTTGAGACAACTTTGTTGAGTGATTCTGGATAGTGTAATTTTTCCTTTCGAATGAAATTGAACTGTATTGAGATGCTCTCTTTTAAGACGGTCATGATCAATCATTCAGATGGAAAAAAGTTCAAATTGAGTTTCTCAGGAGACCCATTAAAAAAAAATAGTGTATTACAACATTTTTATTTTTTATTTTTGCATTCAAGCTATTAAATGCTTATAAATTATGCAAACATTTATATCAAGGAGTTCATGAACATTTTTTTTTAAGTAACACTGTTTAGCATACAAAATTACAAATTGTTAGTTATTTCTATCCATAATTGTTTGCGGATTTTTCTCATTCGTCCGTCCCACAATTGTTTACACGCTCAAAAAAAAAAAAAAAAAAAATTTCATAAACTTCACTCTCACAAGTCACATTATTTATATATTTACAGAATTTCTTACTACTTTTTACCTTTTGGGTTCACAATACCTTCAATTCAACCAATTTCTTCACTTTATACTCGTCAAAACTCTACTTTTTGCACTTTTTTTATTAAAATATGTGTCCACTTCACGGTGTAAATATTAGTGGGACGGAGGGAGTACTGTTTAATGATTTTGAGAAGAATACATAAAATTAAACATTTTAAAAACAATAATACTTTACATGTTAAATAGTGATACTTTATACATTAAACATTAATACTTGAAAAAATTATACGGGAATCCCAATTCACAGGAGTTTTACCTAGATAATTTATAGCTATAAGGTATAGGTAAATTAATCGACACATGTATAAAGGCAGGGCAATTATCTAATGGGTAGGTTTCGTGTGAAACTTGTTCACGGTATAAAATTGATAGTATTATAAATATCATTACATGTACCCATTGCTACCATATTATTTTATACTGATTTTAGTTCACAAGTTTAATGGCATCAATAAATTAACATAATGGTATTAATAAATAAATATAATAATATTAATTTTATACTATGAAATTTATTCATACAAGACTTTGTGTGTTAGCCAAGTTGAATATTCAGAGGCCGCACGCTAGCTATTATATATATTTGTTGCATTAGTGTCGTTTTCTACCTATTCTTTGCTCCAAATTAAAAAAACAAAATACAGAGCCATGCATAAGCATTAACAAGTTGTCAAATTATTCTAGTTAAAAAAAAAAAAAACAAATTAAGAAGAACATAAATATTTAATGTGTTGAATTATGTACTTCCTCGAAATCAATTTAGATCGATCGACTTATTTAATCTAATCAACTTAAGTTGGTTATATGCCAGAGTCCAAACATTTGTACCAATTAATGAGCAACTTTGAAATGAGAGCTATGTGTTTAACTTATGTGTGGAATTTGGATTATTAAATGTTGGAATTTTTTGTACATTAGTTGCGAGCTAGACGTGGATATGACGATGTCATTATGTATTATTCTGCCTAGTGTTATTCTGTATTGTTAATCGTTTTAGATTTACAAGAATACTTGTAATTAGGGAATTGGAATATGACAACAGAATAAGAACGAAATTGAAATCAACAAGAACACCAAAATTACGTGGTTCGGAGATGAATACTCCTACGTCCACGGGATCTGAGATGATAGATTTTCACTAAGAAAGAATGGAAGAGTTACAATTCACTCAATCTCACATTCACTCTGTGTATGCACTCAATGTGTGTTTCTCACTTACAATTTTCTCTCTAGATTTTGCGCTCTATTCAATGTTTCTCTCAGCTGAGAAAGCCCCCTTTTATAGATACAGAGATTGAGATGAACCCTATAATCAATTCAGTTGTAATAAACTCAAATGTGATGTAGTTATCCAGCTGGCTAACAACTTCAATAACCGCTTTAGTTGATTCAGTTAGAACCGTCACCGCGCTAGCTTCAATTTGGTGTAAATCGCGTATAACGAACTTTGGATTAGATGACATGACCTCCTCTGGCTCTGGTCACTTACACCAGACTCCTCTGGTCAGACATCACCTGGTAGACCTCCTCTGATAGACCTCACCTGGTAGTTCTCCTCTGATAGACCTCACCTGGTAGATCTCCTCTGATAGACCTCACCAGGTACAACTCCTCTGGTACCCCAAATTGACTAACTCTCACAGCTAACACTTTCTCAACATAGTTTTCTATTGAAACACAAGCACAGCAGATTACATACTTCACATATGACTCTTCACAATTCTCCACCTCAGATGAGAAGTATCAATCCTATCTTCCTCTCCTCCACGCTCCAGCTTGGGCTAAGGAACATCTCATACACTCATCTTTACCAGTTCAATACAGAATTTGAACTTCGTACCTGGTAAAGACTTTGTACACATATCTGCAGCATTGTCCTCTGTAGATATCTTTTGGATCAGAACCACTCCTTTATCAATGATTTCCCTTACAAAATGCAATCTTACATCAATGTGCTTTGATCTCTCATGAAACACTTGATGTTTAACCAGATGAACAGCACTCTGATTATCACAATGAATGACCACAACCTTTTGATTTATTCCAAAATCCTTGATAATGCCTTTCAACCACAAAGCCTCCTTAACAGCCTCAGAGACTGCAACAAACTCTGCTTCTGTAGTAGATAATGCAACCCCACTCTGCAGAATAGATCTCCAGCTCACAACTGTAATATAAAGAGTAAAGATATACACAGTTAAGGATCTTCTGGTATCCAGATTAGCAGCAAAATCAGAATCTACAAATCCTTCTAGTGGACTCTTCTGGTCAGTCATCCTTTCAAACATCAAACCCAAATCAAATGACCCTTTAAGATATCTGAATATCCATTTCAAAGCTTCCCAATGTAATCTTCCATGATTAGACATGTATCTGCTTACCATACTCAATGAATAAGCTAAGTCTGGTCTGCTACAGACCAGAGCATACATCAAGCTTCCAACCCCATTTGCATAAGGTAATTTCATCATAGTCTTCATTTCTTCTTCAGACTTTGGTTCCATCTCCTTAGATAGTTTAAACTGTTGTCCCAGAGGAGTTGATACAGACCTACTCTCATGCATGTTAAACCTCATCAGGACCTTCTCAATGTAACTCTTCTGGGATAAGAATAGTCTTTCAGTTGTTCTGTCCCTAAGAATATCCATTCCAAGAATCCTCTTAGCATTTCCCAAGTCCTTCATATCAAATCTGGCACTTAGCTTTCTTTTGATACTCTGAATCTTCAACAGACTCTTACTAGCAATAAGCATGTCATCTACATAGATCAGAAGATAGGCTATCACATCACATCCTTGTTTTTCCAGATATACACAAGTATCATACTTGCTCCCTACAAAACCAATGGATAACATAACTTCATTGAACTTCTTGTGCCATTGTCTTGGACTTTGCTTGAGGCCATACAATGATTTCTTGAGTAAACACACCTTTCCTTCTCCTCCTGGTTCAACAAACCCTTCTGGCTAGTGCATGTATAAACTCTCAATAAGATCCCCATGCAGAAAAGTTGTCTTCACATCCAGCTGTTGTAGCTCCAGATCATCTTGGACTACTCGGCTCAGAAGTAATCTGATTGAACAATGCTTAACCACAGGTGAAAATACCTCATTGTAATCAATTCCTTCTCTTTGAGTAAATCCTCTAGCCACTAACCTGACTTTAAACCTCACTTGATCCTTCACACCAGACTCAAGCTTCTTTTTAAACAGCCATTTACAACTGATTAGCTTCTGCCTAGCTGACTTATCAACAAGAATCCAAGTATGATTCTTCTTAAGAGACTCCATCTCTTCCGTCATGGCTGTAGTCCATGACTCTTTATCATCACACTCAAGGGCTTCTTTGTAGCTTTTAGGTTCTTGGTACTCTATGGCTTCTGCTGTAACAAGTGCATAGGAGACCAGATCAACACGACCAAACCTTGCTGGAGGATGTATTTGTCTTCTTGATCTGTCTCTTGTCAGGCTATAATTCCTCAAGTCCGCCTCTGGCACTTCTTCCTCCTTTTCTGTTGGTGCACTATCCTCATCAGATGACTCATTCTCTCATGTTTCCTGCTCTGGTTCAGAATCAGATGAGCTACCCTGTTTATCATGATCAGGCTCCACCTCAACTTGAGTAATTGGCTCAGAAATAACGTCATCCATCTCTTCAGCTAATGGCTCTCCATCACCTTCACCAGACTTGTATCTCATCTGTGATTCATTAAACACAACATCTCTGTTGGTAATACACTTTTGGTTCCCAGGCTCTAGACACCACAACTTATACCCTTTAACACCCTTTGGATACCCAATGAAAACACACTTTAAAACTCTAGGTTCAAGTTTGTCTTGTTTCACATGAACATAAGCTAGGCATCCAAAAACTTTCAACTTTGAGTAATCTGATATCTTTCCATACCAGATCTCATCTGGGGTTTTAAACTCAATAGCAGATGATGACACTTTATTAATGAGATACACAACTGTGTTAACAGCTTCACCCCAAAAACTATTAGATAAATGAGAATCAGATAACATACACCTAACCCTTTCCAGAATAGTTATGTTCATTCTCTCAGCTAGACCATTCTGCTGGGAGTTTGAAGGAACATTTTTATGCCTAGTAATACCCTTCTCCCTACAAAATTGTTGAAACTCATATGATAGAAATTCAAGCCCATTATCAGTCCTTAAGTGTTTGATAGTTCTGCCCCTCTTATTCTCAAGTTCAGTCAACCATTCTTTGAACTTAGAGAAGGCATCACTCTTCTGTTTAAGAATGTAAACTCAAATCTTTCTTGAATAATCATCAATAAGGGTAAGAAAATACCTGCCTCCACCATGAGTGGATATCCTTGTTGGTCTCCACACATCAGAATGTATGTAATCCATAACCTCCTTGGTGGTATGCTTCCCCTTCTGGTATGCTTGCTTCTTTGATTTCCCCAGAACACACCTTTCACAGAATTCCAGCTTACATATCCTCTTCCCTGAGATTGCTCCCTTCTTGGATAACTCCACTAGGCCCTTCTCACCAACATGTACCAATCTCTTGTGCCACAAGTTGACATCAGTAGACTCCATAGCAACATCAGTTGATCATGTTACTGTTTTTCCTATCAAAGTATACAAACTATTCTTGATCATACCCTTCATAACAATTCTTCCAGACTTGGTTATTGACAGAACTCCTTTGTCTGTCTTGAACTCAAAACCTTTTGAATTCAAAGTTCCAAGAGAAACAAGATTTCTCTTCAACTCAGGAACAAACCTGACATCAGATAAGATTCTATCAACTCCATCAAACATCCTGATCTTGATAGAACCAGATCCTTGCACTCTACAACTCTCATCATTACCCAAAAGAACAAGACCTCCATCAATCTTCTCAAGATTCAGGAACCAGTCTTCATGTGGACACATATGAAAAGTACACCCAGAGTCCAGGACCCACTCTTGACTTAGTCTCTCATGACTAACCATCAAGACTTCTGCACTATCATATCCTTCAACCTCCACCACAGCTGCATTTTCATCTTGATCATTTTGATTGTCTTTCTTCCTTCTTTCAGGGCAATTCTTTCTCAGATGACCTTCCTTATGGCAAGTGAAACACTTTCTATTCTCAACAAAATTAGATTTCTTCCCACCCTTGTTCCCTTTTCCACCATCTTTCTTCTTGGATTGAAACTACTTCTTCTTCTTGGATTGAACATTCAATCCTTCAGCAGGCTTCTTCCCTTCAGTCTGGATCTGTAGAAACTTGGTTTTCAGGGCAGTTTGAATATCATCAAACTTCACCTGATCTTGTCTTCCAAATAGCAAGGCATCTTTGAAATTTTCCAGAGACTTAGGTAGAGAATTCAACAGCATTAACAACTTGTCCTCATCATCAATTGTAACATCCAAACTCTCCAGATCATCCACCAATTTTTTGAACTCGTCCAATTGATCACCAGGATTCTTGTTTTCACTCATCTTGAAGACTTGAAGCTTCTGTTTCATATATAACTTGTTCGTAACAGATTTGGTCTGGTATAACTGCTCCAGCTTATTCCAGACTTCAAGAGCGGTTTTCTCCTTCGATACTTCCCTCAATGGCTTATCCCCAAGACACAAGATAAGCGCACTGTGCGCTTTCCTCTTGTTCTCCTCCACCTTCGCCGGATTAGTTCCAGAAGCCATCTGATCCGGTGGCAACAAGGCTTCGTACAATCCATTGTGTACCAGGAGAGTCTTCATCTTAATCTTCCATAAGCTGAAATCGTTCTTCCCCGTGAACTTCTCAATATCGAACTTAGTTGTAGCCATGATTGCTTCCCACAAACGGCGCCACTTGTTAATCATTTTAGATTCACAAGAATACTTGTAATCAGGGAATCGGAATATGACAACAGAATAAGAACGAAATTGAAATCAACAAGAACACCAGATTTACGTGGTTTGGAGATGAATACTCCTACGTCCACGGGATCGGAGAGGATAGATTTTTACTAAGAAAGAATGGAAGAGTTACAATTCACTCAATTTCACATTCACTCTGTGTATGCACTCAATGTGTGTTTCTCAATCACAGTTTTCTCTCTAGATTTTGGGCTCTATTCAACGTTTCTCTCAGCTGAGAAAGCCCCCTTTTATATATACAGAGATTGAGATGAACCCTAAAATTAATTCAGTTGTAATAAACTCAAATGTGATGTAGTTATCCAGCTGGCTAACAACTTCAATAACCGCTTTAGTTGATTCAGTTAGAACCGTCATCGCGCTAGCTTCAATTTGGTGTAAATCGCGTATAACGAACTTTGGATCAGATGACATGACCTCCTCTGGCTCTGGTCACTTACACCAGACTCCTCTGGTCAGACATCACCTGGTAGACCTCCTCTGATAGACCTCACCTGGTAGTCCTCCTCTGATAGACCTCACCTGGTAGACCTCCTCTGATAGACCTCACCTGGTACAACTCCTCTGGTACCCCAAATTGACTAACTCTCACGGCTAACACTTTTTCAACATAGTTTTCTATTGAAACACACACACAGCAGATTACATACTTCACATATGACTCTTCACATGTATTATGTAAACGCTCTAACCATCATAATAATACATATTCTTCTCTTCTATGTGAATGGAGCTAAAATAACACTAGTAAATTTGTAAATTCGTGTTCTTTATTTATAGGTTTGACTATCTCTCTTGTATCTCATGACAAACATCGTTAAAAATAAAAATTAGTTGACACAAACATATCAATTACTTTCCCCAGTAAATACGCTCACTTTCTTTATTTTCTTTATCAACCGAAATAAAAATAAAGTGAAATGAGTACAAGGGTACTCAACCCTACAAAGATGCTTCAAAGATTTAGTACCTCCATAGCCTTCTTACAGAAACATAGAATTACTACATCTTCCACCACTTCATTTTCTATTACCTATTTACTAGATATAAAAACACCACCACAGCAACTATCTAGCTACTAGATATAAACACAACACCACTTTCTTTATTTGTTTTATTCATGGTAAGTAAATAATCACTTTAACTTTATATTCACAAATAATTATTTTATTCATACTATATTCTTATTTTACCTATATTATCCATTTTTATTTTTTAAACTTGTGCTCAAGTAATGGATACAGTTTTGGTGGACGAAGGGAGTATATATTAAAACAAAGTATAGAGTGAAAATGGTTTATACATAAATCATTGAAGAATATTAATTGTTTTCACTAAAAAGTACTACCTCCGTCCACAACACTTTGCACAGTTACTATTCATTTCGTGTTTTCGCGAGCGAGTTGTTTATTAGTATTTGAAATGATAGAGAAGAGGTGGATCTATCATACCCTACCTTAAAAAATATTTTATCATTTCAAATATTAATAAACAACTCGCTCGCTAAAACACGAAGATAAAGTAACTGTGAAAAGTATTTGGGGACGGAGGGAGTATTAATTATTTCACAGAAGGATATTAGTTGTTTTTACTAAAAAGATATTAATTGTTTATTTAAAATAAACTAAAACTCTTTAATAATAACAACTAATATTTTTCAATAAAAACAACTACTACTCCTTAGTGAAACCAAGTAATATCTTTTAATATTTCATATATAAATCAATTTCACTTCATCCATCCTCATATATTAAAATGATCAGTCCCATCATCGTACATCTATAAATCGGGTACCTCTTCTTACGGGCACAAAAACTTGTACTTTGATACCATGTTTTAGGGACTTTAATTAAAAAGAATTATCTCCAAAAGTTAATTAACTTTTTATGAAGATCAAAATGCACTATATGAGTCTATTACAATTGGGACACGATTATTAACCCACCTACATGATTAATTGGACTACTCAGACTTGATTTATATATTAATTAAATTAATATCCATTGAA
Source organism: Ballota nigra (assembly GCA_947034835.1). Lineage (NCBI taxonomy): Eukaryota > Viridiplantae > Streptophyta > Magnoliopsida > Lamiales > Lamiaceae > Ballota > Ballota nigra. The sequence goes on from OX344723.1 coordinate 52,842,505, forward strand.
GGTCAAACAGCTTGAATGATAAGTTCGACTCGACTCAATTTATCAACCCTCGACCATCTCGATCTACTATATACTCCATAATATAGCTAATTAATTAATAACTCTTCCGGTGCATGAATATATATCTCTACATTATTAATTATTGCTTGTTATGATTAATTTTCTACATTTAATATTTTAATATTGATGATAAGAAATTCAACAAAATTATATTAATATAATCCGACGGTGTCAATATTACTGTAATTTTCTTCAAATTTTGCTTCTCTATGTACGCAATATCAAATCATTCTTGACATTTAAGGATTTACAAATAAATAATGAATTACTTGCATGGGCAGAAATTACTTTGTAGAAATTATGAATGTGGATTAGTCAATGAAAGTGAAGGAAAACTGTAAAATTCATATCATGATTCATATGAGGTCATCCTATTTACTTTCATTGTTAGGATTAAATGGTCACACGTGCAACTTAGGTTTCAATTTGCAAATAAAATATACCATCATTTTTACGTTTTCTCAATGGGAATTTAGGGGTCCTAATTAGCTTGTTGGATGGTTTTGGGGAAAGAGAATATGATTGAATTAAATTAAATGCAATAGTTGACACCATAATATAATTTATACATGCTACCTCTATACAATCACAATTTTACACATTTTCATTTCTTTTAATTTAATTAGAGAGCACTAATATTATATTATGCAATATTTTAAAACATAGGCCGACAGAACAATTCTCACAAGTCTCAAAAAAATTGTGATCGCATTGGGCATAAAGATAATAGTACTTTTAACAATATACATAGTAATACGCTAGTGGTATGAACAATCTAATATCACATGTTATATATGTGTGTGTGTGGGGTGGGGTGGGTGGGTTAAACAACTAATACTAACAATCAATAATGTTTTATATGTTCTTTCAAAAAAAAAAAAAAATTTATATGACTCGATCCAACCTGATTTTAACTTGCAAGTTTTTTTAACTGCGACATTTTTATTTCGCACATGCATTTAGAGGATATTGCATGGTGTATACTACATTACGTATGTTTTGGGGGGTTTAAACTAAATCCATCCTCTTTCTTTCACCTTTATCAAAACAGTCCTCTATTTTATTTGTTTTATCAATTTATTCCCGTATCTATTCAATTTTCGCCAAAATGTTCCTAATTTGGCATAAAAATGTACTAAATCTCACTGTTTTGGTCCTATATTTATTTTCTTTACCAATTTAGTCCCGTATTAATTCACATTTCTCCAATTAAATCCTCATTGAATGCATAATGCACAAAATTCCATATTTTAGTCATGCGCACTAATTTTTTCGGGGGAAACCTATGATGTGGTTTTTTTTTTCAATATGACACACTAGGTGGCCATCTTTGCCAAATAACAAAAAAACTTGAAATAAAATACAAAAAATCAATTAGGATCATTTTCACCAAATTAGGACCATTTTGGCGAAACTTGAAAAAATACAGGACTAAATTGATAAAACAAATAAGTAGATGACCATTTAGATATATGTGAAAAGATAGAGGACGAATTTGGTTTAAATCCCTATGTTTTTGTGTTCCCTCAGACAATTGTATTGTTTTTGGTAATCCAATTTAGGTTCACTTTCTAACATTCAATTAATTATAAAGGAGATATATATGGAATGATTAATTCTATACATCTCTATAAGTTGAATTTTAACTTTTTTTATAGTATCAGAATTTATCTCACATACAACACGTGTCCTGAGTTCAAATTTTGCTGACATATTAATTCCATTCATATTAAATTAGGCATTGTTGGGGCTCCTCATATATTCTTTAACCCACAATGACATTGACAAACTCAACCCACAAGCGAGAGGAGAGGAAATATTATAGGAATCAAATGTATGAATGAATTTCACATCACTTTAGAAATTCATATATTTAAATGGGATGAAATTCTTTTATTATACGGTGTGTATATATATATGACATGCATGTATGTATTAAAATGAAACATGAAACACACACAGAGGAATCAAACTGCCCCCAATTAACTAGCCTAAGGTAGCCAAAATCTTGATACGAGATTCTAACCATCCCGAAACTAGCTAGGTGATCTACATATATATATATAGAAACCATTCCATTTCCTGCTAGTTAAAGTTTGTACACATGCATGCATACCCCTCAAGCGTTGTAATAATTGTTCAATATATATATATAGCAACATAAAAACAGACATTTCCATATGACCCATGTGGAAAGTGAGCAACATTCTTAGAACCCAAATGGAAACTGTAGTCCAGCTACTTTGTTACTTAATGGTTGTTCTACTGTTTCAAAGAAACTTAACCCATTAAACATTTTCAAATATGTCTGACACTAAATTTTACTTTAATTTCATGTACTTAATTAGCAAACCTGTTTTTGGACCAAGAACAATTGATGTCTCTTACAACCCTAGGTGGAAAATTGAGAGCTCTTTTCTGAATCAAGAATTGGGACATGTATCCTAATCGTTTATTTTGAGTTGAATTTCTGGTAAATTTGAAGAGAGAAAAATACGGATTAGTTAATTCTCGTGTATCATATACGAATTTGCACACTTTCTTTTTTGAGAGTCCTCCCAAAAAATAGAAAATTCTCAAAAAACGCACCCTTACAATATTCACAATATTACACAAAATAGCATTATTTTGTGTCCATGTACACATACACTCCAACTCATCTCTTTTATTTTATACATAAAGTTTTACAAAATTACGGAATTGATCACATGTCCACCGGTGGACACACTATTATATAGCCACCGGGAACGTGTTAATAACAAAAAGATATAAACAAGTAATTAAAATAATAGTAGGTCACCTGCTTATGTGTCATTAACACATTTACGGTGGATATATAATATTATGCCCACCAGTGAATATGTGATCATTTCCGTAGAAAATTATCCTTCAAAAATTTACTCATAACTAACTTATTTGTGTGCCCAAAAGACGTGGTGCAAATTTAATTTATTTGGAATGAAGGGAGTAGATCGAATGAGTGAAAAAAAGAAATTGTAACTCATATTTTTTCCGTTTCAAAAAGTTTGTAGCTTTTGACATTTTGCATTGATCGATTCATAAGAACACATTTTTTTCATGTTAAAAAAAAAAAACACATTTTTCCTACAATCTTTACCATAATTTGAATTGATCTTAAAGAATACATTTTTCTCCTGTTAATAAAAACACATTTTTCCTACCCTTTATGGTAGACTAAAATATATGCAACTAAATATGAAGATAAATTAATTATTTTTAATTTAATTAATATTTTTCTCCCCATTTTCATCAAATTGAGATGAAAGAGGAATTGAAAATACGCTCATATTTTTCATGTGAAATATATATGTTAATTTAGTGGGTGCTAATTAATTTTATAATTAGAAGACTTTATTTTAGAGGTAAAAGTAACAAACACTTTGAAATAAGATTTAAATCCAAATGCAAATTATTATTTTTCCTGAAAGAATCCTTCACTTGGCCAGGATTCTGAAATTCCTGTAAGACCAAAATAGATGAAAAAGGCATCGACTTAAGACTCTCATCGAAGCATATTTCCCACGCATCAACATTCATTATTTTTTGGGGAACTAAAATTGTTAAAGAAATGAACATTTTTGGGAGGCAAAAATCCTATGAAATTGAAAATGAAATAACCCGGCCCTCATATAGTGTATAGGAAAATAATTAAATGGATTAATTTCACATCTCATCTAAAAGTCCGAACTAGTAGAGAGGTGTGAAATTAATCCATTTAATTATTTTCCTTTACACTCTACATCACTCATGGACAAGACTCAACTTTCCCTCTTTGGAGAGATCCAATGAATTGACAATTTAATATGTGTGGAGGAGCGTAGGCCTTTTGGCTCTGATGCCATCAAAATTTTCATCTCATCTAAAAGTCCGAACTTATAGAAATGTATGAAATTAATTTATTTAATTATTTTCCTTCACACGCGTCTTACCCTGTTTTTCAGTAATGTATATTAAAATTGTGGGGAACATTGATTCCACCTATATATGTCTGTTTCTGATGAATAATGGAAGCCATGATGCATGTAACATCAATATTCCATTTATATAATTAATGGCAATGTTGCCGTGAATTCAGCAAGAACCTTCGGTACCAAGTGCCAGCTTAAATTGGACTACAAATTAATTGCTACACGCATGGCTATCTAGGGTTTGAGAAGTTTTGTATTATATAGCTCTAGCCTAGGGTTTTGGACTTAAATGCCGGATAGCTTGTAGCTTTTGATATTGACTTTCATGATATTAATTAATTGGATATATTACATTTAAGTATGGTGAACGTATTAATTATTTCATTATAAAGTTGTTTGTTAATAATATTAATTGTACAAGAAAAATAACTAGTCACTTTAAGTTGTATGGTGAAACTATACTACACCAAGAAAGCGTTCACGCTTCATTAATATTGTTTTCCGTTGTTTTAATAATTATTTCACAAGTAGATATTTAATTTATATAGTGTTAATTAACATACAAATTCATTATATATACATATACACACACGAGAATGGATACGATTTTAATAGAGGATTAGCTAACATTTTTAATTTGCTTAGTGGAACGGATCAAGCATTTGAAAAGGTTAATCTAATGTGTATATACATCAAATGTCAAAATAACTGCCGGCGCCTTGCTTAATTTGGCCTCCATTTTTTTTACTCGGTATCCGGCTTATTGGGCCGACTAATCCGAAGAATCTATAACCCACCATCCACTTGTCATATTTTAGGTCAGAACTTAGCTTTATATGGACTGATATTAGTTATTTTCACGAAAGAGTTTTAGTTATTTTCACTTAAGGATATTACAACTAATACCCTTTAATGGTTCATGTATCACTACAAAAAAAAAACACTGTTTAGCGATGGAATTTGCGACGGAAAATCCATCGCAAACAGTGTTTTGCGACGGACACGTGTCCGTTCCTAAAACAGTCGTAACTAATTTTTGCGACAGATTTTTGCCGTCCGTCGCAAATTAACGACGGATAAAACCGTCGCAAAATTGGCGGGTCAGACCCGGCAGGGTCGCACAAAATTTGCGACGGACAGTAGTCCATCGCAAATTATTCGGATCAGACCCGATCGGGTCAACAATATTTGCGACGACAAATGTCTGTCGCAAATATTTATTAATATATATTTTTTTTCGGTTATAATTTGCGACTGACAGTATTCCGTCGCAAATTAAAAATTTGTGACGGAATGTGGCCGTCGCAAAATACCGAGCCTATACAAATTAAAAAGTGACTCGCGTGGTTCGAGCCCGAGCACCCGGAGCGGGCGGGGCGGGCGCGGACCACTGGGCCACCGGCCCATAGCTTATAATAGGCGGCCCACCTTCTATATGTCTCTTATTAGGCCTTGAACAATTAATCCAAATTTGCGCTCAAGGGGAATCGAACACGCGACCTCTTATGCAGGTGGAGGGGGCGCGCGCCACTCTGGCACGTGCTACTTTCGTTCATTTTTACGCAATTAATTGTATATGTATTCAAATTAAGTCATTTTTTTTATAATTCACCAAATTAATTTCTTTTCGTATCTAACTTGTTTATAAAAATATTTTGCCCAACTATTTTTTTTTATTTCGTAAAATTATCTATTTCGACAATGCGTAATTTTATAATTCGTTCATTTGTACACAATTAATTGTATATGTAACCAAATTGATTCATTTTTTTCTATAATTCACCAAATTAATTCATTTTCGTTTCTCACTTGTTTTTATAAATGTTGTGGCCATATAATTTTTATTATTTTGGTAAAATTATATATTTCGACTCCCGCTTAAATTTATAATTCGTTCATTTGTACGCAATTAATTGTATATGTATCCAAATTGACTCATATATTTTCCATAATTCACCAAATTAATTCATTTTCGTTTCTCACTTGTTTTTATAAATGTTATGGCCATTTAATTTTTATTATTTTGGTAAAATTATATATTTAGACTCCCGCTTAAATTTATAATTCGTTCATTTGTACGCAATTAATTGTATATGTATCCAAATTGACTCATATATTTTCCATAATTCACCAAATTAATTAATTTTCGTTTCTCACTTGTTTTTATAAATGTTGTGCCCAACTATTTTTTTATTTTGTAAAATTATTTATTTCGACAACGCGTAATTTTATAATTCGTTCATTTGTACGCAATTATTTGTATATGTATTGACTCAATTTTTTTTCTATAATTCACCAAATTAATTCATTTTCGTTTCTCACTTGTTTTTATAAATGTTGTTGCCATTTTTTTTGGTAAAATTATTTATTTCGACTCCCGCTTAAATTTATAATTCGTTCATTTGTACGCAATTATTTGTATATGATCCAAATTGACTCAATTTTTTTTCTATAATTCACCAAATTAATTCATTTTCGTTTCTCACTTGTTTTCTATAAATGTTGTGGTCATTTAATTTTTATTATTTTGGTAAAATTATTTATTTCGAACTAAAAGTAAATAAATTGTACTTCACAAAAAATAAAATAAAAGTAACATTAATTCAAACTAAAAAAAATTGTATTTCACATTTATTAAAATTTAAATTTTTCTACTCGTCGGAATTAAATCCGGCTTCCTCTTCCTCCTCATCCTCGCCCAGGTTAACAATCGGCTGCTGCATCGGGGGAATCGGCGGCATCGACGGCTGGGTCGGCGGGATCGGCAGCATCGGTGGCGCAGGCATGTGCGCTCGTGGCACATCAGAGGCAAACAACCGCCACCACTACTGCATGGCGACTGTATACAGCTGCAGTTCGGCTGTATACTGTTGCATCTTGGCTTCTTGCGCCTCTCATACTCTTCCTTCTCTCGCTGCTGCCTCTGCATGTTCTTCATATGTTCCACCAATGTGGCAAGCTGCCTCTCGACCTCACTGGGATGAGAGTCGATGGAAGACTGAGAGGAGGATGAGCCCGAGCCACGAGGTCGAAAAAAGTTCTTTCCGAAGCTGCCCAATCCAGCGAACCACCCCTTTTTAGCCTTGACATTCTTGAAGTACAATTCATTTTGAACGTCAACAGAAGGATGTGTGGGGGGCATTGACCCCGACCCCTCTGTCGTTTCCTCAGACTGAGGCTGAGAGGCAAGGTCCTCGAGCATCTTTCTCTGCAAATTAATTATACAAAAAATTAAATAAATTAAAAACAAAATATAAAATAATTCTTTTAATATTAAAAATTGAAATAATACTTACGTGGATCTCGGTGGTACGGTCGTAGGTAGACTTCTCAGTCTCCTCGATGAGTGGGTGGGCGAGCTGCAATCTCTCAAAATGAGAGGGCTCGCGTCCTTGCTCCGCTGCCTAATTAGAAAAAAAAAATAGTAAAAATTAATACCACTCATAAAAATTAGGGAAAAAAATAATAAAAATTCAAAAACTACAAAATTAAAGACGAAACTTACAAATCTCAACATGTGCTCATAAATGGACCGAGAACCGGCCCGATGTCTCGCCATCCCTTCTCCATCAGGGTCACTACGCCGATTCGCCTTGTTTTTCGCCGACTTCTCTTTGAATTCAGGAGAATTCCATTACCGGAGGAATTGGTCCCAAATCGACCGCTTTTCATTGTCAGTCCCCATGTCGGTGACCTCTCCCTTCTTGTACCACTTCTCCCTCATTCTAAAAAGGAGGTCTATGTACCTTTCGGTCGCATATTTTTTGAAATTCTTCAACATCTGGTCATCGTGCTCCGGTGCCCAGACATATTCTTTCTGCAATTACAATTTAAATGTAAATATCTGTTTATATATTTGATATTAATGAACGGTGAATTAATAAATTAAATTAATACCTTAAACTCCTCGAAGTATGTCTGTTTTCTTGCATCGGACACTAGCCCCCAACTATAAGCGGTGGGCTCGAATCCACCGGCAAGGATGGACTTGGAAACCTGATTACTAGTCTCATGACCCGGAATCCAACTGTAAAATTAAAACTTCAAAGTTAGTAAAATAATTAGGTTTTAATTAATAAAAAAATTGAGTATAAAATATTAAAACTTATGTTGAACCATGTGGCTGAACAGACATCCGTGCTTGAACAACCGGATGCTGGCGGGAGGAGGATGAGCCCTCAGCAGTCTGCTGTGAGGAGGAGGAGCCCGAGCCAGGCTGTGAAGAGATCTTTGATAGAGACTTCGACCTGAAAATAGGTGGAACCACGAGTCTCAGTGAGGCCTGTCGTCTCCTCCCTCCTCGACTCGCCTCCTCATCCCTCGGAGGCTGCTGACTGCCACTGACATTGTCTTGTCCGCTCATCTATAACAAAATTCACGAATATTATTCGAAATACTTATAATATTATTCAAAATATTAAATTAAAATCAATGAATTAACTAATATAATTCAAACAATTCAACTAAAATCAATTCTAAACTTAACAAATTCTAAACATGCTTTAAAATTAAATTAAAATTCGATCAACTAATTCAACTAAAATCAATCAATTAACTAATATAAATTAAACAATTCAACTAAAATCAATTAATTAACTAATATAATTCAAACAATTCAACTAAAATCAATTCTAAACTTAACAAATTCTAAGCATGCTTTAAAATTGAATTAAAATTCGATCAACTAATTAAATTAAAATCAATTAATTAACTAATATAATTCAAACAATTAAACTAAAATCAATTCTAAACTTAACAAATTCTAAGCATGCTTTAAAATTAAATTAAAATTCGATCAACTAATTAAATTAAAATTAATTAATTAACTAATATAATTCAAACAATTCAACTAAAACCAATTCTAAACTTAACAAATTCTAAATATTCTTTAAAATTAAATTAAAATTCGATCAACTAATTCAACTAAAATCAATTAATTAACTAATATAAATCAAACAATTCAACTAAAATTAATTAATTAACTAATATAATTCAAACAATTCAACTAAAATCAATCTAAACCTAACAAATTCTAAACATGCTTTAAAATTAAATTAAAATTTGATCAACTAAATTCGATCAACTAATTAAATTAAAATCAATTAATTAACAAATATAATTCAAACAATTCAACTAAAATCAATTCTAAACTTAACAAATTCTAAGCATGCTTTAAAATTAAATTAAAATTCGATCAACTAATTAAATTAAAATCAATTAATTAACTAATATAATTCAAACAATTCAACTAAAATCAATTCTAAACTTAACAAATTCTAAACATCCTTTAAAATTAAATTAAAATTCGATCAACTAATTCAACTAAAATCAATTAATTAACTAATATAAATTAAACAATTCAACTAAAATCAATTAATTAACTAATATGATTCAAACAATTCAACTAAAATCAATTCTAAACTTAACAAATTCTAAGCATGCTTTAAAATTAAATTAAAATTCGATCAACTTATTAAATTAAAATCAATTAATTAACTAATATAATTCAAACAATTCAACTAAAATTAATTCTAAACTTAACAAATTCTAAATATTCTTTAAAATTAAATTAAAATTCGATCAACTAATTCAACTAAAATCAATTAATTAACTAATATAAATCAAACAATTCAACTAAAATCAATTAATTAACTAATATAATTCAAACAATTCAACTAAAATCAATTCTAAACTTAACAAATTCTAAGCATGCTTTAAAATTAAATTAAAATTCGATCAACTAAATTCGATCAACTAATTCAACTAAATCAATTAATTAACTAATATAATTCAAACAATTCAACTAAAATCAATTCTAAACTTAACAAAATCTAAACATGCTTCAAAATAAAACTAGTGTTAGACCCGCGATTGTCGCGGGTTTATAAATCATCATAAGACATTCGCATCAGTTTCTGAAAAGTTATTTTTCTCATTACAATTTAAGTTTTTATTCCATAACAACATATCGTCAAATTATAAATGACGAAAAAAATTAGACATTTGCATCAGTTTCTAAAAAGTTATTTTTCTCATCACGATTTAAGTTTTTATTCCATAACAACACATCGTTAAATTATAAATGACGAAAAAAATAGATACGACGATTTATCTTCGTCCACACCTAAAAGACAAAATATTGAGTTTCACCTAAAAAATATTACAAATTCCTAAAAATTTCATTATACACAACATTTGTTGTATATTTTGAAGGCTTGCCCTCAACATCAAGAATTAGAACTTTCAGTCCCTTCCTGTTTTCAACTCTCTAGACTGCCTCGTACAATTGTCCAGGTGTGAAAACTGGATTGGAAAGATACGACCTTACAATCGAAAGAGACTGGCCTTCACTCTTATTTATCGTCATGGCAAATTAGAGCAGCACTGGAAATTGGTGTCAAGTAAAATTCATAGGCATCGTCTGAACTGAATTTTTCAAAGTCATTCTTGGGATATAAACTTTACTGACAATATTTCTTCCAGAAATAATTTCATCTTCAAGTATGCGATTTCCAAGCCTAGTGACAACCAATCTCGTCCTGTTACACAAATAGGACTTTAGATCAATATTCCTCAAAAGAACTATCGGCACACATTCCTTCAAAGTCAAATAATGATTTGGCATCCCCGAACATTTAACTGAATTCAAGAATTCAACAGACACCGCGTTCCCATGGCCTTCCTCTCGAAACTCAGACTTACAAACACTATTAGAACTCAAGTACACCCTATTTTTTCCAGGAATCATTGATAGAATCTTCTCATTAATAGTCTCCACATCACGATGTGTAGGCGCAAGTATTGCTCTATCCTCAAAATATTTATGCGTATGCAGATTATTAACTATTGATGGATACATACTCTGAATCATAGATGCAATTGGATCATTCATATTGGAAATTAAAATATCATCCAGAATCTCGAGTTCAGCGTAGTCTTCAATACTATTACCAAGCTTTATATCGCCTACTTTCAAAATCCATTGCGAGAACTCAACATCATCATTAGCATCAGAGTCGTCATCAACACTTCCACATTGCAATTTCATGTTTTTGGTCAAGGTCAGAACCTACCAAATACAGGAAAAAAAATGCATCATTATATTATATAATTTAATTAAACAGATGAATTAGATAGTTCACAGTCAATACCTTGCAATAATCCCACATATATGATGCATTGATAGTTGAGTGTACAATGTCCTCCCTACCACCTTTAGGTATAACAGGAAGAATTTGTCTAAAACCCCTCCAAGAACCATCGTTTTTTCACCAAATGACAAGTCACTCGCTGAATCATCGGGACATCTAACAATATCCCTCATTGTTCGATCCAAAGCTTCAAAACTAAACCTATTTATCATCGGTGCTTTATCTCATATGATAAGTTTTGCCTTCATTATAAGTTCAGATAAATCCTAACTAGGTTGTATATTACACGTAGAAGTATCATCCATATTAATGGGTATAGAAAATTGTGAATGAGCAGTACGATCTCCAGGTAAAAGAAGAGTTGTTATTTCACTCGAAAGAGTTACATTATAAACTCTTAGTTGTAAAATATTAGTTTTATATGATAATAAATATAGGTTGAAAATTATGATCTAAAATTTCAAACGTCATTTGATTTGCAGATCACCACGTACTCATAGGAGTAAGTATATCTTTCAAAAGAGTTATATGTCATAACTATATTCAATCCAGATTCATTATACTGGATGCACTATACTATTAGTTAAGAAAAATATATAATTAATTGAAAAATCTCAGAATATAAAAAATTCATATATTTATCTATAATAATTAAAGCATTCAACACTAAAATATTGTCAAACAAGAAGCCCTCACTGCAATGAATGCAAGTGCTCACATTTCACATGTTCCCTAAACCACTATTTTGTCAAAAGTAGAATGTAATATTTAATTACAAAATAATAATTTAAATTATTATAAAAATTTCTTACATTAGTCTTCCTATAGAGTCTTACTAAACACAGAGATGCAAACTATTAAAATAAAAAAATATCATTATAAGTTGAATTTCATGTATAATAAAAAATATTTGAATACAAAGATTAATCTTCTTTATATATGGAGAATTAAAGACCAATATCTTAAATATTTTGGCGTAAATAGCGTCAATCACAATTACTGAATGAAATTATTATATATACTATAGTTTTTTTTTTATCTATTCATTGCTATAAATGTTCAGTAAGAGAAAATATTTTTTCTAAGTACATGCAACAATACCACTTTAGAAAAAATATATATAGTACGAATATTGAGAACCTAAATAAGTATATGTATTTGTAACTTCATATGAGGCCTCAAATTTTAGAAAAAAAAAATCGAGTCTTTTATTTTATCTGTATCATATCAATAATTTGACCACGTCTTAAAAATAAGTTAACCACAAATGAAATAAATAAAATTATAAACTCTTAAGTGTAAAATATTAGTTTTCAATGATAATATATATAGGTTAGAAATCATGATGTAAAATTCTACATGACATTTGGTTTGTAGACTACCAAATATACATAAGATTGAATATATCTTTTAAAAGAGTTTCATGTCATAACTCTATTGCACTTAACTTTTATTATACTGGATGCACTGTATTAATAAGAAATTAAGAAAAAATAATTAATTATAAAAACTTGTAACATAAGAATTAGGAAAAAAATGCACTTTTTTTATCCTTTAACTTTAGTTATCTTTGGTTTTCGTCTTGTTAACTTTGAACTATTGAATTTCGTCCTATATATTACAAAATTTCTATTTTTGTCCTATTACCTGCTATATCAGCTACCTCTTTCGATAAATCTGACGTGATATTTTCATTCTATAAATTTCAAAAACTTGGTATCATGAGAGATTTACAGCAATAGTTACCTAGTGTAGCAAGTAACAGGATAAAAAAATAAAATTTTTGATACGTTATATGATAAAATTCAAAATCTCAAAGGAAATAGGATGAAAACAAAAGTCAACCAAAGTTAAAGGACAAAACATTATAATTTTCTATAACAATTAAAACATTTCACCAATAAAATACTAACAAACTAAATTAACTTATATACGGTTGCAAAATTCGGACACTATCTTTTCAGGTACAAATTTAGGAAACCATATTTATGGGCTTATAAAATTAGAACACTATCTCTACAATCTTGCAAATTAAGGACACTATCTTTTATTTTGGGCAAATTTAGGCCAAATTTTATAAAATGTGGGTAAAACAAAGCCCGACTACGATATGCCCAGTTGACCGTATTTTATAAAAAAATTCCTAAATTGTCCAAAATTAAAAGAGAGTGCCCTAGTTTTGCAAGCTTGTAAAGATTGCAAGTTCGTAAAGATATTGTCTCAATTTTGCAAGCCTGTAAAGAAAGAGTTCTAATTTTACAAACACTCATAAGGTAGTGTCCTAAAATAATATTTTTTTCCTTATAACCAATTTAGTAAATGGTAACGAAGAGTATTAATTGTTTATTTAAAGAATATTAATTGGTTAAAGTAAAATATATCTAAAAATAATTATAAAGTGGTACATATATAAAATATTTTAATTTCAAAAGATACTCTCAATAGTAATATTTTATGATTAAAGTATGTAATACCACATTGAGATTAATTATGTTTCTAATATATCACCAATATTGTCTTAACTACGAATTAATATGTATACAATATGTCATACCTTATAATTTATCACTAAATTAACTCATGCACGCAAGAAAAGAATTAGGAGATTATCTTATGGGTGTTGGTAAAATTAGGACACACTATCTTTTCGCGCTTACAAATTTAGGGAAATGTCTTTAAGGAATTATAAAATTAGAACACTATCCTTATATACAATCTTGCAAAATAAGGACACTGTCTTTTATTTTAGGCAATTTAGGCAAATTTTTATAAAATTTGGGTCAAACAAAGCCGACTACGATATGCCCAGTTGGTCGTATTTTATAAAAATTGGCCTATATTAACCAAAATTAAAAGAGAGTGCCCTAGTTTTGCAAGTTTGTATAGATATTGTCATAATTTTGCAAGTTCGTAAAGATATTTATCTCAATTTTGCAATTCCGTAAAAATAATGTCCTAGTTTTACAACAATCATAATGTAGTGTCCTAAAATAACAAAATTTCCCTTATAAACTATATATTTAAGAAAATCAAGATTAAGAAACCAAATAAATAAGATCAATTTTAATGGAGCAAAATATGGAAAAAAAAAATATATAATCTTACAAAGAGTTGAGAGAATTGACTTTATCTCTAGTTGTTGTTTCCTTGTAGAATCAAAACCACAATTTATTAATCTACTGTACATTATAGTACCATTCGTTCTTCTTTAAAATAAATTTTCTAATATGTGAAAACTATCTTGAAGTTAATTATCTTACATAATTGTAGAAGTTGTTATTTATGGCCACATCTTCCAGTTAAATGAAATATAGGTCAAATTTTATAAAATGTGAATCAAATAAAACTCAATTATATGCCCAATTGGTCGTATTTTATAAAATTTGGCCTAAATTGGCTAAAATTAAAAGATAGTGTTCTAGCTTTGTAAATTTATAAAGATATTGTCCTAATTTAGCAAGTTCTTAAAGATATTGTATTAATTTTGCAAGTTTGTAAAGATGGTGTCCTAATTTTATAAACATTCATGAGGTAGTGCCCAAAAATAGCAATTTTTCCTTATAACTAATTTAGTAAATGATAACGAAGAGTATTAATTGTTTACTTAAAGAATATTAATTGGGTTAAAGTAAAGTGTATCTAAAAATAATTATAAAGTGGTACATGTATGAAACAATTTAATTCTAAAATATACTCTCAATAGTAATATTTTATGATTAAAGTATGTAAAACCACATTGAGGTTAACTATGTTTCTAATCTATCACCATCATTGTATTAACTATGAATTGATATGTATACAATAAGCAATATCTAATAATTTATCACTAAATTAACTCATATACGCAAGAAAAATTGTTTTTTTAGAACATTATCTTATGGGTGTTTGCAAAATTATGACACTATCTTTTTGGACTTACAAATTTAGAAAATTATCTTTACGGGCTTATAAAATTAGAACACTATCTTTACAATCTTGCAAAATAAGGACATTATCTTTTATGTTGGGCAAATTTAGGCCAAATATTATAAGATGTGGGTCAAATAAAGCCCGATTATGATATGCACAATTGATAGTATTTTATAAATTTTTGGCCTAAATTGGCTAAAATTAAAAGATAGTGTTCTAGTTTTGTAAATTTGTAAAGATATTGTCTTAATTTTGCAAGTTCCTAAAGATATTGTCTCAATTTTGGAAGCTCGTAAAGATAGTGTTCTAATTCTACAAACACTCATAAGGTAGTGTCCTAAAATAACAATTGTCCCTTATAACCAATATAGATAATGGTAATGAAGAGTATTTATTGTTTATCTAAAAAAATCATTAATTGGTTAAAGTAAATTGTATCTAAAATAATTATAAAGTGGTACATACATGAAACAAATTAATTCTAAAACATACCGTCAATGCAATATTTTATGATTAAATTATGTAATACCACATTGAGGTTAAATATGTTTCTAATCTATAACTAATGTTATCTTAACTACAAAGTAGTATATATATCTTATAATTTATCACTAAATTAACTCATGTATGCAACAAATAATTAAATTTTTAGGACATTATCTTATTGGTGTTTGCAAAATTAGCACACTCTGTTTTTGGGCTTACAAATATAGGAACTATCTTTATGGGCTTATAAAATTATAACGCTATCTTTACAATATTACAAAATAAGGACACTATCTTTTATGTTGGACAAATTTTGGCCAAGTTTTATTAAATGTGGGTCAAACAAAGCCTGATTAGATATGCCCACTTGGCCTTATTTTATAAAATTTGGCCTAAATTGTTCATAATTAAAAGAGAGTTCCCTAGTTTGCAAGTTTATAATGACATTATCCTAATTTTGCAAGTTCGTAAATATATTGTAATTTTGCAATCCTTAAATACAATGTCCTAATTTTACAAAGATTCATAAGGTAGTTTCTAAAATAACAAATTTTCCCATATAACCAATATATTTAAGAAAAACAAATTGAGAAAAAAAATGGTCAATTTTAATGGAAAAAGTATGATTTTTTTTTTCAAAAAAAGAATATATTTTTATGATAACCGCTTAGAGAAGAGTTGAGAGAGTTGACTCGATCTCAAGTTATTGTTTCCTTGTAGAATCCATAGTTAATCAATCTATTAAATATTTTGGAATCATGAGTTTGTAGACTACCAATTACTCATAGAAATGAGTATATCTTTCAAAAGAGTTCTCTATCATAACTATATTCAATGTAACCTCATTATATTGGATGCATTATATTAGTAAGATATTAAGAAAAAATAATAGCTGAAAAAACTTTATAACATAAAATTTTCATACAATTATAATAGAATATTGTCCATTTTTTTTTAAATATCATTAATTGACTTGTGCTACCCCCCTCCCCCCCCTTTTTTCAAAATTTAAATTTTGGATTTAATCACGTTCCCCATTGTTGTAATATTTGCATCTTTCTCTCTTCTACATTCGCATTAAGGAATAGTTCGACTCCATCTTCGTTGCTACTACTCAAATAACCACTATCATGAGCAATAAATCTTAATCAAAGTTTGTCTTAAAAGGGAATCAATAAATTCGATGTACATTGATTTTTAAGATGTATAGTCAAGTTTGTCATAAATTGTATGTATAATTATAATCAAATTTAACATAAAATGAATATTATTTTATTTTAATATTACGTTTTTTGTATAAATAAAACATATTATAATGGTCATGATTGTTATTATTGTCGAAAAATTTGCAATTATTTAAATAGGAATGTGTAATTAAATAATATCAAATGTTAAATTAAGTAAATAATAAGCCCTAGCTAAACCCTAAATTTAAATTGAACTTGTAATTCAAATATTTAAGCCGAAATAGCAAGTCCACAACCTTTTATTTCAAAATTCTCTAATCTCCTTCAATCTCACTGTGTCTGATTTAGACCATTGGATTGTTGATGTTAATCTTGACCGTTGATTAATTTATTGAAATGTGTGTGTATGGTATGTTTGACAATTAACCTCTTTACATTTATTGGATATAATCTTGAATGTCGACCTTTTAATCTCTGATCCTAACTATCAGCCTTTTTTTACTGGAATTATGCAAATATTTCTTCTCAACTTTCTATTCATAATTTATCTGCCGAACTTCCCTTCTGTTTCATTCCATATATTCGACTTCTTACTATTCTCACATATAAATATATAACATAATTAATATCTATACTACACAGATAGGTAAAGTATATACATTGTTATAAGAATTACAAAATAATCTAGTATCTGTTATTTTTCAAAAATACATAAGAAGAATGTATGTAATCGCTTTCTCTTGTCTAGCACGTCAGCACGTGTTTTTTATTTCATAAAGTAGGGATTTAAATTAGACATTGACTACGGACATACCTAATTAAAATAATATACTTCTTTCAATCAACTTTTCTTAAACCCCGTGAACTAATGAATCAAAATTTTAATATTGAATGAAATTAATAACTCATTTAATGAGGTCAGATTTTAATCCTTAATTTGTGTTATTCAAATTAATAGGCAATAGAAAATATTATTTCGTATATATCATTTTAAACAATTATTTAAAATAATTAGGATTTTTACATCAATTTTATGCTAATTTATATTTCTAAAAGCAAAAGTAAAAAAGAATTGTTCATTGAAACAAAATGTAATGTGGCATAAACAGATTAATCGACTTGGATGAGGTAATTAGCACAATTACATATATACGATTGTTAAAAGTCAATAATTACGTCTACATGGATTTCATATATTCATATAATTTAGGAAATCTTATTTGTTAAGATTTAAAATATCTTAAAAAAATTCCACACCGCTTTACATATGCATATGATTAAACTTGAATATACTAATTCATCAATAACAATAAGAATCCAAAAAAACAAAAATACAGTCGATTATTTGAATGGCAATGGCAATTATTCAAAATTATCTACTACTTATTCAACATCTATTAGAATTTAAAAAAAAATATTGCCTATCAATAAAATACATGTTTTAAATTTGGTAGGATTTGTACAAATTAAATTAACGGATATTAGGTTTTTGATATATTAAGACAATCTACATTCTTATAGTAAGATAATTTATTCTTATTCACAAATTTTATAGAATAGTCATACTTAATATATCAACAAATTAATTATTGTCAAATGTGATAATTAACAACAGATATGGAAAACTATGTATACAATGAATAATTTTGAATGAAATATGATATTAACTTCAAGAGAAATAATGATTATTAATGAACAAATAATCAATACATTAAATGAGAAACAATCCGAAAAAAAAAATACACGAAAATTTCAAATACTATCTTGTCTACAAAATTACATAAACGAATAAAGACGCAAGCCATCTTCAAAATGAATCTTTCTCACAAAATGAGTGTAACCCACTTCAAAAATCCTGCAAAAAAGATAGAAATGAATTCAAGGAATACCAAAGTCATGAAAAAAAAAAGAATACCTACAAATCGACAATGAGAAAGGAGAAATATCGAATACAATCCTCCTAAAAGAAAATGAACACGAACCAACTTCCAAATTCCTAGATAAAAATATTCACGCACTACCAAAATCATGAAGAAAAAGAGATAAATACAAACCACAAAAAAAAAAAAAAAAAAACAAAGAAGAAGATGAGAGAAAGACGAAAGGAAACAACGAAGGAGAAAAACACGTGTAGAATGAAGTAAAATATTGTGTGGTAGTGAAGAACTTATATAGAGAAATACCAAAGCAAACTAACGGTCAAGATTTAACAAAGAAATTAAACGGATGAGATCAAAAAGAGCTAGAATGAAGGAGATAACAAATATTCGAAATAGAAGAAAGAGGGCTCGCCACATAGGATCCTGCAGCCTCTCTTATATAGTATATTAGGATTTTAAAAGGTAAAAATGAAGAAAACTTACGGTTTATTTGTAGAAGATGACGAAACGAGCACTCGGTGGGGACGGATTGGCTCTACAGCGACGACACCCGACTTCTCCTTCCTTTTCCTCTTTTTTTCCTCTTCGTCTTCTTCTTCTTCTCTCTCTTTCTCCGTCTGCATCGCGGCGGGTCTGTATATATAAGTGGAAAAAAAATTGCGACGGACGCCTGTCCATCGCAAATTATGCCCGTCAAACGCAAAACAACGCCGTTTTTTTACTAATTTGCAACGGCTTTTCCGTCGCAAATCAGTCAACGCACCGTTTCCCGAAAGATCGCGAAAAAAAGGTAAGATTTGCGACGGCGCTGTCCGCCGCAAAAACAAAGTTAAAAATTGCGACGAACAAGTCCGTCGCAAATCAGTCAAATGGGTCGTTGCCCGAACGGTCACTTTTAAACGGGTAGATTTTGCGACGGAAGAGTCCGTCGCAAATTTCAACTTTGATTTTGCGACGACCTCTCCGTCGCAAATGTAGCCGGTATAAGACGAAGGTCGTGGGCCCTAGATTTTGCGACGGACATTCCCGTCGCAAAACACTAAAATTTGCGACGGGTATACTAAGTCGTCGCAAATTGTCATTTTTTCCGACGACTTACCACAATCCGTCGCAAATTCACGAAATTTGCGACGGATATTTGGCCGTCGCAAATTCTCCGTCGCTATACCCCGTCTTTTTTGTAGTATGAATCATTTTCACTCTATACTTTGTCTTCCATTTTTAATTTGTTTTTATCTAACTTATATATTAAGTTTGTTCATTTTACTCATGAAATATACATATTCACAGAAGAGTGTATATTTAATTTAATATGTATGCATGCAAGAATTCATCACCCTCTTTTTTTTTGTGTAAAATCATGGCTTTGACCTATTGTAAAAGAACAAAAGTCACTGAATGTTAATATGTTCACACTTCAGGCATCACGTACGTTCGAATTATGACTTGCAATCTCACCCTCATACTTTGAATATCGTCCATTTTACGTGTTATCTAGTATAATATTGTTGTCTTGCTAATTATATAATTCGATTTTATATCCATTATGGGTCATGGTATTGACTATTTCTTTAATTAGCATCAATCCCCGTACGTGACAATTTATTCCGAACAAAAATTGAATTAGACTATTGTATGTGCCTCATCATAATATTAAGGGTGAATTGTGACTAAAATCATCACTTTTTTTGCGAATTACAATCTAATTTCAAGTTTTATATTTTGGTAAATAAAAAATTTTTGGTAACAATTTTTTGCAATTCGGGCTCACAGGCAGAAATCTCTTGACTTGGAATAATGTAACAGTCTCCTTAAAGAATTAAACGACGTCGTTCAGCCTAAAAATATCATAACGATGTTGTTTAGAATTTAAATATTAAAAAATTATTGATTTCTAGTAGTTAAGGAGATCATTTACTTGTGAGCTCAAATTGCAAAAGATTGTTAAAGTGGGGTTCTATTTACTAAACTAAAAAATTGAGAGATTATATTGTAATTTGCAAAAAATTGGCAATTTTATCCATAGTTAAGTCTAATATTAATTGAGTAGGTTTTCTATGAACACACTTTAGGTACACTTCTCTCTTTTAGTATTATGCACAAGTGTGACACTTCATAATCACAAAGTTCACACTATTTTTTTATTTTTTATTTTGCCATATTAATTTGTTGCACTCGTATTTATATGTGTAAATGCATGTATTACAAAATTAAAACATGATTTATAAAAATTAAGATGTGGAGTACTAATAAACAACGCGCGTCCACTCGGTTTTACAATATTTAAAGCTTAGCTGCATGAATTAATGCAATAAGATTAACGTGTTAACACCATAAAACATGGGGTTAGGATCCCTTATCTAATGCATTAATTAATGATGTCATTAATTTGATACGATATTAATTTAGAATATAAGATGAAATAACGTAACAAATCGAATAGTAGAAATTCGTAGCGTTAATTTATAATATTCCTAGAAGAAATTAAACTGAAATCTAGGTAACTAATTAAATAATATAAATAGTAGAGACAATTTTTTGTTAATAATTAAGTCTCCAACTTGACAGCGGGAGGATCCCCTAACCTGAGCTCAAGATCTATGTCCTCCTCCATGTAAGAAGAAGAAGTGTGAAGAAATGGCAGAGAACTTTTTTTATGTCTCTTACATATAACATTATTCCCACTATCAAACAATTCTATGCCGCCCATTGACAACTTGGTTTCAATAAAACCCTCATTTTCACGCCCATCTGCCGCAAAATCCGTCTTTAAATCGCGTATTTTGCGAGTTTGAGGAGGAGAAGATTGCTTGAGACGAGCCCTGTCGCGGCGGTGGACGTTCATATGGCCTCCGAGAGCTTGTGCCGACCGGAATTCCCGTCTGCAGAAGGTACAAGTGTAGAATCTCGGAGGCCATACAAACCCTCCCAAGGGTTCTTCAACGAAAGGCGCATTCGGAGTTTGTTGTTCCCATGAATTTATGGGAGATGGGGATTTGGCCTTCATCATCAAGAGATTGTATTTGTGTTGTGTGGTGTAATAATGTTTCATTGTAATAATCTTGATTGGAGATGAGAGAGAATTGAGTGTTTGTGTTGTGTATGGAGGGAGGGTATTTATGGCATGAAATTGAATGCATTAAAGGCCAAAAGAATCTTAGGATTAATAGAAAAACATGTTGTTGAAAAGGCTTTCTTGGTAGTTTTCAGTGTGGTGCTTTTCATTTGGCCCTTTTATGTGTAGTTTCTTTGTTGGATTTAGGCTCTCTAATTTTCTATGTACAAAAGGGATATATATAGAGAGAGATCTGTCTTTTTCAAATTTACTATTAATTAGTCAAATTATGTAATATTAGGTTTTCAATATATAGATCTTGTTTGTAGTATAGACGTTTCCATTTGCAGACAAACAAGTTGTGCAATTTAATAAAATGGTTGATAGATATTTATGTGTTCAATACTACTTCTACATTTGATCTTTGTTGATGTCTCAGAATCTTTCAAGTATTCAATTAATGACATTACCCTCACTCGTTTTAAGTAACACAATTTGTCAAGGTCTTACTTTATAGTCTAATAATATATTTATTTTTTTAATGAAACAATTAATATTGCTTAATAATTATTGGCATTGCAAATCACTAGCTTGCACTGTAGAAACTTTTATATATATATATATATATATATATATATATAAACCCTTGTGTTTATATATATTCACATACATCTTATTTAATCTATACATATTATATTGTGTTTTTTTTATTTGAACAATGAAAAAAAATTATATAAAAGTGTAGAATATAAGGGGTACGAATTAAAAATGAACTAACCTTCCCATATCATTTATAATGTGTGAATCCATTAAGTAAACACCCCCAAATTAGTATTTTCAATCAAGGACATTAATTAATAGAAAATAGAAAAGTTAAACAAGTTAAAATAAACCGATGTTACAAATGACTTAAACTGCAAATGTAACATGTAGGATATCAATCTTTCATTTAATTTTTCCTGTTAAATTAGAGTTCATTTAAATATCGAAAGTTCAAAGCATTTTATAAAGGGTTGAACAATAATTAATAAAAGAAACTGCAATAGCAATTAGTTAAAACAGAGAGTCGAAGCAAGCAGCAAAAGGCACAACCAAACAGTATAAGACAACATATGAAACCATACAGCAGTTCATACATGTTACTATCACTTCTGTCATTTTTCTGTCATTCTCTCTCTCTCCCCCCGATACCACCAATATTCTAATTGGTTGGAAGTGGGAAGAAAATTGTTATACCATACTTATTCTACCAATAAATAAATAAAAGCAAAATTTAAATTTTCAATATAATATGATACCATTTTTTTAGTTTTATCTCTATGTTGTATTTAGGGGTTTCAAATTCTTCAATGGTAAAAATAATGAAAATTTATTTTATATTTATACTTCTTTAATAAAAATTACTCCCTCCGTCCATGAAAAGTATGTTCACTTGTTTGCACGTGGTTTAATGCAATATGTTGGATGGTATTTAAAGGTCTTGTGAGGTCCGTTTATGAATAAATTTATTATTTATTGTAAGTATGCATAAAAACGTTACTATAAATAATACGGACCTCACAATACCCCATAATACTCTATAACATATCGCATTAAACCACGTGCAAAAACATGAGCATACTTTTCATGGACGGAGGTAGTATATATTAGAGGAAAGATTGTTTCAATGATTATTGTATTGCAATTGTTACGTTCCAAAATTGGAAAAGAAATGGACAACAAATAGTTGTTGGTAGGGATTCACTACAAAAGACTCGTGTTTTAGCGACCGCCTTCAAATCAGGCTCTAAATAATGTATTAGCGACCGAGGAAGACCATTGGTCTCAAATTAAAAAAAATCGATCGACACAAAAGTCGGTCGCTAAATCGAAGGACTAGCGACCGCATACGACCGCTTGGGCGGTCGCTAAAACTCAAAAGTCGGTCAAAATTGACCAACGCTATTTACCGCCTGATCAGCGACCGCCTGAATTCAATTTTGTAATTAGCGACCGCCTGTAAGCGGTCGCAAACTGGTCAGTTTACCCGTTTTTTGCAACGGGCAATGGTCATTTATTGCTGGGTAATTAGCGACCCCTATAATCACAAATTTGTTCATTCGGGACCGCCCAAATCTGTGATTAGGGATGTCGCTAATTTTTTTTTACCCTTTTTAGGCACAGGTCGTACGCATTTCGGCCATCACTTCAAAAACACCACCGCCGCCTCCGTCGAGCAATTCATTCCGGTCTATTCACTTGTTACTTCCCCGTCTACACCGTGTCGAGGGACGTGCGGGCCCACTCCGTGGGCCGACGCACGTCGTATCTCGGGCCGTGGAATTTTTTTTAAATTAATTTCAGTTCTGTGTTTTTTTGTGTGATTTTAAATGTCGTCCCGAACCCCAAACAATGTTATTTTTGATGAAGTGTTGTTGTTCGAGTGGGAGCATGTCGAGACGAACGATGAAAAACAACAAGGACGATTTCTCGCATCAAGACGTGAAGAAATTAAACCGTGACAATTAGATTTGAGTGTTCCAATGTGTTTAATTTTGTTTTGATGGATGTTTTATTTCATGCACTTATTATTATTTGTTAATATGTGTTTGCATGAATTTTATTGTCCAAGAAAAACCTTACTTTCGAAAATTACTAAGTATGTTTATTTAATCGCAATTTTATTCCGGATATTAAAATTGGATTAATTTGGCCTCCATAATTTATTTATTTGTGAAGTTCTTTTGAAATACATTTCCCCCTCGGATCGGCCAAAAGAACGGATTTCACATGAATAAATTCCGAAAGGATGATTGTGGGTTATTACTAGTGGCGGTATTGACCCTCACCACGAGTGGCTTGCTCAAAGCAAAATAATAATCATGTATTTAATTATGGTTATTACTTAGGCATAAGAAATTGATATTAACTTACTCCCCTCAGAGTCCCTGTAAATTTTTATGTGGTCAAAGTGGGAGCCAACTATTAATTTTGAATTAAGGATTTGTAACTTTTAAGTTTGTGATCCGCTTGAATGTGTTTAAATGTATAGACCACCCCTCGTGGCGCATTTAAATTGTTTCGAGATGTTGGCTGATGCATAATTATATTGTTTTAAGGTTTCAATATAATTGATGTGATCGAATTATGTGATAATTTCGTATTTTTCTAGATATTGATATGAATGTATGTTTTATTCTTATTTCATCATGTCGCAACCTTTTAATCCACTGTTTAATATACTTAAAGTTAATAAACTTTTTGGAGAGAATTATATCGATTGAAAATGTAATTTTAAATTTGTCCTTACTGCACGAAAACACAATTGGGTTATTCACGTTAATAAACCCGGCAAACCTAATGATAAGTCAAGAAATGGGAAAAGGCAGTTGATGATTGACAGCGTAACAATGAACACATGAAGTGCATCATCTTGACATCTCTGTCTGAGGATTTGAGGCGCGTTCATGAAGACTTTGTATCCGCTGTTGAAATCATGAAAAGCCTTGAATAGATGTTTTCACATCAGAATCCCATGACTAATCAGTTCACCAAACATGACTCGGTCAAGTTAGAAATGGTGGAAGGAACGCCCGTGAGGGAGCACGTTCTCGAGATAATGGCATACCTTAAAAAGTTGGAAGTAGTTGGTGCGGATTTTGATGTGTCTTCTCAGGTTGATTTCATATACCATTCTCTACCGAGAAGCTTTGAGCAGTTTCATCTGAACTGTCAGATGAATGAACGGACAAGTTGTTTACCCGAGCTCTTGCAAGCTTTAGTTTCGGTGGAGGTGATAATGGAGCACCAGTCTAGTGCTATGGTGGTTAATGGTCCGTCTACCTCTTTTTTTTCCGAAGAGAACCAAAGGCCGGATCCAAGCAAATCCAATTATTGCGAAAGGCAAATGCAAAGGCTAGCATCGAAGGGGAAGTGTTTTAGTTGTTGTGAGAGAGGACAATGGAGGTCTGCCTGTTCCAAGCCTAAGAGGCTAGGAAAGTTAGGTAATTCACACACCCTAGTCGTCGAAAACTTGTGAAGTGGCGTATGCTGTCTATTCGTGGATAGTGGATACGAGAGCTACTGATCACATTTGTTTCATGGGTTCAAACTAACCCGACGATTTAACGGAAGTGAGATCCCCATCACATCGGGTAGTGTGTTTTGCATGGAAGAAGGAGTCATGACATGGAGAAGCGATTTGCAAAAATGCATCGCCGATTCGACCATGAAATCCGAATAAGTAACTGCCTGTGAAGCAGCGAAAGAAGCGGTTTGACTCAAGTACTTCTTAGTGGACTTGGACGTTGTTCCGAATTTGCCCATCATAATCACTGTCCATTGTGATAATGTCGGAGTAGTTGCATATTCAAGGGAACCGAGAGCCCACAAGGCCAACAAACACATTGAAAAAAATATCATCTTATACAAGAAATCGTTAAGAGATGAGATATAGAGGTGGCAAAGATAGCGTCGGGTGACAACCTAGCAGATCCATTCACAAAGAGTCTGCCTCAGAGTACATTCGAGAGACATGTGGATGGAATGGGAGTCAAGACTTTTGCCAATCTGTTTTAAGTATAAGTGGGAGGAATTATTAGGTTAGTGTAGGTTGACATGAGATGTCACGTAGAGCTACTACACTAAGACATGCATGATGTATACTAAAAAGCAGACTTTAAGTATAAGTGGGAGATTGTTGGAGTTATACGTGAAAGTATGCTTTTACTTTGTATAACTCGTGTATCAAACACTTGTTTACGAGAATAATTCTTTTATCGCATATGCTTTAGATATGATTGAATGTTGAATATTTATTACAAACAGTTCGTAATAGTACTAGTTACATTGTAGTTAATGTGGTGATACCCGATCACGGAAGACAACATTAACAGTTTCCTTGTAACTAAACGTACATTTTCATGACCTAGGTGGAATTGAACAATCCGCCGTGAAAGGTCGATTTGTAAGTCTCAGATTGGTCTGTCTTGACTAAGAGATTACACTAGCACATTTAGTATGCGTTGAAGAGGACCTACAGCGAGGATAAATTCTTCTGTTCTGAAATGTGAAGAATTAGACCTCAGGGGTTATTGATTTCTTAATCTCCGTCAATTAAATAGGACCGTGTGTGCTTAATGGTTACTACTTTGATTCATGTTGGGTGAGAATCATTGTGACTTCGAACCTTGTGCTTTGGGCAGTAATATTAATCATACGATTGTTGCTAAGATTTAATACGGAGAAACGCGTGCAAGTACGGCTCGTGTGATTAGTCCCCTTGGTGGGCTCAGAAGTTTTATCGTACCAAATCTTGCAAGTAAAGAATTAATTTCTTCGGTACAGATAATAATGTTGAGCTGTCTTTACTCCAAGGTGAAATATATTAATTAATTTAGAGCTATTCAGAAGCTTAATTAATTAATGGACTTGATAATCTTAAACGCGGGAAATAATAACCGGGAGCCCATATTATCGTAATATGGATTAAGATGGATAGTGCAATATTAATTTATTAGTGGTAATAATTAATATTAATGGATTGAATTATATTGGGGCACAATATTGAAATTCAGAAGTCCATTAGGAGGTCCAATCTTAATTCTCCTTAAAGGCCCCTCAAGTAGTCCAATAATGATAAGGTGATTAAAATAAAAAGAAAATAATAATGCTGATTTTTTCCCTTTTTTTTTTTCGAAAATACGATGTCAAGAAGAAATAAGATTTTGTTGATTTTCTTGGAAAGATATTATGGAAGATATGTATTCTTGGAATACAAGATTATCTCATATATTCAAGAAGATCCAAATCTTGGGATTTCTTATTGAAGTTTTCGAAAATTGCAAGCTAAAAAGGTGAGTGAGATTTTTGTGGAATATTTTATTATGGAGAAAAGAATATATGAGATATATTCAAGATTTCTTAGTGACTAAGAAAAGATTTTCTCCAGGCCCATAAAATACCTATAATTTTCGGCCACTTCATCTATAAATAGGGGGTGATTATTTCATCCCCAAGAACATAATTCCATGTGTTGGAAAAATCAAGAGCACATATATTTTTCTTTTTCCTTAGTTATTAAAATTACTTGAAAGCATCTCCCACCGGTGATCAAGTAAGGCGAAAGGGAAATACTTGATAAGGTTTTTGGGTTGATAAAGCGAGATTGTAATTGTCCCGTTTATTCAAAAGTCAATTCTACAAGAGGTACGTAAGTCACATAAATTCTTGTTTATTCCGCCTAGATTTTATGTGAATTAATTCAACATGCATGATATTAAATTTGTTGTTGGAATTATTATTTGAATTAATTAGGATTAATTCATGCTAGAAATAATTGAATTTAAATTCGTATTTAAATTTCATCCCGAATAGATTCCGGGCACCCCTATTTTCCCAACACCAGAGCGGTCACAGTAAGACCATCCTGCAGACCTACCGCCAGAGCAGTGGATCGTCCTCCTCGATCGACTCTGCTCCCTCTCAGGTGGAACGTGAGCTGAGAGATATCCGGAAGCAGATGGAGGCCTTAACGAGCTACAACGAGAGTCTTCTGAACTGGTTCTCCAACATCTCCCAATAGATGGGAGTAACTGCTCCACCTCCACCCCCACAAAATTTTGCTGCCAGGAGGAGTGGTGCCGGGGGAAGCGGTGCCGGTGTGAGCGGGCACGAAGGTGGTGAGGGTGAGGATGACGATGTCGATGTCGACTGCTTCCTCTTTGGAGATATAGTGAGAGAGAGAGAGAGAGAGAGAGAGAGAGAGAGAGAGAGAGAGAGAGAGAGAGAGAGAGATTTTTTTTTATTTTTTGTTGAATATTTTATTTGTTGAATATTTTTTATTTTGTTGAATATTTTGTATTTTTTATTGAATATTATAGATTTGCATATATTTTTTATTGAATAAAAAAAAGTTAGTAAATATATATATAAAAACGAATTAGATGAATTAATTTGATGATTTTTTTTTTAAAAAGGGCACAATTTGGAAGTATATACAACTAAATGGATAAAAACGAATGAATTAATAATTTATAATAGTCTAAATATTAAATTTATAAAATTAATAAAAAAGTTAGTAAATATATATATATATATATATATATATAAATGAATTAGAAACAAAAAGGAATTAATTTGATGAATTTTAAAAAAAATGGGACTCAATTTGGAATTATATACAATTAAATGAATAAAAACGAATTAATTAATAATTTATAATAGTCTAAAATATTAAATTTATAAAATTAATAAAAAAAGTTAGTAAATATATATATATAGATGTATATATATATATATATATATATATATATATATATATATATATATATATATATATATAAAACGAATTAGAAACAAAAAGGAATTAATTTGATGAATTTTAAAAAAACGGGAGTCAATTTGAGGTTATATACAATTAAATGCAAATAAACGAACAACAATAACATGTGTCCTAGTGGTTCATACCTCTTTCGGGTTACCCGGAGTTTGTGGGTTCGATTCCCCTTGGGTGCATATTTGCCCATTTATTTCTACAAGCCTCACAAGGGCTTATATACTACATGTATCGCCTAATATAAGATAGTGGGTAAGTGATTCAGTGGTTTGCGCCCCGCTCCAGGTTCGCAGATTAGCGACCGCCTACAGGTCGGTCGCTAATCACAAAAATCAAATTAAAAGTTTAATTTTATTTAAAAATAAATTAGCGATCGACTGAAGTCGTTAGCTAAATTATGACACGACCGGGTCAGGCCCGGTCAGTTCAGCGACTGACAGGTGGCGGTCGCTAATTTTTAGTGACCGCCTAGGCGGTCTCAGATAGCGACAAAAAATCGATCACTAAGTCGATCGCTAATCCGCATTTTTTTTATAGTGGATTTAGGAAAATAATTGTAGGATGGGAGTGTAATTAAGGGGACGCTTGGTTAAGAGCACTTCAATGGTAATGAGAATGAAAATTTATTTTCCATCCATGCCCCCATGATAAAAATGATATGTTGGGGGAATGATTGTTCCAATGGTGGTTGCATTGCTAGTGGCATGCCTAATTTTGGAATAAAAGTGAACAATAAATATTTATTTATGGTTGTAAGTGGAGGAATAAGAGAGTGATTGAGGAGGATGATTGTAGAAGGGAAATAGGGTAATCAATATGGAGTATTGATTATCCTATTTAGGAGGAAAGATGATGATTTTGTTCTAATGAACCCTCATAATTACACTAATTTTTAAACTCATTCATATTATCATTGAAGAGTTGTTAACCAAGCGCCTCCTAAAATGGATAGTGATTACCTTATTTAGTTGTGAAGGTAATGACTTTGTTTTCATGAACTATTATAATTACACTAATTTTAATCACTTTCTCATTCTCATTAATTTTTAACCAAGCGCCCCATGCCGCTTGGTTAATTAGAATTTCTTTAATGGGAATGTAAATGAAAACAATTATATCCATGGTGGGTACATTACTAGTATTGTGCTCTATTTTTAGGGGGCGCTTGGTTAGAAATTCTTTAATGAGAATATAAATGAAAACTATTATACCCATGGTGGCTACATCACTAGTATTGTGCTCTAATATTGAAAAATATATATAGACAAAAAAATAGATTGTTGGTAGTGACGTGAGAAGAGTATGATTATAAGAAAATAGAAAGGTAATTAAATGTAGTAATAATTATCTTATTTAGGAGAGAAAATAGTGGTGTATATCATCTTTTGTTCTAATTAACTACTATAAATACTTTATATTTATCAGCATTCTTATTAGGCAAAAACTTGTATGAGATCGTCTTATGGCATGAGACAACATAAATTAAAAATCATCCCTACCAAAGTATTAATGAGTCAATGTTCTAGTTATACCAATTTTTTTTGTCTTATGTTATGAGAGAGCCTTATACGAGACCTACTCCT
This sequence comes from Ballota nigra, assembly GCA_947034835.1. NCBI lineage: Eukaryota > Viridiplantae > Streptophyta > Magnoliopsida > Lamiales > Lamiaceae > Ballota > Ballota nigra. The sequence continues at coordinate 52,873,060 of OX344723.1, forward strand.
CTTATTATCATTAGAAATATTCAAACCAAATGCCACCTTAATTGGTACTTCATATTGCCTCATGTACGATGAACACAATTTTAAGTGCCCATACTTTTTTGGTTCACTATACTGCTTCCTTGTAATTCTGAAAACCACATTTTTCACCTTCAAATACTTTTGCCTCATTCACTCTATGAGCAAGCAAAATGCTATAAAATGAAAAGTTGAGAGTGAATTTTTTTTTTTTTAACAAAGTAAAAGAGAAAGTACACGAGGCAGTGTAAAAAATAATTAAAGTACCCATAATTGAATGTTTGATATTTTACAAAAGAGTAAGTTTTATATGAAAACGCATCATAATAAGCTTAACAGGAAATAGTTTTAAAGTATTATTAATCTCATCAGGAGTATCATTAAAACTGTCAGGGGTATCATTAGTCTGAGTTCAAAAAAATTTAAAACAATTTTCTTGAACTCAGACTAATAATACCCCTGATGAGATTAATGATACTCCCGATAAAATTAATAATACTTTAAAATTGTTTTATGGTAAACTTATCACGAACTATTTTCATATGATACTTTGCCTTAACAAAATCATAATGAAATTAAAGGCCTATATAAAATAGGATAATTGTATAATTGGATAAGCATGACACAATATTGACGCTGCTAGCTCTTAGACTAGAGTCAAATACTAAATGCAGCATGTGAGCCCTTGACATTTGTTGTCATTCTTCTCCATAATCTATGTATTTTAAATTTTAAAAAATGCTTTGCTATTTCAATTTGATATCATCAATATGTTTATATATATTGTTTTGATATACATATATCATTGACTACCAACTAAAAGCTTCGTAAGCAAGAATAAAATATGAATTTCCTCTAAAAAAGAAAAGAATAAAATATGAATTGGAATGAATTGACATGTACTCTAGATTCTATATATGATGTCTTTATTATGGACTTGATCAAGAAAAATGGATGATGTCCCATTAAAATATTAATACGTAAAGATAAATAAAATGGAGTATTGATTGCTAAACAACAAATTTGATTAAAAAAGAATTACAAGTTAAGAAAAAACCACTACTCCCTCCAATTCATTTTAAATTGTCCGTATTGCCATAAGATGAAGGGTATTTTTTTGTTTTCCAATTTCTCAATATCTTTCCCAAAATGACAAAAAAATACACACATCATTTTACCTTTTTCCCTTAAAAAGTTGAAAGGACCATTTTACATTTACTTTATATCCACAAAAATAATTTTATACCCACAAATACTAATAAACAACTATTTTATTAAAACTCGTGCCACTTTAAAAGTGGAAAACAAAAATGAATCGGAGGAGTAATATATATAGATGACTAGATATATTGGAGTACATAAAGAGTAGGGATATTTTCACCCCCACCATTTGATTGTTCACCCCCAAATTTTTGTTCGAATTTCTTTTTAGAACATTTGTCATTTGTTCGTAAATACGATTAGAACATTTAGATATTTTTGTGGGGGTGGATAAAGTTCTAGTCATTTTTTCGAACAAATGACAAATGTTCTAAAAAAAATTTAGAACAAAAATTTTGGGGGGTGAACAATCAAACTATGGGGTTGAAAATATCCATACTCGTACATAAATATGCATGTCAAGCCCAGTCTATTTGGTGGCTACCCAAAAGAATAGCCCATTGGACTCAAATATTCGAGGCCAACTTGAAAATAAAGGTTCAAGCAAAGCAATCAATGCAACTAAGCCCAAGAAAGTATATAAAGGTTCAAATTTGTCGGCGTTTCTTGAAATTTGGGGACTCTAAGCATTTTGAGGAGAAAAATCACCAACAAAGTCTCCAAAATCAAGTTTTTCTAACACTTCATTTTCAACTCATTTAATGTTATCTTTAGACATAATTTGAACGCATATATGAATTTTTTGGGGCGCGGCTATTTATACCTACAAATTTATTTAATATACATATTTCTAAATTAACTCACCATATACTTTAACTAAATTAATATTCATTGCTTTGTTCCGTTTGTTGATAATCGGGGGCAGGCAAGGTTCGTGCTTTACAAGAAGAATTACACGGGCAGTATTTCCCGAACGTTACAGATTTGCTTGCCACCCTTTTGATCATTCTAGTTTTCACTTACTTCTAATAGAGGAAATACGGAAAATCTGGAAAATATATGATACGGTCAAATCATATCAAAATTGTCGTGGCTCGCACTATGCGAACCACTGTCCTGACAGATACCTTTGTGACTCAGACCAGGCTGCTAACATAGTTCAAGCCTTCCAGTCTCAATGCTCGGTCCAGCCTTCGCCCCCTTCGGCTTGGTACGTCGACTCGGGTGCATCCGCTCACATGACTTCATCCACGGAAAATCTGGATGCCTTTGCTCCGTATTCTGGTAATGGTAGTGTTATCGTTGGTAACGGTAACTCTCTTCCTATCTCTCATTTGGGTTCTCTTTTTGTTCATAACACTCTCCCTTTATTGGATGTTTTAGTAGTTCCCCATATTACTAAAATCTTTTGTCTATTAGCAAGCTAGCTCATATCTGATTTGCTAGTTCATGTTGTTTTTTTCTAATAATTTATTTTTTGTTCAGAAACAGTTGACAAAGGAAGTCCTAGCTCGGGGAAGATGTATAGATAGATTATATATTTTAGATCAAGGATCTTCTGCTCTTGTTGCCGCTTTGCAGTCTAGTGTCATTAAGTCTTCTTTTGAGTTATGACACTACCATTTGGGCCAATGCCCCTACGTCTATTATTACTTTGTTAAAAACGCTAGGCTTGTTAGACGTAACTTCTGTTTTGCCTAAGCCTGTTGTGTATGAGTCGTGTCAATTAGCGAAGAGTTCAGTAAACGTTTACCTTTCTCTCTTAATGAAAAATGTGCTTCTAATGTGCTTGATATTGTTCATTGTAATTTGTGGGGGCCTTCCCCTGTTAATTCTCCTGATGGTTTTCACTACTATGTTTTATTTTTAGATGATTACTCTCGTTTTTCGTGGCTTTATCCATTACGCTCTAAATCTGAGTTCTTTGATGTGCTACAACATTTTACAACTCTTGTTTGCAATCAACTTGGGACTTTTATTAAAAAAAATCAAAGTGACGGGGGTACTAAATTCACTAGTCATAGTGTTAGGATTTTTTTTGCTAGTCGGGATGTCTTACATCATTTTTCGTGTCCTCATACGCCAACAAAATGGTCGTATTGAAAGAAAACATCGTCAAATTATTGAAACTGGTTTACCTATACTTTTTCATGCTCATGTGTCTATCTCTCACTGGCTCGATGCTTTTTCGACTGCTAATTATATCATTAATCGCTTGCCTACTTATGTTCTTGATAATAAGTCTCCCTTTGAGCTTTTATTTAATTTATCCCCTAATTATAGTTCGTTTAAATTCTTTGGTTGTCATGTTTACCCATATCTCCGAGATTATGCTCCTCACAAATTAGCTCCTCGTAGCAAACCGTGCATATTTCTTGGTTATAGCAGTATTCACAAGGGTTTTTGGTGTTACGATCATGTCACTTCCCGTACTTATATTAATCGTCACGCCCAGTTTGATGAGTCGTCTTTTCATTTTTCTTCCACTTCTGATAGTCAAATGTCTACTGACTTGGATTTTTCTATCTTTTTTTAGGATCCCTCGCTCGGCTCGCAGTTGAAGTGCGACCGCACCTCCTCGTCCGCCGCAGTTCCCGCTGCCTCTCCGCCTGTTTCGACTCCTATTGCTCCTTGCTCGTGTCCACAAAGAATTTGCAGTCAAAGACCTTGACAAGCTGAGTTACTTTCTTGGACTTGAAATCACCCACACTGACTCCGGTCTTTTCCTTGGTCAAGCTAAGTATGCTCACGATATTCTCACTCGAGCATAATTACTCGATTCCAAACCTGTTTCCACTCCTTTGGCCATAGGGGAATCTCTCATCTACATTGGAGACCCATTCCAGGATCCTACACTCAACAGGTCACTGATGGGCACTCTACAATGTCTCACTATCACCCGCCCAAACCTTTTTTTTTGTTGTAAATCACGTCAGTCAATTCCTTCAGTCTCCTACTGTTGATTATTTTTCGGCTGTCAAAAGGATCATGCGCTATGTTAAGGGAACCGTCCACCTTGGACTCACTTTTTCACCTTCTTCAGACTATTCGGTCCTTGGCTACTCAGATACAGACTGGGCTCATTGCGAAAAAACTCGTCGTTCCACCTATGGATATTCTATCTTTCTTGCGGGTAACTTAGTTTCCTGGAGTGCAAAGAAATAACCTACAGTTGCTCGTTTCAGCTGTGAATCTGAGTATCGTGCACTCGCAAATACTTCTCAGGAGATGGTCTGACTGTCCCACTTCCTCCTGGAGCTTCGTGCACTTCCGTCCTCCACGCTGCTTCTATTATGTGATAACAAGAGTGCTCTTTTCTTAAGTCAAAATCGCATTGCTCACAATCGAACTAAGCATATTGACTATCATTTTGTTCAAGAACTTGTTACCAATGGTACTCTCGAAACTCGGTTTGTCCCCTCCAAGCTTCAATTATCATATACCCATTTAATAAAAAAATTACAAAATTTTAAAAATAACTAAAATTATTTCATTAATATATATTAAAAATTATAAAAACTAATTGGGGGTGGGTGTATAAATTTTTTTAATAAAGATGTGTATGTATTTTTTTTATCAAAATGGGTATAAAACTTTTTTTTTAAAAATTGTGGGCAAAAAACTCTTAATATTATAAGAATGAGCATTTTACTTTTTCTCCCGAAAGTGTAAAATATTGTATGACTGGAATACATTTATCAACTTTGAGTGTCATTTGCTTGAAATAGTAAAAAGTGTAATAATTAATTTTACGAAAAGTACGTATGTATATATTGAACAAGTATTTATACGCATATGATCATTAACTGTTGTTTAGTTCCTAAAGTAAATGACTAATTCATACATGTACTATCAGAGTGTATATATTTGTTTTAGTCAAATTCATAAAAAGTAATTGCATGAATTTGTTGATGGATTGTATTGAGTATTATTTTTTGTAAAACTTTATTTAGAAATAACCTCTATACATATAAAAAATAAAAAATTAGGTCAAGGACTCATATGCACCTAATGCACGATGCACATACTTAACAGTTGAGGATGTTTACACATAAATGTGTGAGGTCTCACAGTCTCAACCGTTGAGTATGCATCAGGTGCCTTGCACCGGGATTTACCTTTTTTTCTTTTCGATTTCAATAATATTACTTTTTAGAGGTTTTTTTTTTACAAGTACTGTCTAGAGTTTTTAGTATAATGAGTTGTCTATTTCTCTTCAGTAGCGAAAAATAATATTTTTACTTTTCTTTTTCAATTGCTTTATAGGATCTACCGTGGAGGATTCCTTGGGAACCTTTTGGGAAATTGCGTGGAAGGAATATATCCGATCGTGCATGCTTTATAAAGCTCTAGCTCTAGGGTTTTGGAAAATGTCGTTTTGATAGTGAGTTTCATGTGATTAATTAGTTTGATCGGATATGTATGAGTTTAAATCACGGATCGGCTATAACTTTCAGATAAAATAAACTTAGAGGGGTGTATTGGTTATAGAGTTTGTAGGATTATTTTAGACTTTTAAAGTTTGGGTGTATTCAATCTAGATTTTCAAAAGTCTTTAAAAATCCTAAGATATTCAATACGGATTTTAAATATATGAATAAATTTCACTCTTCAAAATCTCTTCTAATAACCAGAGATTTCTACACATTGAATAAATCTCTTCTAATACTCCACGGATTTTCTTAGATTTCTCTTCCAATATATGAATAAATTTCACTCTTCAAAATCTCTTCTAATAACCAGAGATTTCTACGGATTTTAAAAAGTCTTAAAAACTCTTTAGGTAGTCAACAGTGTATGGACTTTCTTTGATTATTTTCCAGTGGGATGTTAACGGGACGGGGACGGGGGTCATCCCCCATCCCCGTCCCTGCAAAATAAATGGAAAAATTTTTCCCCCATCCCCGCCTCACCGGGGATCCCCGTCTCGCGGAGATTCCCCGTTCCCCGCCTACTTATTTTTTTAATAAATAGTTAATTGAGTAGGAAATTATGAAATATTTATTTGTAATTTACTTTAACATTAAAATTATATATAAATATATTAATTATATAAAAAATAATGCGGCTCCCCGCGGAGAACGGGACGGGGATCCTCCAGGCTGAGAATATTATCCCGGTCCCCGCCTACGGGGCAAAAAAATTCTCCGTCCCTGTTTGCTTTGGGGATTAACCGCCCCGTTGTCAAGTCTACTCTTCAAAAAATATAAATAAATTTTACTCTCCAAAATCTCTTCTAACAACCTGAGACTTCTAATGAGGGCGAGGTATAACGATGATGGAAATGAAGATAAAATAATAATGTATTTTTTTAACTAATGTATTTTTTTTTCTAAATAATTTGGATAACTTTTTTTTTATATACAAGTGTGTCTCATATATATTTGCATCAGTGGTTACAGCGTCGGAGTCTATGTAAATCCATGTAAATCAATAAAAAATATGTATTCCACAATCCTGTAAAGTCTATGAAAATCCAAATAAATCAATAAAAAAAGTCAGTTAAACTCTGCATGGAGTCTATGAATTTTCTAAATCCACAGACTTTTTAAAGTCCAAAAAAATCCGATAGAATCCCAATTGAATACACCCCTCTTAGTCTCAAAATTTACATTTTTCAGATTTAGTTTCAAATTATTTGGTTTTTTTTTTTCTTTTAGAGAAGAAAAAAATCAAATATAAGTAGTAGATATAAACGTCTTGCCGGAAATCACCAATTTTGGACTTCAAGGTGACGTTGTTCGCTTTTTATCATCGATTTGGGATCAAAATTGGATCATATCAAAGAAATTGAGACTAAATTTAATAAAAAGTTAATTTTGTGACCAAATTTATTTTGTCATAAAGTTATGAGACGATTTGTAATTTAAACTCAGATATGTATTATGGAAACTTAACCAAGAAGGTTTTCACGCCTCATTAATATTGTTTTTCTCCATAAATCCTTGTTTTATTTCATTACTACATCACATGTACACGAAAATACACATGTTCACTGATAGTTGAAGTGATATTTCTCAAGTGATTAGAGCTCAACTACTTATTATCGAGAGATTATGAGCTCGACTCACAATTTTACCAATAAACACAAATTTATAAGTCCATTACGAATGTAATCATATTCTCCACAAGTTTTTCACGAATGGCATAATGATAACGTTAATTGTATTTAATTTGTTTAACGGAAGGGTCTTCATGTTTCATTTTATTAATTAAGGTGTTTATTTATTCAATTTTACATGTTTTATTATATTAGTTGAGGTGTTTATTCCATTTTAAAAGTTGAATATATATATATATATATATACATATATATATATATATATACATATATATATATATAAACCGAGAATCCAAAATGTACTTAGATATTATAGTTAAAGGTCCGAATGATACCTTAATGTTCTTATCTTATTAAATTCCTCGAGAATAGGTTTTCGGTGAAATTTGTTCATTGAGTGAAATTGAACCATTACATGCATTCATTGATGCCATAACATTTTATACTGTAATTTTAATTTATAAGTCTAATGATGTTAGTGAATACGTGTAATGGTTTCATACTATATGTAGATAATTTTGTGAGTTCTCGATGGTTTAATATGTAGGCTTATGATATTGTGATATTTAATTCTTACTATGGTCAATTTTTTTTTTAAAGGTAATCAATTACAATAGTTTCCTAACATAATCAATTACAATAGTTCCTTCGACCACCGGGTACATGGCAACATCTTTTTATCTCGCTGTAGACCGGAACCGCAATCACCACAAGAGAGAAACCACTCAAACCTGCAATTCCGAACCACTGCAGTCGGAACCGCAACCACCACTAGAGAGGAACACCACCCCACCACAAGAGAGAAATAAATTATCTCTCCATGTCTCAAACCCAAGACCTCTGGGTTCTTAGGTGGTGGCTTCAACCAATTGAGCTATCAACACTTGACACTATGGTCAAAATTTAAGAGACTGGACCAAGCCTAATTTTTTGGCCCATATAAAATTGTCATATATCTTATTTCTAAACAATCATTTATTTATAAGTGGACCACATAACAATCCTCCATTATACTTCGAATTATCTACTTTATACATTAAAACATGTGCCCCGAAAAATTGACATATTGAATTTGAAAGGAGAAACACTACAAGAATATCGATTTTTAATTACAGAATTTTGTCAATATTATTTAGTGATAGAACCTGTCACTAAAAACACTTGACATTATGGTCAAAATTTAAGAGACTGGACCAAGCCTAATTTTTTGGCCCATATAAATATCTTATTTCTAAACAATCATTTATTTATAAGTGGACCACATAACAATCCTCCATTATACTTCGAATTATCTACTTTATACATTAAAACATGTTCCCCGAGAAATTGACATATTGAATTTGAACGGAAAAACACTACAAGAATATCGATTTTTAATTACATAATTCTGTCAATATTATTTAGTGATAGAACCTGTCACTAAAAATTATTATTCTATCATTAAAGATTTTTAGTTTGTGAAATTATAATGACATAATTTCTATCGCTAAATATAAAAAAAATAAAATTGTTGTGGGAGTAGTTAATATTTTATTTTTGTTGGAAAAGAAAGGGAATTGATATTTTCATCCCCAAAATTTGATTGTTCACTCCTCGGTTCAGTTCACCACCATAAGACTCAGTTCATCCCCAACAAATTACCCTACATAACCCTTTTTTCTCAGCATATTCTTTCGTTTTCATTCTCACTCCTCTTTTTTAAAATTCACAAAAAATGTGTCAACACCCCACCACCGCCGTCGTCGCCCCTCCGTGAAGTGCGCCGTCTTCACCTTGTGTGTGTCTGACTTGAAGCGATTTTACTAACTTCTACTAGTCGCTCACCCGCAAGCGGACGGGTTCACTGTAGTAAGAGTAAGTATAATGACCAAGTATTATCGAACCCAAGGGATGGTGTATATGCGAATAGATCCCTGAAGATCTACGCGTCGTAGTTAATATGAGTGTATGTTTTTGGATTTTTAGAAAGATTAATTAAAACTATAATAAACTAATGAAACTAAAATACTAAAGCAGACGAATTAACTAAGGGTTGGATTCAAATAAGAGATGGTGATGCTTAAGATATGAATCCCTACGTATACTAACGGAGCAGGTACATAATCAGAATAACCGTGACACACAAGAATTAACCTAAGTAAAAGAATGCAAGGTGAAAGCTCAAGATTCTAAACCCTAATACTTTACCCTAACACTCGACTTCACTAATCCACTAACAAGTTAATGGATTGTGCTCAATTAATGAGACCCTAATTTAACTAAGGTGATGCGGTCGTCCTCCTTCGCTAAACCGGTAGATGAATTAACCTTTCCTAAACCTTCTCGTTAAGACTACTAATAGTTATTTAGTGATGCGGTCGTCCTCTCTCTAACACTTTCGTACTAAATTCAAAGGTAAAGTTAAGATTAATTATAAGAATTCATTAATTAAGAGAATTAAAACTAACGTCACGAATTACCCTAATTACGTACCCACATCCTACTTCTACGAGTTCATCCTACCCTAAGCATGCAAGGGTTTTAGCTAGACATGGTTTTAACAAAAATAAAAGCAATAGAAGAAACGACGAACATAAACATAATGAATTGCACGAAGAAAATACGAAACATGAACTAGGGCTTGAAGATATCAAAGATTAAACTGAAATTAATTAACAAAAACGAGGTCTCAACGTATTTAAGAACAAAAGTTATTAAGAAACGAAACTAAAACTTGAAATCGTAACGTGAATTCGTAAGAAAAACCTCAAAACCGTAAAACTACAACTTGCTCGTCTCTTCTCTTCCTTCGCTCTCTAAAAATTCTATGTAAAGTGATGTCTAAAAGTCGGGGATCCTTCAAAACGTGTTTGGAAGAGGTATATATAGGCACGGGTCGAAACGGGAGTTAATGGGCCGAAAATACGCATCCGGAGGCAAAAATCCATGGGCGCTCGAGCAAAACGCTCGAGCGGTCCCGCTCGAGCAGTGTAGCTCGAATGACACAATCGCTCGAGCGGTTCCGCTCGAGCCGGTCGAGCGCTGAAATCTCTCTGCATGTTTTGGGCACTCGAGCAATTCGCTCGAGCGGTGGCGCTCGAGCTGCTCGAGCGCAAGAATAGTTCTGTAAGTTTAAGCGCTCGAGCAATGCGCTCGAGCGCGTGCGCTCGACCTAGTCACTCGAGTGACTTCTAACTCCTCCCAAGTGATACTTTTCCTCGTCCGCACTAATACCAATCGTATTTCTTCAATATCTTCTCATCCGGGCATCCGTTTGAGTTGATTCAAAGTCCTACGAACTCCGTTTTTCGTCCTCTATTCACCTATGAGCATCAAAGAGACAAATTCATCAATGTGTAGAAATAATGCTCAATTGACTCTAAATACTCTATAAACTCGACCAAAACTAGGGCGTTTCTAGCTACGAATCATGACAATTTCACGCCTAATCAACCCCCCCAAACTTACCATATTGCTTGTCCTCAAGCAATGAAATAATAAGTCAAGTGAAATTGTTAGGAATGAGTCAAAAAAATCAATCATGCAAGCTAATGGACTCAAGCTTCAAAAGTCAATCACCCGTATACTCGCTCACTTTATTTTATCGTACTCATGCAACAATAATAAGAAACACCAAGATCAAGCATGGATGTGCACTCAACGATGTGTTTCACTCCCTCACAAGTGTATATCAATGATTAAGGGACTCACTCAAACAATCAATCACTCATATCGGCAACCATAGGCTTGTAAGCACTCTCAACTCCGACCATACTCTAGAAATCAATGCCGAATAAAAAAGGACTTTTCTCAAGGTTGTAATGTAGGCTCTTTGGACAGGTGGGATAACAATATGGTAAAGTGACTCAAGTGAATGGAGAATAGAAAATCAGACTTCGGTACTTCGAGATTAGGAACAGACTACTTCAAACATATTCAATCAACACTCTTTCAATTCCATTTCTCTCAACACTTCAATCTTTTCTTTCTCACTCTTTTCACTTTTTTTTTTCTCAATCACTTCACTTTTTTTTTCTCTTTTTCGCACAAACACATGAGCTCATTTTTTCTTTTGCTCATTCTCAATTTTTTTTTCTCTTTTTCCCACAACTCAAAACTTCATTACACCTTCTTCTCATATTCACTCAACAAACAACCTTTTCCTTTTTCAACTCAATTCACTCCCTTCACATTCACACTTTTCCTATTCTCCACTCAAATTTGGACAAAAAGGCTTAGGAATTGGAATAGTGTTCATATGTGCTAGCAAATAAAATAGGCTTTAGGCTCAAAGGGGCTAACAAGTGATCAATGTCATTGGTAAGGAAAATTTTGGCTAAGTGACTCAATAAAATCAAAGATGGCCTAAGATCTTATTTGGCATATCAAACTAGACACAATCAAGAAGCAAGAGCACACACAAGTTCTAGCATCCTCTAAAGTGATGATTCACTCACAAACGAAGAGATTAAATCATGCATTTAAATCTCGTAAGGCTCAACTCTCACGGCTTTCACATCCATGCTAGTCCTAGTGCATTCTCACTCTCATCACACAAGTACTCAAAAGAAAAATTCACAAGCATACAAGTTCTCTCTCTAATCAGCTCAAACTCAAACACTCACACAAAAGAATTTCTAACTCACTCTTACAACTCACTCTACTCATCAAATCATACTCAAAGATAGCAATCAACAAGCATAAGATGATTGATAGGCATGAAATATGCAATAGCGAGTCAACTCAAAATCACCCCAAGGAGTATCTCAACAAACCAATAATCAATCAAACTCAACTCAAAGATAAGGGCGTGCATGCATGTGCAATGTAATCATAAAACATAAAAAATCTCCACCCCCCCAAACTTCGACCTTGCTAGAGGTCTAAGTTTGGAGTTGTGGGTTACCTCAACCAAATAATCCTGTTTCTCTCACTAGCTTTGCACACTTCCTTGTCTCAAGTTGGTTCCTTCAATCTGAATAACTCCATGATACCTTTACTCCTTTAGAGACAAGCCTACAAGCAACTCACTCAAATACGAGGTTAAACATACGACTCAAAATAACTCCCTAATAATATAAAAAGACACTAAAAATAAATGAAAGCAAATAAAAATGGGTTGCCTCCCATTCAACGCTATTTTTAAGGTCCTCATGCCGGACCAAGCTCAAAGGAGCTTATGGGACATCATACTCAAATTTACCTCCCTTACTCTCATAAGAGTGGTGTTTGCATTCCTTTCCTTGATGCCCCACCATCATGAGTTCCTTTGCTCTTTTCTCATCCCCAAGTGTTATGGGTCTCAACTCCTTCTTGCCTCTATCTGGAGGAGTCTTACTAAACAATTTCTTGAGTTTGGACTTTTTCTTCTTAACTCCTCCTTTCCCTTCTAACTGGACCACGTCCACTTTCTTCACCTCTTCATCCTTCAACTTCTTCACTTTATCCCTATCAACAGAATCAAACACATAATGCTCATGGGTTAAATAATCAAGTGAAGGACTAACAAAATCATGAATATGAGAGGGATTAGGGATAGGAGGCGTGTCTTCAACACGAGGATCAATTGCATCCATGCAATACAAGCTCTCATCCTCCCTCGGGTGTTTCATGGCTTCATATAGGGAGATCTTCACTTCTTGATCATCAACCTTCAGCGTAATCTTCCCGTTTGCCACATCTAGCACCATCCCCGCCGTAGCTAAGAACGGTCTTCCCAAGATCAGGGGTACGTGCTCATCTTCCTCCATCTCTAGCACTACAAAGTCGGCTGGAAAGATGTGATCTCCAACTCTCACAAGGACATCTTCAACCACACCTTGAGGTCGAGTAATAGACCGGTCGGCTAGTTGAAGTGTCATCATTGTGGGTTGAAGTTCACCACCTTCCAACTTCTTGAAAAACGACAGTGGCATCAAATTAATGCTCGCCCCGAGGTCGCACAACGCTCCTTTCTTGATCCCGTTCCCAATGTCACAAAGAATCGTGAAACTCCCGGGATCCTTCAGCTTCGGTGGCAGCGCCTTGTGCACTAATGCACTCACCTCGTGGTTCAGCTGCACCAACTTCGGCTCATCCACTCGCCGTCTTTTCGCGATCAAGTCCTTCAAAAACTTCGCATAGTTTGGCATCTGTTCCAAAGCATCATAAAAAGGAATGTTAATATGCAATTGTTTAAAAACATCCATAAATTTTGCAAGCTTTTCATCAAGCTTCTTTTTCATGAAGCGCTGTGGATACGGGACGGGTATCACAGATTTGGGTACCCCCCATTCATCTCTTTCTGTTTCTTTCACTTTCTCCCTTGCTTCCTTTGCCTTCTTCCACTTAGGAACTCTCTCAACCTCCTCACTTTCCTTGCCCTTCTGGGACTCATCCATATCTTTATGCTTCTCAATCCCTTCACTTTCACTCCCAACTCCTTTCTCAACTTCTTTCTCCTCAGTCTCAACTCCATCTCCTTTTGGCTCAATCTCTTCGTGGGGCATCTCAGAGTCAGCAGGCATCTGAGGACCTTCGTAGTTGGTTCCACTTCTAAGCTGGATCGCCTTGCAATGCTCTTTCGGGTTCCCCTCCGGCATGGAAGGATATTTTCCCGGCTCTCTATTCACCATCTTTGCAATCTGGCTCATCTGGAACTCTATAGAAGTGAACCGCCTATTGTTCTCTTGTTGAGTTCTAGTCCACTCAACGTTCATCTTCTGGAGCTCTTGATCTCGATGATCACCCTTCTTGTGCAGCTCCTTCACATCGTACTCCAAGGAGGACAATCGCTTGCTTCCTTCCTCCACCTTCTGAAGGATTGCTCTCAACATCTCCTCGGTTGATGCACCGCCTTCTCCACCCGGAGGCTTTGAACCCGGATCAACACCTGCAGGAACAGTAACACCAGCTTTTGGGTTAGCATAAGAAAAGTTCTCATTTTTTCGCCATGTGTTTTGAGGAGGCTGCTGGCCTCCTTGAACTCCTTGTGTGTTCCTCCATTGATTTTGAGGTGGCTGAGGACCTGGAGGTGCAAATGGTTGGCCATAAGAAGGCCTTCCATACAGGTTTCCACCTTGGTAGCCATTCTGATTGTAATACGGACCTCCCATGTAATTGGCTACCTCTTGCTGTCCACTTGGTTGGTCTACTCTCTCATTCTCTACTGCATGTTCTCCACCCAAACTCTTCCCCAACTCGAGGTTGTTGATCTTCTCCATCATGGCCATCAACAGCCTTCTCGTTCCTTCTCCCTCTTCAACCTGATGCACCCTCTGAAAATCTGCATCCACACCCCAAGCACCGGCATTCGTGACAATGTTGTCCACGATCTCCCTACACCTCTCTATGCCTTGGTTCAAGAATGCTCCGCCCGCACAAGCGTCTAAATGGTCTTGCCCCGCCTTGTTGGCACCACTGTAGAAGAATGCCATAATATCCCCCTCATTGTACCCGTGCTGCGGGCACTCAATCAGCATGTTTGAGTATCTCTCCCACGCTTGGCGTAAATCCTCTCCGGACTTCTGGCGAAAGGACGAGATCTCAATTCTAGCCTTGATCGTCCTAGATGGAGGATAGAATCGCTCGAAGAACAGACGCTCGAGCTCGGCCCAAGTGGTAATACCTCCCCGCAGGAGCGTATTATCGTACCACTCCTTGGCTATTCCCGTCAATGAGAATGGGAACAGCCTAAGCCTCTTGGCATCTTCAGACATGCCATTATAATTAAATGTTGAGGCTATCATGAGAAAGCTCCTCAAGTGAGTGTGAGGGTTCTCCTTCCCGATCACCCCCTTGAACTGATTCTCGGTAAGCAGCTTTAGAATTCCTGGGGAAATCGAGAAGTTGTTCGCCTCAACTGGAGGTAAAGCCACTCCATCATAGTACCGTTGTGGCTGCGCTGCAAACCTCCCTCGAATAGCCATATTGTGATCCACATTCTGAGGAATGTGTTGAGGATTAGCAGCTGGTACGGGTACTTGTTGGGGTGGTGGTTGGTAAACAGGTGGTTGGTTGTAGACAGGAGGTGGATGATATGGATATGGTGGGTAAGGATAAGGTGGGTATGGGTAATGTTGGTATACTGGGTTGTTAAAAGAGTTATTTGGGTTTTGTGGGTAAGCAGGGTTGTTATGAGGATTATGGACAAGGTTCTGAGCTGGATTCCCTACGTTTTGTGTATCCGGGTTTAGGCTCTGGCTATCCCCTAATGGAATTTGATTCTGGCTACCACTAACTCCAGTGCCTTCAACTCGGTCTACTGCCTGATTGAAATCGTTGGCAGCATCGTCCAACTCATTATTGATGTCCATTGGTTCCTTCCCTAAGTCGGCTGCGTTCATTCTTCTCAAGTAAGCTCGGTTCCTTCTGGCTATTGTCTCAGGGTCCAACGGTATTCTCTCTTCGCTCGTATTGCCTTGTGAGCGTGTTTTCATAAACCTGGCACACTAGCAGAAGGATCAAAACGCAACTGCCGATTGAATAAAAAATAAAAATAAAAACAGAAAATAAATCACCCACTACTAACTACTAAGCTATCTACAAGTCCTATTCAAAAAGCATACAACGCCATCCCCGGCAACGGCGCCATTGACTTGAAGCGATTTTACTAACTTCTACTAGTCATTCACCCGCAAGCGGACGGGTTCACTGTAGTAAGAGTAAGTATAATGACCAAGTATTATCGAACCCAAGGGATGGTGTATATGCGAATAGATCCCTGAAGATCTACGCGTCGTAGTTAATATGAGTGTATGTTTTTGGATTTTTAGAAAGATTAATTAAAACTATAATAAACTAATGAAACTAAAATACTAAAGCAGACGAATTAACTAAGGGTTGGATTCAAATAAGAGATGGTGATGCTTAAGATATGAATCCCTACGTATACTAACGGAGCAGGTACATAATCAGAATAACCGTGACACACAAGAATTAACCTAAGTAAAAGAATGCAAGGTGAAAGCTCAAGATTCTAAACCCTAATACTTTACCCTAACACTCGACTTCACTAATCCACTAACAAGTTAATGGATTGTGCTCAATTAATGAGACCCTAATTTAACTAAGGTGATGCGGTCGTCCTCCTTCGCTAAACCGGTAGATGAATTAACCTTTCCTAAACCTTCTCGTTAAGACTACTAATAGTTATTTAGTGATGCGGTCGTCCTCTCTCTAACACTTTCGTACTAAATTCAAAGGTAAAGTTAAGATTAATTATAAGAATTCATTAATTAAGAGAATTAAAACTAACGTCACGAATTACCCTAATTACGTACCCACATCCTACTTCTACGAGTTCATCCTACCCTAAGCATGCAAGGGTTTTAGCTAGACATGGTTTTAACAAAAATAAAAGCAATAGAAGAAACGACGAACATAAACATAATGAATTGCACGAAGAAAATACGAAACATGAACTAGGGCTTGAAGATATCAAAGATTAAACTGAAATTAATTAACAAAAACGAGGTCTCAACGTATTTAAGAACAAAAGTTATTAAGAAACGAAACTAAAACTTGAAATCGTAACGTGAATTCGTAAGAAAAACCTCAAAACCGTAAAACTACAACTTGCTCGTCTCTTCTCTTCCTTCGCTCTCTAAAAATTCTATGTAAAGTGATGTCTAAAAGTCGGGGATCCTTCAAAACGTGTTTGGAAGAGGTATATATAGGCACGGGTCGAAATGGGAGTTAATGGGCCAAAAATACGCATCCGGAGGCAAAAATCCATGGGCGCTCGAGCAAAACGCTCGAGCGGTCCCGCTCGAGCAGTGTAGCTCGAATGACACAATCGCTCGAGCGGTTCCGCTCGAGCCGGTCGAGCGCTGAAATCTCTCTGCATGTTTTGGGCGCTCGAGCTGCTCGAGCGCAAGAATAGTTCTGTAAGTTTAAGCGCTCGAGCAATGCGCTCGAGCGCGTGCGCTCGACCTAGTCACTCGAGTGACTTCTAACTCCTCCCAAGTGATACTTTTCCTCGTCCGCACTAATACCAATCGTATTTCTTCAATATCTTCTCATCCGGGCATCCGTTTGAGTTGATTCAAAGTCCTACGAACTCCGTTTTTCGTCCTCTATTCACCTATGAGCATCAAAGAGACAAATTCATCAATGTGTAGAAATAATGCTCAATTGACTCTAAATACTCTATAAACTCGACCAAAACTAGGGCGTTTCTAGCTACGAATCATGACAATTTCACGCCTAATCAACCCCCCCAAACTTACCATATTGCTTGTCCTCAAGCAATGAAATAATAAGTCAAGTGAAATTGTTAGGAATGAGTCAAAAAAATCAATCATGCAAGCTAATGGACTCAAGCTTCAAAAGTCAATCACCCGTATACTCGCTCACTTTATTTTATCGTACTCATGCAACAATAATAAGAAACACCAAGATCAAGCATGGATGTGCACTCAACGATGTGTTTCACTCCCTCACAAGTGTATATCAATGATTAAGGGACTCACTCAAACAATCAATCACTCATATCGGCAACCATAGGCTTGTAAGCACTCTCAACTCCGACCATACTCTAGAAATCAATGCCGAATAAAAAAGGACTTTTCTCAAGATTGTAATGTAGGCTCTTTGGACAGGTGGGATAACAATATGGTAAAGTGACTCAAGTGAATGGAGAATAGAAAATCAGACTTCGGTACTTCGAGATTAGGAACAGACTACTTCAAACATATTCAATCAACACTCTTTCAATTCCATTTCTCTCAACACTTCAATCTTTTCTTTCTCACTCTTTTCACTTTTTTTTTTTCTCAATCACTTCACTTTTTTTTTCTCTTTTTCGCACAAACACATGAGCTCATTTTTTCTTTTGCTAATTCTCAATTTTTTTTCTCTTTTTCCCACAACTCAAAACTTCATTACACCTTCTTCTCATATTCACTCAACAAACAACCTTTTCCTTTTTCAACTCAATTCACTCCCTTCACATTCACACTTTTCCTATTCTCCACTCAAATTTGGACAAAAAGGCTTAGGAATTGGAATAGTGTTCATATGTGCTAGCAAATAAAATAGGCTTTAGGCTCAAAGGGGCTAACAAGTGATCAATGTCATTGGTAAGGAAAATTTCTACATTCCCGTTCGAATAATTCTCAAATGTTAATGAACAAACTTAAAAATGATGACACGATTAAAAAGTGCGAGAAACATGTATGACCAACATATATTCATTCTTATTACATTTTAATTACTTACACAACACTAGTATACATAAAATACTACAAATAAAAGCAAACATTACACAAATATATCAAACTTTAAAATAATATTACAAGAAAAAGGACTTTTGAGATTATTTTTTTTGTTGAATTAATTGATTTCATTTTAGTAAAATATTACAAAAGGATAGTCTAATTTTTCTATATTAAAATTTAAAAAAGAAAATTTTAGGATGGTGATTTTGGAGTGAAAATATCCCTAACAAAAAAGAAATTGTTGGCGGCTTAAAATAAAAGTCTAGTGGACCAAAATATTTGAGGCCCATATTTAGAATGAAAGTCCAAGCAATCAACTATGCCCAAGAAACTATACATAGGTTTAAAACTTCAAATTAATTGGCGTTTCTTGGAAATTTTTTGAGTCTTTCACCTCTTGAGGTCATCTCCAACCATAATCTTCATTTTAGAGTATTGTGTCCTCTAAAATAGAGTATAGAGTACTCTATTTCACAAATCATCTCCAACAATGCATACTCTATATCATTAAAATATTTATTTTATTTTTATTTTTACTTAAATTAAAAAATTTAAATAATAATATTTTTATATAATTATAAAATTAATGCATCTAAATCAATTAACTAATACCGATTTTTTTTTCAAAATAATTTCATTTATTTGAAATTAAATTGTGATTCATACAAAGTACAAATTAAATTGCGACTTATTATAAATATTACAACAAACAACTAAAAAATTATAACATACTAAATTATGAAATTTAATACTCCAAGTTGGATAATTCTTCCCACAAATGGTTGATAAGAGCATCTCGAAGTGCATAATGAGCCGACTTATCTTTAATTTGACGATGGCGTGCAAGGAATTGTTGAAATCGATTGTGTTTATCGTGTGCAAGTTCAACCTCTGGGGCGGGTGCTTCACGATTATCAGTAATATGAGCCTCGACATCTCGCTCATCTTCAATAATCATATTGTGCATTATAATTCATGTTGTCATGATGTTATGCAACACTTTTTTGTTCCAAACTCGTGCTGGACCTTTGATTATTCCCCACTTTGATTGTAGAACACCAAATGCCTGTTCCACATCTTTTCTACAACTTTCTTGTCGTGCTACAAAATGTTGTTGCTTCGGACCTTTGGGTTTGTGAATTGTCTGCACAAGTGTTGCCCAATTTGGATATATACCATCAACTAGATAGTAATCCATAGTGAATTCTTTTCCCTGTATGACATAGTTAGCAGGTGGACCTATGTTATTGGCCAGGTTAGAAAATAGATGAGATTTTGACAAGACATTAATATCATTATTCGATCCTGGTAAACCAAAAAATGCATGCCATATCCATAGTTCGTGATCAACAACAGCCTCCAAAATGATTGTTGGACTTCCACTACGACCAACATATTGTCCTGCCCAGGCTGTTGGACAATTTTTCTATTTTCAATGCATACAATCAACTTTTCCCAGCATCCCTAGAAATCCTCATTTTTCTCCAATATGGAGAAGCCTTGCAATGTCTTATGTGTTGGGAGACCGAAGATACCAGTCACCAAAAACTTCCACCATGGCTCGGCATAACCTCTTTACACTTTCAATACAAGTGGACTCCCCGATCTTAATATATTCGTCAGTCGCATCAGCCGCTGCACCATATGCTAGAGTCCTCATTGCAACAGTTATCTTTTGGTGTGGGGATAACCCAAGCTGGCCAGTTGCATCACATTTTTGTGTAAAGTAAGTATCGTGTGCTTGAACAGCCTCCAAAATTCGAGAGAATAGACGACGTGACATGCGAAAATGGTGTTTAAATATTGCCTCATTGTAAACTGGAGAACTTGAAAAGTAGTCATTGTATAAATGTTGATCGGCGGCCGCTCAATCACGATTAATTACCATATGACCAGGAATTGAGCCTCGATGGGTCAAATTGTCAAATTGTTGGTAATATTCGAATACAACAACAACATTAGCTTGGATTTGGAGGATAAAAATTTGTTGTTGTTGGTCAATGGCTGCTCACTCATTTTTAGTTTAGCATATGACTATTCTTCAGCTTATGATGACGATGATGATTAATAAAAAGAATTATTGGAAGGACCCCCCCCCCCCCCCTCATGAAAATTCATCTTAATAAGATCAATGAGATAAGATGAAAACTTTGAGAAAACTAAATAAGAGGAAGGATGATTTTTGTATGAGAATGTGCTGAGAAAGTGAACAAAGGCACCACATTTAAATAACACAATGAGTTGGTGTATCCAAAATAATTTCCTTACTACTTTTATTATATTTGTCAAATCTAACTTCAATTATCTATTCGTATGAGTTGGCCCATCCACAATAATTTTATTTGTATCCATAGTGACAAAAATCTGAGGTCAATTGTCACATTCAAAATTAGAAATTCAAATATGAACCATTAATCAATTTATTCGTATCCCTAGTGATAAAAAAACTGAAGTGAATTGTCACGATCAAATTCAACACTTTAAATATGAACCGTTGATCAATTTATTCGTATCCCTAGTGATAAAAAAAACTGAAGTGAACTGTCACAATCAGATTCAACACTTTAAATGTGAACTGTTGATCAATTTATTCGTATTCCTAGTGATAAAAAAAACTGAAGTGAATTGTCACAGTCATATTCAACACTTTAAATGTGAACCGTTGATTAATTTATTCGTATCCCTAGTGATAAAAAAACTGAAGTGAATTGTCACAATCAGATTCAACACTTTAAATGTGAACCGTTGATCAATTTATTCGTATCCCCAATGATAAAAACACTGAAGTGAATTGTCACAATCAGATTCAACACTTTAAATGTGAACCGTTGATTAATTTATTCGAATCCCTAGTGATAGAAAACTGAAGTGAATTGTCAAAATCAGATTAATATGCTCTCTGCAACCATATTTATTTACTATGTTCTCAAATTTAAATTTCTTTAAATATGAACCGTTGAAACCATATTCACTTACTATGCTCTCTGCAAGACATGAATAATGGAAACTTGTCTTTCATTTACTATGCATGAATTATGAAATCATATTCCCAAGACATGAATAATGTTCATTTAATTTCTCAATACAATAATAAAGATGACTTCTCTGTAAAGTTAGGGCCAACAATAATAGAGATAATATATACACGGGTGTGTGTATCCTCTCTATATAATGTGTGGTCATCTTCACTTAATCTTGTATCTTACACACAATTTCTCACACTTAGTAAAACGAGTTCATCTAAACGTAGCTCTTCTTTTTCAATCGAGGAGGAAAAAATCTCATTGGATTGTTATATTGAGTCTTCACAGAATCCTATAATTGGTATATCCCAAACCAATGATAGTATATGGTCTCGAATAACTTTCAGCTACAATAGCCAACTACCATCAGCAAAGCCTCGTACTGTGAAGGCCCTGCAATGCCGATTTAGCATCCTAAGCAAAGTTATCCAAAAATTTAGCGGATGCATTAATCAAGTGGTAAAAAGGCACCTGCTTCAGAGAAAAACATTGTAACTAATTTTTATATACATTATAATCCTCATTTTTTATTTTCTAAATGTGATTTCTTATTTTACAGTTGGATGAAGCAAAAGAACTATACAAATTATTTACGCCACCTTGGAGGTTTGATCATGTCTGGTCAGCTCTAAAGGACCTAGATAAGTTTAAGCCGACCAATGCCACCTTACCTGCTTTTGTGGCAAATGGTGGAAATGATGATTCATCGCAATTTGATTACTCACCAACTCAAAAGTCATCGATGCCTGATTCTCCAAATCTGTCTGGATTTTCCCTAAACCTAGATGAAGATGTTTCACCGTCGGGAGGTTCTCAACGAACAATGGGCATTAAAAAGGCAAAACGTAAAACCAAAGTTAATGAGAAAAACTCAAAAGCTCTTTCCACCATGGCAAATTGCAGCGAGAGAATGTTGAAATGATGCAGATGTTGGTGATCAAATTTAATCGGAATGATTATTGACTATTTTAGTTCGGTTTAAGATCACCAATCAATAATGTGTGATTGATTACCACCGAAAATGATAAATCGAAGATTCGGGTTGTGGGATTGTAAATATGAAAGTCGAAATCATATTAAATTTGTATGTGTGTACGTTTAGGTGTGTAAGTGTGTGTTTTAGGAGCATTTTTGAATTTGAACTTGGATTTCTTAGCTGGAGAACAACCATTTATAGAGACTAGCAAGCAGGATGTGTCCAAGACTCTTGGTCTCCCTAGCTTGCATGTAAGACAAGTGTCTTTTGACCTTGTTTAACTTTATCTAAGCTGAATCTTAGTTACAAAGTCTTCTTTGGTCTTATCTCGAACTCATTGTTATTCGTCCAGGTCGGCTTGATTTGTCCAGAAGGATTTTCAGTAAAAGTTGTTCGCCTTTTGAAGATATGGCTTCAAAGTTGTTCGCCTATATTTCTTGTTGGGCTGAGCCTTGGAATCTTGGTTCTTTATTCGTCTACATACACCTCTCAGGCTGGTAGATACACCACATTTTATCAATGTTGATCGTCATCAGTAGCTTGGCGGAATGTTCATGTCTGGTCTCGGGTCTGAAAACCTGTTCGCCAGTATGTTATTCGTCGATGTAGTTGTTCGTTATTTCGTACACCTCCTGGCACTCCCTTTTGATTTTCTTTGTGAATCATCTTTGATTTAGGGTTGATTCTTCGTAATCTCTATTAAGACCTTAATACTTGGTCACCTAACAATGATTGATGTTCGCCTATCAACAGCCTATCAATAATTGCCCCCTATCCTGACTAGACGTTGTCTCAGATGAGCAACTTTGTGGCGAGCAACTATAGTTAGGATATTATACTGGTGAGGATTTGGACGAATATTATTGAATCGGGCGAGCAACTTCGGGTTCACCTTTTCACCTTCCCACGATCTGGGGGATGTACGAGGATGACGTGGGCGGCATGATTGCGCGCCGCTCACACGCGATCATTCCCCAGGCCACGCGCCTTAAGATTTGCACGCCAGTCCTCAGGTTTTCGCTTATGCTCGAAAAAGACCCCGTTTTTTTTCAAATTGGCCCCCAATTTGTAGAAAATTGCACTTTGTACCCCGTTTTTTCCTTGGGGTATAAATAGAAGAGGGAAACAAAAAATTTCCCACTTCTTCATTTCTTGCTACAGTACCTCCGGTGATTTTCTCCATTTCCGGCGACTCCAAGCTTTTCCGACAACGTTTCTTCAGCATTTGGCCTCCAATTCCGAAGTAAGATAGTTATTTCTCTTATTTCTTTCTTTCTTTCTCCACTCTTTTCCTTCGCCATTTTCTTCATTTGCACCTTCGCCGCCGTGGTGGAAATTTGTGCCGCCGTGGGGGGAATTTGCGTCGCCGTCGTCTACCCAGAACTGCCATCGGAGACCCAAAAATCCCACCTTTACCCTTCAAAAATTTCTCCATTGAACTGATGTCCTCCCATTCGAGCAACCAAAACTCGGAGGAGACTTTGGATCCCCTTTTCCTGATCGTGTCGTTGTCGAACAACCACCCTTTGAGGTTTCTTCGGAAACGCACCCTCTCGTGGATTCGGTGGTTTGATCAGTGGTGGATTCTGGTGCTTGCCAGTCTGGTGAGGAGATTAGGGAGGCTGCGAGCAGTACTTCCGACGAGCAATCTTCCTCGAACTCTGAATCTTAGGAAGATCCGGAGTTTGACGAGCTTACCCCTGAATTTCTGGTAGGGATAGGGTTTCCAGGCCCTAAGATGCTCGAAAATGAAATTCCCACGGGTATTGCTCGCCCATTCAAATGGCGAGCATACTCTGCCGAATACGCGAACAAGTTTCCTCGTCCCCAGCGTCAAGTGTTGGACTTGGTGAGGACCGAATATCAAGCGAGCAGGATCTGAAGTGTTGTTCGCAAGGATGAGCTCAATCTCATTCGGGAAGCATATCAAATCCCAAACGACATCTTCATGTGGACTCCCAAAAAGAAGGAGAGAGTTGATCGTCCTCCCCCAGGGTGCACTACGATCAACATTGACACATTGATCGCGGGGCTAAGGTTGCCATTGCCACCCGTTGTTGGTCGCTTTCTAGAGGCGACCAATTTAGCCATCACCCAAATAACTCCCATTGGGTGGATGAACTTGCTCGACATTATGGACTTGTTCGCCCTGGAGGGGTATGTGGACCGCATCACTGCTGAAGAGGTCAATTATCTAATGACCATCACCAAGTGTCCGAGAGGCGAGGAAGGATACTATTACTTGAAGGCCAGGGCTGGATTGAAACTGGTGGAGGGAGTGCCGAACAAGATTCAGGATTCGAAGGAGCACTTCTTCATTGGGGGCGACTGGCAAGCATCTTCTAGCCCACACGGCGGTGCTGGGCGCATATTCGAACCCACCACCTATGGGCAAATCAAACGTAAGGTCCTCTTTGTTTGCCTTTGTATAAAGTTCTAATTTAACTTTTTTTGTTTGCTCGCAGGTTCCCGGTTGCTCAAGTGGAACTCAGAGGAAGAGGAAATTGGCTCTGAATTCCTATTCACCTCGTGTTTGGTCGCTCTTCGGGATAAAGCTGAGAGGACCATCGAGTACGTGAACAGATTAAAGTGCAAGAAAGCTGCTCACTTGCTCACGTACCCCCATCACTTGGAAGCTCAAGCCGAGGTGCCCCCAGGTATAGAAATTTCTTTCAACATAAACCTTGCTCATTACTTATTTTCTTAACTTGCTCGCCTAATTCTTTCATTTTTTTTTCCCTTTATTTTAGCCGAGCAAGTCACTGTTGCCGTCCCTCCCTGCTTTGGACTTTTAGAGCAAAGAGTCCACGAGATGCCGCCTCCGAAGGAACGGAGAAAGAAAGGTGATCCGCCATCCAAGGTATTGGCAATGACAAACAAGGATGAGGGGGCCAAAGTTCCTCGACAGGCCGCCCCCTCTGACCAGGCTCGACCAGCACCTCCTTCCCCTACTCCCCCTCATGGGGGAAAAAGATTAAAACGAGCTGATGGGACGTCTGTAGCGCAAGATATCCCCTCCGGCCATAAGGGAAAGGAGAAAACGAGCAAGAACCTTGTTCGCTCCGATGAAGCTGCTCGCCGCTCCTTTGTTGAGCCTACTGACAGGGCGGGCAAAGCTGGAAAAGATGTGGCCCCAGCCCGTGGCCCCGAGGACATTACTCTCTTAGGCTGGGACGACCGTAAATTCGCCGAGTAAGTACTCATACTCCTTTACCGAGCAAGATTTGTTTCTTAATTTTGTAAATTTTCTTAAGTGTTGCTTGCTTTCTTGTTCACAGATACCGGGCTGACGACCATCCTGGGCGAGCACATGCTGTTCACCAGTATGCTTGTTCTAAAACTCCCGTAAATATAAGGGAGATCCCAGGCGATCATGTTCGCAGGGCGACGGAGTTGGTCGCTCGAGCCTGGACACGGCCCATGGAGAAAACTATCTCCATGCAAGGGTTGGCGGACAACTTCCACTTGTCCATGATGCATCACGCCAATGGCCTCGTGATGGTACAGAAGGCGATGGCTCAGCTGGCCGAGCAAGAAGAAGTTGTTCGCCGATACGCAAGTACTGCTCGGCAGCTCACAGAAGAGAAAGATGGCCTGATCAGCAACTACGAGGCCAAGCTTGCTCGTCTCAACAATCAACTCACCCTCTCCCTCGATAACGAGAAGAAATACCTTGAAGAAAATCAAGGTTTATCAGTTGAACTAAAAGGCAAGGATGCCTTACTCGGCGAGGGAGAGAAGAAATTGTCTGCGGCCGAGCAAAAAATTACCGAGCTCGAAGCGGAAATTGCTCACCTTAGGGATGTGGAGGCCAATACCTTCACCCGCGAGCAGCTCGAGGCTGAGCTCCAAGCCCGGTCCGCCCCTATCTCAAACTTGGGATATATCTGTGCCTACGCAGATTGCATTCGCATGGCTGACGCATACGATTATAAAGACATGGTGGACGAGATGGGTAAAGACTTGACCGAGTTCCTGGAGCACTATCCCCCGCCGAACAACATCGAGCTCCAACTGGGGGATATAGCTGAGTTAGGGGTCAAGGTTGACAGCCTTGACCCTAGTATCATTATTACTCGCCCTCCACCTCTAGTTGATGAGGGCGAACAAGAAGAAGAGTCAGCTGCCGCGGACGAGCAAGCTGTTAGGGAGAGGGAACAAAAGGTTGCTGAAGACATGGCCCGAGACATTATTGTTGACCCTTCTGCCGACCAGACTAAAGATCTTCCTCCCGCCGAGCAGCAATAGATTTAGAATTTAAGACTTTAGTTTTTATTTTGTAACAGTTGCTCGCTCTTTTTGTAGTACACTTCTAGAATTCTTGTACTATTTTTTAGGCTCAATGTCTTTTACTTAATGAATGTCTTTCTTTTGTTCGCTCATTTTCTTTTTACATGTTAATTGCCTTTACATTTTTGTTTCAATGCTTTTGCAATTATAACATATAATTTTGGGCTTTGTTCGATTTGAACTTTGCCTTTTAATGGAATCAGGGTTTAGCCTTAGGTTCTGTTCATTAAAAAACGAACAACCTTTAAGTGGTTTTGGTCCTTAAAGATGGACTTGTACCTCAAGCTTTTGGACTTTTCTTTCAACGAATAACTATATTTACATTGTAAAAAATTTACAAGTGTTTTAAGACTGCTCGTCACTAACATATACAATCTGACGAACAACTTTAAACACTAACTAAAACATGCTCGCTTATCATATTTTTGCCGAGTAACTTTATCTAAATTGTCAAATTAAAAAAGATGAAACAACACGACTATACAATGTGCCGAACAACTTTCCATTCTATACTTAGCAAAATTTTCAAAAAATTAGGCAAGTTTTTGGTTTGCCTTACTTGGTTCACTTGCCCCCCAAGATATTTGTTCGCCCAATCAAGAACTTGTTCGACTCATTGATAGTACTTCTTTAGATGTACAGTGTTCCAGGAGTATTGGGCCGACTTGCCTTCCATATCTTCGATATCGTATACACCATTAACAAATTTTTCCGTTATACGATACGGGCCCTCCCAAGTTGGTCCCAATACACCTGGAGGTTGGGCGAGCAACTTTCTTAGAACCAAATCTCTAACTCTGAATTCCCTGATTTTAACATGGGAATTATAGTAGCGTTCTGCTCGCTGCTTATAGGTAGCATTTTTCAGCTCAGCATTTAATCTTTTTTCTTCGAGCAAATCCATTTCTGTAGCCAGAGCAGAGTTGTTCGCCTGCTCATCAAAGTTGGTCGTCCTGATAGTGTTGGTCTTTAATTCGATTGGTATCACAGCTTCTGTTCCGAAAGCCATTGCTAAGGGTGTTTCTCCGGTGCTTGACCTGGGAGAAACTTTGTATGCCCACAAGACTTCTGGAAGTTCTTCAGACCAACTGCTTTTGCTCTCCGCTAGCCGTACTTTTAATGTATGCTTGATTATCTTATTCACGGATTCGACTTTTCCATTTGACTGGGGATGATAGGGCATAGAATAATTTTTTTGATCCCCCATTTTTTTACAGAAATCTCTCAATTCTTTCCCATCGAACTGCGGACCATTGTCTGTCGCAATGGTTTGTGGAACCCCAAAACGACAAACAATGTTCTTCCAAATGAAGTTGATCATTTTCTGTTGCGTAATCTTTACCATGGCCTCTGCTTCTGCCCATTTCGTATAATAGTCGACTGCCACGACGACAAACCGAACACTTCCAACTCCTACCGGGAAAGGACCAATAATGTCCATCCCCCATCTTGCAAATGACCATGGGCTGTAAACCGATACGAGCTGTTGGGCCGGAGTATGGATGCTTGGGGCAAAAATTTGGCATTGATGACAAGTTTTTGCTTTCTTGATTGCGTCTTGACGTAAAGTCGGCCAATAATAGCCTTGTCTGATGGTTTTATACACCAAGGCTTGCCCCCCAGTGTGATTTCCACATACTCCGGCGTGTATTTCTTCGAGTATTGCTCGTCCTTGCCCCCTTGGCAAACACTTGAGAAGTGGGATTGATATTCCTCTTTTGTAAAGCTGCTCGCCTACCAGAGTGTATCTGGCGGCTTGCTTTATTAGCTCGGTAGCTTCAAAAGAGTTGTTTGGTTTTTCCCTACTTTTCAAGTATTTGACTATATTTGTTCTCCAGTCTTCTTCTTCATTTGTTTGTTCATCAAGTTGGTTAACATTATAACTTGTTGTTGATGGGTCGTTCATTTGTGTGATTATAATATCAGCCAACTCTGCTGGCCCTTCGCTTGTTGCTAGCCGAGCCAACGTATCTGCTTGTGTGTTGCTTGTCCTTGGAATTTGTTCAATGAAGACTTGATCTAGCAAGGACATCAGGTGAGCAACAATTCGCTGATACTCGATCATATGATCGTCTTTAGCTTCGTATTCACCTCGGACTTGGTTCACAATCAATTGTGAGTTACCGAATATTTATAGTCGTCTAACTCCCACGGCAAGGGATAAGTGAAGACCAGCAATGAGAGCTTCATATTCAGCTTTGTTGTTGGTTGCCATGAAACCAAATCTGATCGCCGAGGTGAATACTTGTCTGTCAGGACTGATCAGAACCACTCATGCCCCCGAGGCTACGTTGGTTGAAGACCCGACAACATAAAGATGCCAGGGGTGATCAAGTCCTCTCGTCGGATCTGGTGGGAAGGTTAGTTCGACTATAAAGTCGGCTAACGCTTGCCCTTTGATCGCTGTTCGAGGAGCATGAGTTACCCCGAATTGGCTAACCTCTAGTGACCACTTTAGCAGACGACCGGCCGTGTCGGGGCGATGAAGAATTTTTCTGAGTGGGAAAGTTGTTAGCACTTCAACTTGATGATAAAAAAAGTATGGCCGCAACTTCCTCACACTCATGACAAGTGTGTATGCCATCTTTTCGGTTGGAGAGTATTTGATCTCCGCCTCGTGCAAAGCTTGGCTAACATAGTAGATTGGCTGATGAAACTTGCCATCTTCCCGCACCAGAACGGAGCTGATTGCCACTTCTGACGCTGCCAAGTATAGGTAGAGCTTTTCTCCTGGGACGAGTTTTGATTGAATTTTAACGTCTCCCAGGTAGTCCTTAAGTTGGTCAAACGCCTTTTGACAGTTGTTAGTCCATGTGAACTTTTCTTTCTTGATGGCTTCAAAGAATGGACGACATTTATCTCCCGATCTGGATATGAACCGGTTCAGAGCTGCTAGGCATCCCGTGAGCCTTTGCACTTCTTTTACTGAACGGGGTGGTTGCATATCCACGATAGCTTTGACTTTTGTTGGATTGGCTTCAATCCCTCGTTGACTAACAAGATGGCCCAGGAACTTCCCGGAATGGACTCCAAAGCTGCTCTTCTTCGGGTTCAGCTTCATGTTATAATGTCAAAGAATATCGAACACGTGGGTCAAATGCTGGAGATGGTCTTCTTTTCGGGGACTTTTGACTACGATATCGTCTACATAGACCTCTACTGTATCTCTGATTTGTTCGTCGAATATTTTGTTCACCAACCTCTGGTATATTGCTCCGGCGTTAATGAGGCCGAAAGGCATTCTCTTCCAACACAACAAATTTTTATTCGTGTAGAATGTTGTGTTTTCTTGATCATCCGGATGCATTGGAATTTGATGGTACCCGGCAAAGGCATCCATGAACGTTAGCATCTCGTGACCTGCCGTACTGTCGACTAATTGATCAATATGAGGAAGAGGAAAGTTGTTCTTCGGACATGCTGCATTCAGATCCGTAAAATCTATGCATAGCCTCCAGGTCCCGTTTGGTTTCCTCACAAGGACTGGGTTTGCTACCCACTTTTAACAGAGTGCTTGTCGGATTAGGTCGTTGTCCAACAACTTCTTCACCTCTTCATTCAAAGCTTGGTATTTTTCTGGGCCATATTTTCTCCGTTTTTTTATGGACATACCTCTTTGCTTGATTGATATTAAGCTTGTGGCAAGCATGTTTTGGGTCTATTCCCATCATGTCTGCATGAGACCAAGCAAAAACATCTAGACTCTTGCTGAGGAACTCTTTCATTCGGGATCTGTAAGGTTCAGGGAGCTCAGATCCTATGTATAATTCAAGATCTTTGTTTTCAGGATTAACTTTGAACGCCTCCAGTTCTTCAACTGGAGTTGCTCGTCGTTTTTGTCCTTTCCAACGAGGATCAAGTATTGGTCCCTCAGGGTCGAAATCATTTTCGATGTGCATAGGCTCTGCTCCCAGGCGGGGATCTAGATCATCAGTTGGCCCTGACTCATTGTTGTTAGTCAACACCTGGCCCTCCAAGTCATCTTGTGAGTGTTGCTCGTCACCATCCCTTTGTTGTTCGTCAGATTGAAATTCCCCTCGGATGGTGATAAGTTGCTCGTCCAACATTTGCTCGTCTAAGTGTTGTTCGTCCGTATCCATGTGGTCCTCCTCTATGTCCATCATGTTTTCCAGTATTGATGGTTCATCAACAGGATAACTGGTAGTGGCTTCCATCATGGATACCAGTGCGTGATTTGCCTGCAATTGCAGGAGGCATTCCCGAGCCTTTCTTTGATCTCCCTTTATTGTGCATGCCCCACTTGCTGTTGGAAACTTCAAACAATAATGGTAAGTTGAACATACAACTTTAAATTCATTCAGAAAAGGTCGACCAAGAAACCCGTTATAGGTTGATTCCTGATCGACGACCAAGAAATCAACCATTCTTGTTATGTTTTTCTCGGGTTACTCGATCGTTACAAGCTGAACGGATAACCTAATTTCCCCTAACGAGACTGTTATAGCATTTTCGAAGCCTAAAATTCTGTGATTTGAAGCTCGTATGTAGCCCGAGTAGTCTCCAAGTTGGTCAAGCATCTTCTTGAAAAGAATGTTGGTGTAGGCTCCGGTGTCCACCAACAATCTGTGCACTCTGGTCTCCATGATCTTAGCACAGATCACGAGTGAATCATTGTGGGGGGTCAAGATTCCCTCCAAATCCTTTTCAGTAAAGGTCAGTTCTGTTGTCTGCATGATGGATGGCTTAACCCCCATTCCTTGTACTTGGTCGATTGCTCGCAATTCGGTTTTTCTTTTTCGGTTGGAGATCGGCGATCGTCCATCAGAACATCCTCCCACTGGTTCCGCGGGTTCCATCATGTATAGGTCCTCAAGTGGACGAGCAGCAACGGCCGGAACTGGTCGTCCGGGTTTATTATTTTTCTGAGCTTGATCATCCTCATCTTCGGAGTTGTTCTCCCGGGTTCTCTTTCCAGGTTGTATTTTAACAAAGTCGGAGAGCTTTCCCTTCTCGTAAAATTGCCAAAGCTGTTTAAGCAAATCTCTACACTCGCTCGTAAAGTGCCCCACGCTTTGATTGTAGGCACAGTACTTGTTGGGGTTGAGTTTGCCGGTGTCCTGACGGATTTTCCGTGGAGGGGAGAGCAACTCCTTTTCTTTCACATTTTCATATACAGTATCGACTGACACTGTTAGCACCTGGTTCAACTTCTCCTTAAGCTCCGTCCCTTCATTGAATGACTTCATGTTCTTCGAGACTCGGTAGTCTGTTCCGCCAGGTTTCTTGTTGTTCTCCTTGGGATCAACTTTGTTTTCCCCCAATTTTGATTGCAAAGCCTCATGCATGGAAACGAATATGCCGGCTTGATTTTTGAATTCGGCATAGCTCCTTGGGCACTTCAGACGTACCTATTTCCATAGCTTTGATCCTTTCTTCAATCCGGCCATAACAGCGACAATTTTTGTGTCCTCGCTGACGGGCTCCCCTTCCAACAGCACCTTATCGAACCTTTCCATAAACGCCTGATCCGACTCGTCGTCATTTTGCTTTAGGTCCGACAATCGGTGTTTTTGGGACAAATATGATCCCACCGTTGAGAAATGGGAGAGAAACTCTCGACTTAGTTGGATGAACGAGTGGAAAGATGCTGGTGGCATTGCCGAAAACCACTTGTGCACCCGGTCCCCCAAAGTTAATGGGAAATTTCGGCATTGGGTGGCATCGCTGGCTCCCACCGAGACCATATAATCCGAATACTTCGTTAGATGAACCCTAGTATCAGCTAGGCCATCATATTGTATACTTGCTGGGAATTGGACCTTTTTCTGAATCAGGGCTTTCAGAATGATAGATGATAGGGGTGAGGATGGCAAGCTGGTCGTCCCCACTTCTCTTTGTTGGTCCAATTGTCCCTGCATGCTCTCCACAGCCTTTCTTAGGCTTGACAGCTCATCCAAAGATGCCCCCTGACTTGGAGGTTGTTCGGCGAGCAAAAGTATAAGCCTTTCTGCTCGTCGCAGTCCCTCAATTGGAGCGGGCATGTCCTGGAGCTGCTTTCTAGGGTTGCTCACCGCATTTGACCCTAGGCGCCTGAAGGCAGATTGGGAGAGTCTTTCATGGATTGATGGGCGAGGTTGTTCAAATGTTGCTCGCCCATGTTCTGCTCCCTGGCGAGCAACTTTCTCTTGATACTGAGGTTGTCCAAGTCTATCCTGGGTACTGGAACGAGTTGTTCCATGGCTGGACATTGTTGCTCGCCCATGTGCTGACTCAGCCTGGCCTTCTCTTGGTTCGACCATCTTAGCCTTGCCCTTGTCACGCCGGACTTGGGCACTGTTCACCTCACGTTGCTCGTCCCTAATAGACCTGACTCTAATAACTTCCATGGGTTTAGCCCTGGACCTTGCTTGTGATGGTCTATTTTGTTCTTGCTGTCTCTGTATAGTTTGGAGAGCAGCAATGGTCTTAGCCAGGTCATTAGGGTTGCTCGCCAGGGACTCCAGTTCTGGAGGAAGGTTATGCTTTAAAGCTGTCAGCCTTGATCTATTCGCGTGTCTAGGTTCACGATCTTGATGGCCTGCTGACGAAGCCCGAGTAGGAGATGCTCTCCTTGACAAACGTGAACCTTGTGTTTTCTTGGATTGAGGTATTTTAAATTAAATTATCTTCAAATTTTATATTGAAGAACACCAAGAACACTTTTTCTTGAATCTTCAAATATTTCTTGAGGTTTTCTTCAAATCTTCAAGTTCTTAAACTCGAAGTTCTTGACTTGTCACACTAAATCGAAGGTTCGGACCCTCCTTCTAGCGCCAAATTGTTGGTGATCAAATTTAATCGGAATGATTATTGACTATTTTAGTTCGGTTTAAGATCACCAATCAATAACGTGTGATTGATTACCACCGTAAATGGTAAATCAAAGATTCGGGTTGTGGGATTGTAAATATGAAAGTCGAAATCATATTAAATTTGTATGTGTGTACGTTTAGGTGTGTAAGTGTGTGTTTTAGGAGCATTTTTTAAATTTGAACTAAGATTTCTTAGCTGGAGAACAACTATTTATAGAGACTAGCAAACAGGAGGTGTCCAAGACTCTTGGTCTCCCTAGCTTGCATGTAAGACAAGTGTCTTTTGACCTTGTTTGACCTTATCTAAGCCGAATCTTAGTTACAAAGTCTTCTTTGGTCTTATCTCGGACTCATTGTTGTTCGTCCAGGTCGGCTTGATTTGTCCAGAAGGATCTTTCAGTAAAAGTTGTTCACCTTTTGAAGATATGGCTTCAAAGTTGTTCACCTATATTTCTTGTTGGGCTGAGCCTTGGAATCTTGGTTCTTTGTTCGTCTACATACACCTCTCAGGCTGGTAGATACACCACCTTTTATCAATGTTGCTCGTCATCAGTGGCTTGGCGGAATGTTCATGTCTGGTCTCGGGTCTGAAAACCTGTTCGCTAGTATGTTGTTCGTCGATGTAGTTGTTCGTCATTTCGTACACTTTCTGGAATGATTTGTACACTCTCTTTTGATTTTCTTTGTGAATCATTTTTTATTTAGGGTTGATTCTTCGTAATCTCTATTAAGACCTTAATACTTGGTCGCCTAATAATGATTGATGTTCGCCTATCAACATCCTATCAACAGCAGAATGCTGAGATTTCTCGACATGAGCTCATTGATATTGAGAATGAAAGGAATTCCATATCGGTTCGTAGAGAGGAAAATAAAGTGTTGCGAATGAACCCTATGTCTTTTAACGAATCACTCTGTCCATACTTAATTGATGAGCAACGAAAGATTTTTCAAAAAACGAGCAGCAAGAGATGAAGGTGGTGGGAGTTCTAGTCCATTTGGCCAGTTCTTTAATGGAACTTCCCCATCCGACTCCGAGTTTCCTCCGTACTGGCATGTTTCGATATTTTATTTATGTATCGCGTGTTATTTAATTTGAGTTTACTTGTTTTAATTGTAGGGGGTATGTTATTTATATTTTCATCTATGCTCTAGTGTGTTTGGTAATTGTTGTAATATTTCATTTTCAAATTACGTAATATTTATTTCGTGTGCGTTATTATCTCGTAATTTAAGGATTAAATTCTAATTATTAGAAGAAAAAATTAAATTAAAAAAATAAAAAATATGATAATTCAAACAAACAAAAATAAAAAATAAAAAATAAAAAATAAATGAAAACACTAACACTTTAATTAATTAAATGAAACAACATAATTTTTATAATTGGAAAAATGACATTTTTTGAAAACAAACTCACCCTCTATCTTCATCTTCATTCTTCAAAATTGAAGATTCTCTCTCCACCGTCTATCTTCATCTCTAAATATAAAGTGTGGTTGGAGGGCCACCATTCTCCATTTGGTGCCAAAATCTCCAAAATGGAGAATTGTTGGAGATGACTTGAGAAGTAAAATCATCGACAAAGTCTTCAAATCAAGTTTTTACAACACTTCATTTCATCTCATTTAAAATGTCTCGAGACATAATTTGAACACCAACTTAAATTTATCAATTTTAATATATGTTAAAGGATTCTGTGAAAAAAGAAAGAAAAAATTGAGGGGTTTTAGAAAAAATGTCATACCAAGAGTCCGTCGTATACAACATTTTAAGAAATCTTAAGTCAAGAAGCTTTGTGTTAAAATCAATCTCATCGATAAAGCCGAAGTACAACCCATTGACCCCTAAAACTGTAAGTTACAAATTAAGATTTTTTATACTTCACCCGTAAAATTCTGAAAGAATGTCATTTTAATATAAAATAGATTTCAAAAGCGTCTCATTTGAATTAAAATAATTAGCTAAAAGGCAAAATGCATATTTAAACCCCTAAATTATTAATTTTTATTTCAAAATGTCTTGAAACTATTTTTTTTTTAAATTAACTATTGCATTCATGTTTCATTCAATCTCCTGAGATAATATTTGATGGACTTTGATGAGTCATTTTAATCGATTTATTAAGTAAAATACACGCTGATCTTTTTACTGATTTTAAAACATAATATTTGTTACTCTACTATCCAATTCTCAAATTTTTAAGCTAAGTATTCATTTCGAAATGATCTGTTCTCATTTCAAAGGACCATGAAATATGATTTCAAATAATGAAATGTATTTTATTTGCCGGTTAAAAAAGAATCCCATGAAGCAAGAATTTAATAGTTTAATTTTTTTTTAATATTAAAAGATTTAAAATTCTTTTAAAACATAATTTGTTAGTTTAGAGAACTGAAAATGCATTCTCCCCAACTAAAAATAAGTTGAGATGCTAAACAATGCGACACTAACCCATTAAGGTCACTTCAACGGTTCACTCTTAACATACCAAGAATAATTGAAATTGAGATTTAACACTAAATTTAGCTATCTGTAAGCTCAACGGGCCATTAACGGGCTGCAAAGTATAAAAAAAATTTAAAATTAAATAAAAATAATTATAATATAACATGATGTAATTTAAATTCAACATATAAAATTAAAGAATACATAATAATATATTAATTAATGTATTGTTAATTATATTCATGAATCGCATCAACAATTTTTTTAAACTATCAAGCATTGAAAAGAGGACATTATTTAAGAAACATATCTATTACTTAATATTTTTATTCATATTTGAGTAAAATATTATTTTGTAACTCATTTTATTTAAATATATACAATAATAAAAATAAATTAGTAATAAACTTATCATATAATTATATTAAAATTAAATTAAAAAGTATTAAATAAGCTGGCGGACTGACATTAATTCTACAGGCTCGACTTAAGGTTTCAGGCTAAACGGTCCTAACTTAAACGTGTTTGAATTTTTTTAAACTCTAAATCTTATTTATTTTCACTTTTTAACATCTCTAAAAATAAGTGGCGATAAGTGGAAACTTTGAGTTTTCCAGCAGACTGTATCTTTCTGCCTTTTCCTCATAGGCCCACGTTATTGACACTACAATGTGGAGTAAATACACTAAATGGATAAATTTACTACACTTTGGATGAATTGTTGGGTTTTAGAGGCACGAACGCCATGTTCGGCGCAGCGAAAGAACACGATTCACCACCAACGAATCTGAAATATGATTGTATAACATAATACATAAAGGATAAATAACACGTATATAAATCCTTACAATGATCTGTACGCGGAATCATCAACTATGGTATCCACTAATGGCTTTCTACCAACCCGCACCGATATGTCAGCGTTGAATCTCGAGACGAATTTGCTAGGAAAATTCCGACTGGAGATTTTATGGAGAAATTATATTTCTTGTGTGTTTTCGGAATTCCCATAAGACACATATTTATAGGGATTAACTTGGCTTAATTCCCAAGCAAGATATCGGGCCTAGCCCGTAATATATTCTTTATGGATTATATTTCCCTAGATATGTTCCTACGAATAATATCTTTATCATATCTATTATTCTTGTATAATAATATTCCAAATATTATTATTGGGATTTCATATTTAATTAAATAATAATAATAATGAATTCCAAATATAATTATTATTATATTCTCCATAAATTAAATATTATATCCAATACAATATTTAATCAACCAACTATAATTGGTAAATTGTCATTACTTGTTATGTGACCCATAGACCCTCGTATATCGAGCGATTAGTCAAACTAACGGTCTTAATTGAACCCTTGACAATAAATCAGACATTCTCAATAAATGAGGTATGTTGCGAGGAAATCTGCAACTACCTGTAATACTGTGGGCTATTGTGATATCTTCCTTTCATTCGCGAATACTCAATTAAGTCTTGAACATGATGAAGTGTCTATTCAAATAACTTAATCATATTATCTCAAATCACTAATTGATCAAGTATATCACACTTAGCCACAAAGTCTAAGTTGATGCGCGTCGGCTGACGACTTAGATCCAATAATGATGAGAACACGAGTATTCTCTCTAAATCCATATCGAGGAATGAATAACTACCACACACATGTATTTTGTGATGAACTCAATCCATGCCATATCTACCCGTGGAAGGGTGCAAGCGTCAGTCATGGTCAAAGTTCATCATTCCACACATGTCGTGCATATTGACCTCAAGTCAGAGGAGTATCACATCGCTCTCACTAACCGAGACACCCATAGACACATTATGTGGAATTACATCAAAAGGTTTCTCGGATGAGTATACCAATACCCTCTAAGGTATCTGTGTATCCATCATGAGATACCCGGTATCTCGTAGTAAGTGAGATCTTACTACACTCTCTAAGAGTATGATGCAGATCACACACAATCTCAATGGCATCAATATCCCATTCTTGATGATCCTTGATCAGGGCTATTTGAAAATCATACATAAGTCATCTGAGTTCTCACTCACTCAATGACAGTAGTGATTCATGGGAACACAAATAAGAATATATGCAAACAATCAAACATCATATTCAGATAAGTGTAACGCAATTCATTTAATATTAAACCAATAATAATATTAAACAAAATCAGAATATTGTCTTAGTATTATGTCCTTTCGATGAATTGTCTCTAGGACACTAACACTAACATGAATACACTACATTTTATTCCTAAAATATCCTAATTAACTATCAAAATAACTCTTCAAATTCTTGCTCCATGTTTTGAATACACTCCATCTTCATAGCCACAGCAGAGAGGAATCATCTCTCCCGTCGTACACCCAAGTCAGCCGTCGTATGCCCAAGTCACCATCATCCGTCGTCGTACGCCTCTGCCAGTCATCACCAAAGTGATGCGAACCAAAGCCGCCATCTGTCGCCATCGCAGAGAGGACTCATCTCTCCCCCACCTTCTACCGCCGTCGTCAGTCAAAGTAAAAAATCGCGATGACTATTGTTCGGTTCTGGTTATCTGAACATGACCATAATTTAAAAAAAAAATCAAAACATAACCATAATTTTGGAAAAAATAAAGTCGAACACTTTGTTCAATTTTTTTTTTCAAAAATTGTGTTCATGTTCGCATTAATTTCCCGAATATTCTGGTCGAGTTCAGATAACCAGAGCCGAACAAGTGCAATCGCAATTTTCAGAAAAAAAAATTGTTCAAAACATGCAAACAACAATAATATTATCATACACATATTATTTTATACATTCGATGAACAATAATATACATGAAAAACATCATAACACCAACAAAAATTATTCTATTCAACATTTAAAAAAATCTAGTTTCTAAAAAATACCAAAACACTTACACATACGTATTCCGGACTTGGAGGATCGTTCATCCTTACAATGTAGGCCATCACAACACGTTTCAAGCATCTAGTGGTCGATTGATGGTGGATCACATTCTTGAAGTATGAAGCTCGTTTGTATTATTCAAAATGACTATGTTTGTTCGAAAATGGAGTATGATAATGAAGGGGAGTGTATTCATTAAAATTATTTTTGGAGGGAAGACTAGGAGAATAATATTGTCCTTTCAAATATTTGCCTTAAATATTAAATTTTGTGTAGTGTATTACTCTACGTTGTAGTGCCAATAAACTGGGCCTTTCTCATAATGCAGCGATTATGAAGTGTGGACTAGAGGGGACCAAAAGTGATTTTAAATTTTTTGGCCCATTCAATGTTTTAGGTGATTTTGTTTTGAATTTTACAAATAAGGATTTAGGCTTTGAAATTTTAAATCGATTCTAGTTCAAAATTTTTGAAATTTTGTACAACAACTATAAATTTATTATGACATTTTATCATATCGTAAATCATCATATGTTCAACGGTGAACACAAACTTATATTTACACCGCGAATGTGATAATGACATATAAGCAAACTTAAATAATCAGTTAAATTAAGGGAAAATAGACTTTTTTTATCCTTTAAGTTTCATTAACTTTGATTTTTGTCCTCTTAAGTTTTGAATTTTAAAATTAGTCCGATAAGTTACAATTTTTTTGTGATTTTTGTCCCTCGACTGGCTACTGCAGGTAAATCAGCCGGTTACTATGCTGATGTGGCACTATTTTTCTATTTTATTTATTTTATTATGATATATATGCTACATGTAAATTTTATATTGGTTGATACTTATATCCTTTATATATATACTAGTGCGTGTTCCCGCGAATTTCGCGGACTGGAAAAAAAATGTTATTTTTATTTTTAAATTATAAGTATAAATATTTTTATTTTATATATTTTATAATTTCGATATAATATTAAACGTCAATTTGAATTATTTAAAAAAATTCAATTTCCTCCTAAACATTTCATGTATACATGTATTTAAAAAAAATCGAAAATCTAAAATAAAATTTGCTAACTTTCAGTATCATAGTATTATATATAGTAAGATATTGTATATCATGGCAATATTTTCTTGGAAATAATGTGTTATTTCAGTGACAATATCTTTTGGGTAGTAAAATTTTGTCCAAAAAAATTAATGTTATAATCTATTATCGATGGTAAGATATGGTATTGGATGGCAAGATTATTTGAGAATCTTGCCATTTTTTACTGACAATATCTTTTGCAAAATATTTCAATATCCTCTTAGAAATTTAGCATATATAAATATTTTGTAAAAATATTTATTCGAAAAATATCTATTATTGTATTATACATGTTAAGATATTGTATTATTCATGGCTAGATTTTTTGGGAATAATATGCTATTTCAGTGACAATATCTTTTGGATAATAAAATTTTGTCAAAAAAAAAAAGTTACAATCTATTATCCATGGTGAGATATGGTATTGGATGACAAGATTCCCGAAGAATCTTACCATATTTTACGTGACAATATCTTTTGCAAAATATTTCAATATCCTCTTACAAAAATTAGCATATATAAATATTTTACAAAAATAAATTTCAAAAATATCTAAGTAAGAAAATCGTTGAACTGTGGAAAAAATATATGTTTTACATCTTAGAGAACATTACAGCGGTGCCGAGACTGTTCAATGGAGGATGACAAAAACTAAAAAAGGAGGCGAGAAGAAAAAAACCTAAGACCAAGAAAAATACTATAAAAAATCAGTATCATACCTTCGGTTCAAGGTCGCGGTATCCGATGTGGTTTGAGGCGGCGGGAGTAGAGCAGCGAGGAGGCGCCTACATACCTTGCATGGCGCTGGGCTAGGCAGAGGAAGGACTTAATACACAGAGAAAACTTAATAGCGAAGATAATTTCGCAAAAAATCGTGAATTAAAAAAACCCTAACCTTTGGAAGATTTTGGGAATGAGGCGGCGTGTGCAGAGGCGGAGTCATGGCAGGCAGCGGCAAGGAAGCCAGCACCGTAAAGACGTTAGGAAATGAAGAATTTTAGAAAATGAACCGTGAGATGAGTAAAAATGAAAAGATAAAAATAACAGAGAAAACTATAACCTGACATCCACGGCTGGTCCGCGCTGATTGGAGAGGGGACAGAAGCGGCGTTGTGAAAAAGATCGAAGAGGATGTGGCGGTGTGAGAGAGATCGAAGGGGAGAGAGAGACGGCTTATGGGCGAATGAAGATGATAAATAATTATATTAACCCTAGTTACAAATTAATGGTTTAGATGTAATGATATAAAATGAATAGTTGAGATCAAAACTTAAACCAACTTTTAATGAGAGCGCAGTATTTCGAAATTGAGAGATTTGACGCATGCCACCTCATCCTTAGAATAAAGTGGTGTTGACACATCACCTTGGAGAGGTTTGAAAATATATTATAATAAGATTGAAAATTCATAAAAATTAAACCAATTTTCTAAAAATAATGGAATTTCTTTATTAGATTATAAAATCTTATTATAAATTGAAAAATATTAATATAAAAATCTAACTATTGTTATAAATTGAATCTTTTCAATATTAATATATTAATTAATTTCTAAATATTAATATATAAATTAATTTCTGAATATTAATATATTAATTATTTTCTGAAATCAAAATTTAAAAAAATCCCAAAACTTAAGAGCGCCACTGCCGCCCCACCTTCCAGGCCCGCCGCCAATCGAAAATTCCACCGCCACCAGAACTCAGTCGAATTCACTGGCTTCAAATTAAAGAGGTGAACGCAAAGGGGTTCAGAGTGAGTTTAGGATGCAATCAATTCGTAATTACCCTAAATCCTCAAATTTCTGGAGGAATTCTTAATTCTCGAGCAGTAACAATATTCAAACCTAGACCAGAAAATTCATTTGAAAAAATCATCAAATCCCCATCATCATCAAACATCCCTTGAACAAAAACTCAAATCAATTTAAATATCCCAAAATCCAAAACGAAAAAATCAGAGCAATTTGTTGAACTAACCCACTCTTTCGACGAATTCGACATCAGTTGAGTAACCTACTCTCAATCGATCATCCCCTTAACAAAAACCTAGGGAGAGAAATAGAGAGACAAATTCACTTGCGCTCTCAATTACAAAGTCGAATTACCTAGGGGGCATTGCGGCGGCGACAGGCGTTGGATCGAAATTTGGACGTTCTTGGGGAGGGGGGTTGTTGGGGAAAAGGGATTGGGGGGGGGGGGGTGTGTTACTGCAGTGCCGTGTTAGGGAGGTGGGTTTGGGGTAATGTTAATTATAAATTTTAAAATTAATATTTTGTTTAAATTTTAATTTAATTTTAATATATATACACACATATTAGTATTAACCAAT
Source organism: Ballota nigra (assembly GCA_947034835.1). Lineage (NCBI taxonomy): Eukaryota > Viridiplantae > Streptophyta > Magnoliopsida > Lamiales > Lamiaceae > Ballota > Ballota nigra. The sequence continues at coordinate 52,915,314 of OX344723.1, forward strand.
CACATGCTTCCACGTAGGATATATATCATAATAAAATATAAAAAAAAAATTTGTACCACGTCACTGCATGACCGGCTGATCTACCTGTAGTAGCAGGTCGCCGGACAAAAATCACAAAAAAATATAATTTATCGGATTAATTTCAAAATTCAAAACTTAAGAGAACGAAAATCAAAGTCAATGAAACTTAAAGGACAAAAAAGTCTATTTTCCCTTAAATTAATAATAGACCCCCTGCTTATGGCAAAGTATTATGTAAATGATACTCACGGTAACCATTACTATTACAGTGAAAAACAATTTCCTAATATCTTATATTGAAACAACTAATACCTTTAGTGAAATTAATTAATATCACTTCAACTAATATCTTTAGTGAAAACACTAATACCTTTCGGAGCTGATATCTTTAATGTAATTTATTACTCCCTCCGTTCCAGATCAGTTTTCACACTGATCTGGGCACGGTAATTAAGAAAAAATTATTATTTTATATAGTTAAAGTTATAAAGTGAGAACTTTATGTCAAAACAACTTTAATTGTGTGGTTGTGGTTAGTTTGTGTAAGAAAAGTAATGACATATGTGTAAATAAGTGAGAACTTTGAGGATAAAAGTTATAAGAAAACTTTTCTTTTTAGGGTGTGAAAACTAATGTGGGACGGATAGAAAAAAAAAAGTGTGAAAACTGATTTGGAACGGAGGGAGTAATATCTTTCAAACAAGTTTAAACGAGAATATCATTCACATAATATTTTATTTCTACTTATGTGTCATTATCATATTCACGGTGAACATATAAGTTTGTGTTCACCAGTGAACACATGATCAATTCCGCTTATCATACATTCAATTTTCACTCATTACATTTTAATACATTCGAATTATAATTCACTTCACTAAGTCACATCCCTAAATTTCAAAAATAGATTTTTAAATCTAACTTGAAATTTTGATTATCTTTTGGATCTTAGCTTTGGGCCTCTATTTATCAGTTTAATAGGCCTTGATATTATTTTCGGGAGAAGAAAGGAAGGTGATTTTTCTGCGTGCTGATTATTATGAGGAAAACCATAGTTTAGGTATTATCAAATTTAATTTTAAATATGAAACATTTCAGAAAATTACATCAAAAAATTAAAAAATAATTGAAACAGTGACCATAAATGGTAAGAAATCCAATCCTACCAAATACGCATGTGAAAATAATTATATTGATTCTGGTAGATTTTTCATTTTACTAATTTTCCTTTCATTTTGGCATTGGCCTTTTTTTTCATACACGTGTCATTTTATCATTGGACATAATTAGTCACTCTCCACAGCCAAACGTTCTCAATAATAATATAAATAAATAAAAATTACTTACGGGAGAAATAGAGAATAGATCCCCAAGTTGGAATTCGGATCGGCATTTCCGTCTGGGTATGTATAATTCTCCGATTTCTCTTTTCAAGGTCGTTCTATCGTTTTCAAATCATTCAATTTGTTTTCAGATCTGTTAGGTTATATGAAACCTCGAATTAGCAAGTGCGTTCATCTTTTTAGTTCATTTTGATTGAATTACTTTTCGTGTTTGATTTCAGCTGAGTTTACCTTGCTAATTAATTGAAAGGACAAACAGAATGCTACTGTAAATTACAGATCTAACAAACGCCCTGCATCATTTTGATTTTTGATTTGATTATGGATTGCTTTTATCTTAATATTTGAGATAATTAAATCATAAATCTGGTGTATCTGGATCGTTAATTTTGATTTGATTAATCTGTTACTTTAGACGAAGAAAATATATTCAAGGTTAGGGCATTAGGTTTCAAATCAGTTTCAATTGCCGTTGGGCGTTTCTCAGGTTTCAGTTTAAGGTATAAAGGAAATCGTCGCACATTTTTTTGAAATTTTAGTTTTTGATGGAATTTTTATTATGTTTTATCTGTTTTATAAGTTAGCAACTTTATTATGGTGTATGTTTGTCAGTGCTTACATCTTTTAATACATCTTTTATAACGGTGAAAAGCACATGAATTTCTAAGATATCATTTGATTGCATCTCATGCACAAAAATGGTTTGACTTATAAGCAAAATTGATTATATTGGAAAGCTTTACTGAAGATTTATAAATTTTTGTGCTTTGGTGAATAAGTTTCTGAATTTGTAACAAATCATATAGTGCTGTATGAGTATTCTGTTGAGTTTTATTTAACGCCATATGTGATTTAGTTGTCCAATCCTTTGGAATTAAATGTCCGTTCCTTGTTCTTTTTGCTGAATCATTTCTCTTTACAATGTGGCAGTTATTGAATTAGGCTAAACAGTGAAAATGGGAGGTGGGTTTAGAGTGCTCCATCTGGTGCGTCCCTTTCTTTCGTTTCTGCCTGAGGTTCAGAGTGCAGACAGGAAAGTTCCCTTCAGAGAGAAGGTTATATACACGGTCATCTCTCTGTTCATTTTCCTAGTCTGTAGTCAGCTGCCATTGTATGGCATACACTCTACAACAGGTGCAGATCCATTCTATTGGATGCGTGTTATTCTTGCCTCAAACAGGGGCACTGTGATGGAGCTTGGAATCACCCCAATAGTAACGTCTGGACTTGTTATGCAACTCTTAGCGGGTTCAAAGATTATTGAAGTTGATAACAATGTGCGAGAAGACCGGGCTCTTCTGTAAGTAAAATAAAATGCTTTTCCATTAGTTATGTGCCCTGGTCATTTGTATGAATTTAGTTTATTGGTAAAGCCATGTGCCTAACTGGGAAAAAAAATTGTGGTCTCTAATATTATTATGCATGCCATCTGAAAAATCTGGAATGTACATAAAAATATATCTGGTACTATCATTAATTCACCAGGAACTAAGTTGAATTTCTGAAGGCTTAAATTTGAGAAGGTTTACTGAAAGTTGTATTCTTTCCTGTGCCTTTTGCATTTCAAGTATAGTCTATTGAGAGTATCCAAATGCAGTCCAATATTGTGTTATGTGTCTTAGTTAACTTCTGCAAGCTAAAATATTCAATATTGCAAAATTGTCCAATCACCAATACATTCATACTTATGTGTATAGTGTGTATTTTAACTGTTTTTATAATAAACTTTTATTATCTTATATAATGATAATTTTTTGTTCTACCTTTGACCAGAAATGGTGCACAGAAGTTGTTAGGCATCTTGATAGCAGTTGGTGAGGCTGTTGCATATGTTCTTTCAGGAATGTATGGCAGTGTTGGCCAACTCGGAGTTGGGAATGCGATTCTTATCATTCTGCAACTCTGCTTTGCTGGCATTATAGTAATTTGCTTGGATGAACTTCTTCAGAAGGGATATGGCCTTGGCTCTGGTATATCACTCTTCATTGCAACCAATATTTGGTGAGTGGTTGTTATTTTATTTATTCATTTCTGCACTCGTGATCAAGTTAAGTAAGAGAATTTTGTCTGAATATGTCCCAATTAACAGTGAAAATATCATCTGGAAAGCATTTAGCCCAACTACTATCAACAGTGGACGGGGAGCTGAATTTGAAGGTGCTGTCATTGCTTTGTTCCATTTATTGATAACTCGGTCAGACAAGGTTCGTGCTTTACGAGAAGCATTCTACCGGCAGAATCTTCCAAATGTCACGAATTTGCTTGCCACTGTCTTGATCTTCCTCATTGTCATTTACTTCCAAGGGTTTCGTGTGGTTTTACCTGTGAGATCAAAGAATGCCCGAGGGCAACAGGGTTCATATCCAATTAAGTTGTTTTACACTTCAAATATGCCCATCATTTTGCAGTCTGCGCTTGTATCCAATCTTTACTTCATTTCCCAGGTAAGAATCTATATGTGGTTATATTAATGAGTTGAGGTGATCTATTTCTCTTCTGTATAGAAGAATAATATTTTTTCGTATTTTTTTTTTCAGTTGCTTTATAGGAGATACAGTGGAAATTTTCTTGTGAACCTTTTGGGAAAGTGGAAGGAATCTGAATATTCTGGTCAATCTGTTCCTGTTGGGGGACTGGCTTACTATATAACTGCACCATCAAGGTAATTTATAATCTTTCTTCAGTTTCTGAAGATCTTACTTATGGATTAAACCTTTTGCTGGTTTCTGTTTCTATGTTATGAATTTTAACTTTTGTCTTATTGTTTTGCAGCTTGTCAGATATAATTGCCAATCCTTTCCATGGATTATTTTACATTGTATTTATGCTGTCGGCATGCGCTTTATTCTCGAAAACGTGGATTGAGGTCTCAGGATCTTCTGCTAAAGATGTGGCCAAGCAGCTTAAGGTATTTTTCACAAACATTTTGATTTTTTATTTGTTCTTTTAGTTTATTTGGCGGCTGAATTCATTGTACCCATTTTATATTGATGTTTTAATATATATTTGTACGTGTCTGGATGATTTTCTTAATCATAAAACATCAATGTCCTGATATGGTGCAATTCATGGATATTTTCCACACTATCTACAACTGTATACACAATTCATCTATGATATTAAAAGTATCAATTTTGGAGCTGTCTTATATATATTTTTAAAAAATTCAGGAACAACAAATGGTGATGCCTGGACACCGAGAATCAAATCTGCAGAAGGAGCTTAACCGCTACATACCCACTGCAGCAGCTTTTGGTGGCATGTGCATTGGTGCTCTGACCGTTTTGGCTGATCTTATGGGTGCAATTGGTTCTGGAACGGGAATTCTGCTTGCCGTTACCATCATATATCAATATTTTGAGACATTCGAGAAGGAAAAGGCCAGTGAGCTTGGTTTCTTTGGATTCTAGGTCGTTGTAAGTTTACTTATTACAATACTTGAAATTTTATATTTTTGGTAAGCTGAGGAATGTAGAGAAAATCCCCTGGAAATGACTGTTGAAGAATATAGTTCAGTTTTTACTACTTTGGATGTCTTGTGCTCATTTCTTTTATTCAGTCCCACACTTGAGGTTTTTTCGGGGATTAACTGTTCTACCGAGATGATCATCTAACAAAGTTATTCAATGTTGCCTGAAACAATTTCTTTAACTTGGTATCCTGTTGAGGAGGTTTTGGTTACATAGGCAAAAATCAATGTGTTCAGGGGAAATTTGGGTGACTTAAAATGTATAACTTTTCGACAGTAAATATAAGATCTTTTTGGACCTCGACACTTTTCTTGTAGTTCTGAAGTGGATGTATTTTTATTTTATCATGAAATATAGTTTACTCTTTAAGGGCTTGTTTGGTGGCCCCAAGTAGCAACATTATCTTCTCATAGTAAGGTAAGATATGTTTGGTATGCACATACTTGGAATCAGGTTGTATGTTTGCATTTTAATTATCAATAGTATTTGCGGCACAAAATGACATCACGGTCCTCACTAAGTTATATCTATACCATCATATATTGTTCAAGAAAAACCCCCACATACCAGAGCCAATAAACGCAGAAAAATTGTATCTTCAAAATTTTGTATTGCATCCACATTGAACAGGAAAACCAGAGCTTAATCTCTAGACCAGATCCTATAAATTTCACCTTCAAAATCTGACGAAACTAAGTCTAAATCAAATTTGTTTGAATAAAAAAAAACCAATGCAACAATAGAAATTCAAATTCTGTCATAAGTAGAGCAATGAAAAGGGGCGACACAATTTTCCGGTTATATCTATGCAACCCTGTTGGGTAGTGCAGAAAAATTCAAATTTTCCCTGGTGAAGAGAGATGAACGGAGCTAGAGACCGAATCTGTCTATAAGTATCGATTTGATCCAAAATACCTTGTAAAAATCCAAGCAGAGATAACCCCAAATCGCGGGTTACACAAGGTTAGATGGAACCGAAAAATATAGCAAGTGAAATGTAAAATTGGGGTTTGTGTATAAAAAAATACTGTGGTGCAATTTAAGGATTTCACAGTACAAATCTGGGACACTGTTCAAAGAAGAGGTTTTTATCTTTAGGGAAAAGGTACAATTTGGACCCTGAACTAATGTCATGGGTACAAATTGGACCCTAAACTATTTTTTTGTACAAATTGAACCCTAAACTAATGTTAATGGTACAAATTGGACCCTCAACTAATGTATTGGGTACAAATTGGACCCTAAACTATTTATGAGTTCAAATTGGACCCTGAACTAATGTTTTATGTACGAATTAGACCTCAAACTATTTTTTTTTGGTATAAATAAACCATAACTTTTAAAATTAAATAAATAAATCCCAACTAATAAAAAAATTAAATATTAGTATATAATATTTGACTAAAATGATAAATTTCATCAATTAGTATTTCAATTCAAGGTTATTTTTAACTCATACTATTAAATTATTTTTTAAAATATTAATTTAAATATATATTGCATTTAAAAAAAAAGTTAGTGCTTAAAATTTTTTTAACGTTGTTTTAAAATATATTAATGTAGTGGGTATTTTAATCCATTTTTATTATGTTGGTTAAAAAAAGAAAAACGAAGATCAATGCTTAAAAAAACATGATCGTAGTCGATTAAATAAATGTAAATTATTTTAAAATATATTAATTAAGCAACACTTTTTTTTATAATTTAACAATTGACTTAGAGTTTTTTTTTATTTAATATGCATATATATTTGAATTAATGCTTAGAAAAATAACTACTCTAATAGTATGAGTTGTAAATAACAACTATCCATAAATAATAATATATTGAAATAATAATTTATAAATTTTATCATAAAGTTTTTAATCAAATATTATATAACAATGCTTAATTTTTTTATTAGTTGAAGTTTATTTATTTGATTTTGAAAGTTATTGCTTATTTATACCAAAGAAAGAGTTTGGGGTCCAATTTATACCTAAAATATTAGTTTAGGGTCTCATTTGTACTAAAAAATAGTTTAGGGTCCAATCTGTACCCAAACACTAGTTGGAGGTCCAATTTGTACCTGAGACATTAGTTTAGGGTCCAATTTGTACAAAAATATAGTTTAGGGTCCAATTTGTACTCCTGACACTAGTTCAGGGTCCAAATTGTACCTTTTCCCTTATCTTTACCAAAATGACATATTTGCTCCACTTGAGATAACAATAATTAGTTGCGGTGCTGCGTACGTCTATATAGTTGCCACCAAAGAGCTGACAAGAGTCGTTAATTTGCCAATCGACCCCTAATTGTACCTATCAAAAAAGGCCTAAGAATTATTTTCTCTGATATTGGAACAAATTAATTAAATCTGGCTTTTATTAATAAATGTATAGGACATATCTAATTTTGATTCATCTTATAGGCAGTTTTGTATTTTATCGCCTTATAAAAGATGAGTTTGTCTTTTGGACAATGTCACAATGGGGTGAAATGTAACATCAATTTTGATTAAAACGTCAAATAATATAAATAAATTAGTTTCACACTTTTCTATAAATTCGGTATATTAAACGAGTTGAAGTTTTTTTTTACTTTTTATGAAATTACTATCAATAAATAAAAGACTCCGGCTAAACAAACTCCCGATTCTCCTATAAATACTCCAATTAATTTATACCAAAAATAGTTTTAAGTTAAAAGTCAAGATTACCCATTCATAAATATTGTTTTAATTATGAAATAAATTTCCTTTAGTTTTTCACTGACTTTTCTCATTCTTAGCATCATAAAATTAATAATTTGAAATTCCGAAAAACCAAGTTTCTGGATTATTTTTTCATTAAATTCCTAAAACCCAAATTCCTGGATTATTTTCATTCAAATTAACATAAGATAATCCAAGTTTATAGTGTCTAATTAGTGGAGCCAAACGACACAAGGTATCACATTAATGCAAGTATTATTATTTTTACGCTATATGACAAGTTAGTATGTATCCTTAGTGCTTCAGTATTATTTTGTGTGAGATTCTGTTCGCGTTTTTTTTAAAGCACCGGTGAGTAAAATTAATAGAAGTTAATATATAGTTCAATTTATAAAGGCAAAAAATTCAGCGTACTTGGAATAAAATTTAAACATACTTTGTTAGCCTACGTTGTGTTTTTTTTATTTTTGCAGATTTTTTATTTCTTGCAAATTATTTTTTCTCATTTTTTATTTTTAGATTAAGAAGATCACCTTTTTTTTTTATTGTGTTTGAATGATTTCAAAGGTCAAATTCGTTGTCCTTCCTTTATAATTTGTTATGATTGTTTATAAGTTTAAGTAAATAAAATTGTGAGTTTATAATTATTTGCTTATCTTTTTTGTGTTTTAAATTTAAGTTAATTTTTTAGAAAAATACATAATTATTTAAATTTGGGGTATATTTAATAATTTTTTAAAATAATCATATTTTTAATAAAAATTGTATGTAATTAGGGTGTATACAGGAGAATCAAGTTCGGTTAGCCGTGGCCTAAATAAAAAAAAGTTGAGTGTGGATACTCACACTTTAATTTTTAAACACTACATCACAAAATTGGCAAAGTCTCATATGCACCAAGTGCACAGTGCACTCACTCAACAGTTGATACTGTATACACTAAAAAGTTAGTTCTAATTACACTGAAAAGTTAGTCTCAACTACACTGAAAAGTTCATACTGAAAATTGATTTGCAATGTAAACTTTTCAGTGTAATTGAGACTAACTTTTCAGTGTGATTGTGACTAACTTTTCAATGTATTCATTATCAACTGTTGAGTGATTCCATCATACACCAAATGCGAGACTTACTCCACAAAATTATGTAAGAAATTTTTTGCCGTCAGAACCCTAATTATCCGGCGATTTGCATTTCTTCGGAGTTTTCAACGACCATGGTTGCTCTCATGTAAGCAGCAAACTATTAAATTATAAATCAATTAGGTTAAAATTTCGATTCGATTCAATTTGATGTTTAATTTTGATTTTGGCGATCAATTGCAGGTTGCAACCAGATGCGAAGACCGGATGCACGAAATAGTGAAAAACGAGGTGGAAATCAGCGTCGATTCGTCGTGGGAGCATATGATGCATCAAAGTTTCATGAAATTGGATGAGGATAACGCAGAGTTGTCAAGCGCCGGCGGCGCCTCCACAGTGCAACGCCGTCGGATCCACGGCCGTCGTGGCGGTTTCCAATTGCGGAGATCATAAGGTAAGGTTTCAAATCCAATTCCCAAATTAATCAACGGCGTTTATTTTCTATTTTCTCGTAAATCGAAATTAAATCTGAAAATATCGCGTTAAATCAGAAGATTCCGGCGGCCGCGTTATATTCTGGGACAATAGGCGCGGGCCATCCCAATCCACCAATCGCAGCTCGTGGATTGAATAATCTAATCCAAGGCCACTATTCTTGCCCATACCTTCGCATCCACCACCCCACCCCTTCCAGAACTTTCCACGCCACTCATCCATCCAGCAACTTGCACTATAAAATATACAAAGAAATACCAATAGAAGCTTCAGCCAAAGACCTTCCAACATTTCTAGAACTTTCCCTGATAAATATCTCCCTCCCTTCCCTTCTCTTCATTTAAAGAAACCTCTTCCCTTTTCACACTCATTTCTCCAAACCAACAGCAAAAACCACTTTCCCAATCCGGAAACCCTTTTCTGCCCAAATTCTAAAGATAGAAACCAAAAGTCCCTAGTTTGTCTGCCCAGATTCATGCCCCTGCAAGTGTTCTTCACTCACTCCCCTGTTTATCTTGAATTTTATTTCCTGATAGGTCCTCTTCTTCATCCTTGTAAACCCTACATTGTCCCTTTTAATTAATCTTGATTGATAACAATGTTTTCAGTTAAAGAAGAATATCCAGGTGGGCCGAGTGATCCGGCGGCGGCGGTGGTGGAGTATGGGCCGCCGCGGCCGGTGGAGGGCCTCCACGACATGGGGCCGCCACCGTTTCTGACCAAGACTTTTGATATGGTGGATGATTTGAGTATTGATCATATTGTTTCTTGGAGCAGAGGAGGTCAAAGCTTTGTTGTTTGGGATCCCCACGCCTTTTCCACCTCCGTTCTTCCCAAGTATTTTAAACACAATAATTTCTCAAGCTTTGTGAGGCAGCTCAATACTTATGTAAGTGTTAATCATAATTGATTAATTGCCTATGTTAAATTTGTTATTTTCTTGCTTCAATCTTGTTGCTTTTGATTTCTTAGTTTGTGTTGGACCTCTGCAGAATTGAAAAAGGGATTAAATTTTCTTTGGTAAAGGGAAAATCTTGATATATAATTCTGAAATTAGAAATTGGCAAAACTTGGAATGGTGCGAGTAATTAACTCATTATTCGTTCTTGATTTCTTTTATTGCCATTTGCCCGAGCCCTTTACAATCTGCAGGAAAAAAAAAATGCCCAACTCACAATTAACTATGCATAAAAATCGAATATACAACTGTTAATCTTAATCCCACATACTTGTTCATCTTGGTAAAGGTTGTCGAAAGATTCAACATGAAGATATACTGACAAATTCTACAAGATGATGAAGCCCTTTCTCAGAATGAATCAAAACCCCCATGCTCCGAGGTATTTATAGCCCCCCAAGACAGATTTCACTCCAAAACTGGCCTTCATCTTTATGCAGGGATTTAGAAAGATCGATCCTGATAAATGGGAGTTCGCTAATGAAGCATTTCTCAAGGGCCAAAAGCACCTTCTCCGCAACATCCGAAGAAGAAAGACCACCACCACCTCCACAACCACACTGCAAGCCCTCCCTTCTCAACGAGCCGTCAGCCCCTGCGTCGAAGTGGGGAGATTCGGATTGGATGCAGAAATCGACAGTTTGAGGAGGGACAAACAGGTGTTATTCATGGAGCTAGTTAAGTTAAGACAGCAGCAGATTAATACCAGAGCTTATCTGCAGCAAATGGAGATGAGATTGCAAGGAACAGAGAGGAAACAGCAGCAAATGATGAGTTTCTTAGCTCGGGCAATGCAGAACCCTGAATTTATTCATCAGTTAATCCAGCAGAAGGAGAAGAGGAAAGAACTCGAGGAGGCGGTGAGTAAGAAGAGGAGGCGGCCTATCAAGGCGGGAGAGACGAGCAGGGGCGGGGGTCGGGTTAAAATTGAGCCGTTGGAGTTTGATGATGGGTTCCAAGTGTCGGAACTTGAGGCGCTCGCGCTGGAAATGCAAGGGATCGGGAGGGCGAAACGGGAAGATTTGGACGGGGTTGATGATAAGGAGCTCGATGATGGGTTCTGGGAGGAGCTGTTGAATGAGGGGTTTGATGAAGTGGGGTTGGGGGAAGATGGGGAGGAAGAAGATGTGAATGTGTTGGCGGATAGGTTGGGGTTCTTGGGTTCAAGTCCTAAGTAGAATCTTGCATTTTTAGATGCCTAATAAAAGGTTTGTCGCTGATTTATTTTTTTCTTTTGGTACTAATTTTGTGTTTACTAATTCACATTGAAATTCTGTTTGTTGCAGTTTGAGTTTTTGTACTCTCGTTCTATGTAACCAATGTTGTGTAAATTTGTTATCAAATCTTACATTTAGTTGGAAAAATCTTATCAAACCATATACTTTTGCCGTTCATCTTACCAACTTTTCCTCAACTTAGTTTTTTCGTTCAAGTTTCATGTAATGTATTGCATCACACGTATTCTAATGTGTTATACAGTACAATATATTAACGACAACGTATATATAGCATAGAATAAACCTGTTAGGCACACACAAATGATTGTACATTTTGCCATTTCTCTTACCAACTTTCCTCACTTGAGTGTTGGTTGGAAGATGGATGAGGAATTGGTTCTGGAGCAGGAAATCTGCTGGCTGTCACCACCATATATCCATACTTTGAGACATTCGAGAAGGAAAAGGCCAGTGAGCTGGTTTCTTTGGATTCTAGGACGTTGTAAGTTACTCCCCCTGTCCCAGTTTTGTTTTCCCATTTGTCAAAAAGGTTCGTCCCAATTTTGTTTTCCCATCCCTAAAATAGAAACTACTTTACCCTAAAATAGAAACTACTTTATTCATTTAAATAATATTTTATTCACCATTCATCATTCTCAATGCTACTTTATTCATTTAAATACTATATTATTCACCATTTATCATTCTCAATACTATTTTATTCATTTAAATACTAAAATTCAACTATCGTATTAAACTCCGCACACAGTCAATCGGAAAAACAAAACTGGGACGGAGGGAGTAATTTATTACAATACTTGCAATTTTACATTTTTGGACTAAGCTGAGGAATGTAGAACTCCCATGGAAATGCCTGTTGAAGATTATTATAGTTCAGTTTTTACTACTTGTCTTTTGCACCAGGGGCGGACGTATGCCTGGGCATGACAGGGCAAGTGCCCCACCTCAAATTCTTCTAAGAAGGACATATATTTAGTACAACATATATTTAATTAAGTTAGGCCCAAATGTTATTTACACTTAAAAGGCCCAAAACTATAATATTAATATAATTTTAAGTCCATAGCCCATTATTCGCCCTTGTGACACACGTTGGAGCTCACACTATGGTACCGTCTTAAGCTTAATTAAATTGTTTGATTCTATAATTGGTGTGCTTTGCGTGGTTATAGAAGATGGAACAATACCACTCCAAAGGGGTGAAGCATCTCGTTTGAAAAAGGAAATGTTGTCTTTTGACTTTGTTTTTTATTTGCACTTGATGAAATCAATATTGGGGATAACACATGATTTGTGCAATGCATTGCAAAGAAGAGATCAATATATTGTGAATGCTATGAATCTTGTAGATGTATCCAAGAAAAGACTTCAAGCAATGAGAGATGATGGATGGGATTCTTTGGTAGATGATGCATCAAGTTTTTGTGCTAAACACGACATTGAAGTACCAGATATGAATGATGTTTTTGTGGATGGAAAAAGAAAACGACGAAGAGCTGAAGAGATGACAAACTCACATCGATATCGTGTAGAGGTCTTCTATACTGTCATTGATATGTAGTTACGAGAGCTAAATGGTCGATTCAACGAGGTAAATACAGAATTGCTACTTTGTGTTGCTTGTTTGAATCCGTTCAACTCTTTTGAAGCTTACAACTTAGAGAAGTTAGTCCGTTTATCTGAATTTTATCCAAATGATTTTCAAGGTGTCGAGGTATTAGCATTGCCAGACCAACTTGAGAATTTCATTTTAGATATGCGTTCAAATATTGATACTTCGGACATAAAAGGGCTTGGTGGTATAGCTCAAATGATGGTCGAAACTAAAAGAAATGGAGCATACCCATTAGCTTACAAGCTTATAAGATTGGTCTTAGTTTTGCCGGTCGCAACTGCTACAGTGGAAAGAGCATTCTCTGCTATGAATATCGTGAAGAATCGGCTTCGCAACCGAATGGGTGATGAATGGATGAACGATAATTTGGTAGTATATATAGAAAAGGAAGTATTCAATTGTGTATCTAATGGAACAATCATTCATAGATTTCAAAATATGGCAAATCGTCGTGGTCAATTGTAATTCCGATATATTAATTAAGTACAAAAAAATTAGTATTTTTTTTATATATGTATTTTATTTATGTTTTAGATTTGTGCCCCGGCTGGACCAAATTCCTGCGTCCGCCCCTGTTTTGCACATTTCTTTTATTCAGCCACACAATTTAGATTTTTACTGAGAATGTTCATCTAACAAATTTAGTTAGTGTTGCCTGGGACAATTTCTTCAACAGTATACATAGGCAAAATCAGTTGCTTCAGGGGAAGGTTGGGTGTCTTGAAATGTATAACTTCACTGCAGTTCTTGCTTTACAGTTCACATTAGATTTTTTTTGGACTTTATAGATGCACTTTTTTGAAATGGGATCCCTTCTTGTACCGGAGGGTCCAGTGCATGAAGGAGTCCTGTGATCACACACACTCCCTCCTGCACCTCTCTTCCCACTTTTTAAAAAAAAATTGGAATGGAAACTGTTATTGATATTTTTATCTGGAAATACAATTTATTCTTTTAAAGGGGTAAATTTATTTAACTAGAGTAAATTTTAGAGAATATTGTGTAAATAGGGTTGATGGTGGAAAACTTATGGATTTAGGGTTGATCGCGCCCCGTAACCGCGATCAAGCCCCACCCCCACGTTTTGATCCACCATTCCACCTAACACCCACGCCCAACCCTTGATTGCGCTTCACACATGCGATCAAGGGACAACACTTTTTTTTTTTGCTTTTTTTTTTTGTTTTATTCTTTTTAATATCAAATTTTCTTTATTTTGAAAATAAAAAATTAATACTCCCTCCGTCACGCGATTATTTTCACACCATCATTTGTATTGTATTTTAGCAAACAAATTGTTTATTGGTATTTAAAATGATAAAATAACTTTTAAGGTAAAATATAATAGATATCTCTCTACTATTTTAATGTGACTTAAAAATTACTCTATCATTTTAAATAGTAATATAAAAACTCGTTCGTTAAAACACGAGAAAACAGAAACTATGAAAGTCGTTGTGAGACGGTAGGAGTATTTGTTAAGTAATAGATGTAAAATTATAAAATGACATTTCTTTAGAAATGAAAAGATAATAATAATGGAGTAACTCTCTTGTGCACTTGATGTTACTCGATTATTATTACTCTTTCTATTTCAAAATAAATGTCATTTTAGAATTTTACATCTATTACTTAACAAATACTCAACCAGGTGGCTTAGCCCACCTGGCCACCGGGGTTCCTCACTCTAGTGAGTGACCCGGGCTCGTTTCCCTTTGAGAATGAATTATGGGAGTTATAAGGTGGCTTGGAGATTTCTTTGAATATGTAGGGGCTTGGTGAATTAATCTAACTACTAACAACTAGACATTTACCGATAAAAAAAAAAAACTTAACAAATACTCCCACCGTCTCACAACGACTTTCATAGTTACTGTATTCCCGTATTTTAAAGTTTTTTTTTATTACTATTTAAATGATAGAATAATTTTTAAGTCACATTATAATAGTAGAGAGATAGATCTATTATATTTTACCTTAAAAATTATTATAATTTTAAATACTAATAAACAATTTGTTTGCTAAAATACGATACAAAAGATGGTGTGAAAATAATCGCGTGATGGAGGGAGTATTAATTTTTTATTTTCAAAATAAAGAAAATTTGATATTAAAAAGGAATAAAACAAAAAAAAAAAGGAAAAAAAAAAGTGTTGTCCCTTGATCGCATGTGTGAAGCGCGATCAAGGGTTGGGCGTGGGTGTTAGGTGGGATGGTGGATCAAAACGTGGGGGTGGTGCTTGATCGCGGTTACGGGGCGCGAACAACCTTAAATCCATAAATTTTCCACAACCAACCCTATTTACACAATATTCTCTAAAATTTACTCTAGTTAAATAAATTTACCTTTTAAAGGAGGTATTTTTCGTGACATTGGGTTAGTTTTTAATAGCTATATATTTTCTAAAATCACTATAAACTTCTTACTTTTTCATTTTGATTTGTTTAACTATAAATTTCTCATTTTTTCATATAAACTTCTAATTTTCTTTTTGGCAATTTACTTTTTACTCTTACTTTTTCTCTTTTCTCGTTACATCATTTTTATTACAACTATTATTTTAAGATTTGTTTTAATCCGTGTGCCAAAAATTTATAAAAAATTAATAGTGGAATGAAGATAATAAAGGGATGTAATTACAAAAAGACAAAAACTTGTGTGAGACCGTCTCATAATATGAGACCTATCAAATTAAAAAAAGTGATAGGATTATCATAAAATGTGATAATATTTTTAAAGAAAAGTGATAAGTCACTTTTAACAAAAATATTATCACTTTTTGTTTAAACTTTATCACTTTTTAAAAGTGACAACTTTTTAATTAATAAGTGACACAATTTAAATTAAAAGTGAATCAAATATTATTGGTCTCATACTATGAGACGGTCTCATACAAGAATTACTCTTACAAAAAAATGCTTCCAATTGTCAAATACTATTTTTTTTTTTAAATGGACACATCCAAATATAATCTATCCTTTTATTTTCTTTGAAACTATAAGTAGTTGCTCTTGGATAAACAAATTCTGCCGTACATCGTTATCCATATTATTGAAGTGTAAGAATTATGGTACCAAAGAGTATAATAATTTTAATAAAAAATTAATAATTTAAAAATATAAGTCGTGATAAAGGTCAAATTGCAAAATAGGGTTTATCTTTGCCACTTATTGCACTTCGAGAACCGAACTTTCAACTTTTGCAGGGCAAGTACCGAAGTATCAAATTGTTGCAAGAAAAGGATTTCGGACAATTTTAAAAGAAAAATTAGGGAAGAAAATATATTTTTTGTCCCGTAACCTATCTAATATCCATTTTTCATCCCAAAAAAATTACCAATTTCAATTACATCTCATAACTTATTTGATTGTCCAATTTTAATATCATTTTCGATGTAATAATGGAAACGACATCATTTTTTAAATCACATAAAAGTAATGTACTGACAACCTCTTTCTTGCTATTTGTGTTCTTTTTTTTTATAAAATTTTTTTATTTCAAATTTTAATTATTAATAAATATTTTTTCTAATATTTGTTTAATTTAAATTTTGTTTCAACTTTTAAAAACAAAATTTCAATTTTTTTTTAAAAAATTCTTTTAAAATTCAAACTAATAAAGATTTTTTAATGGTTAAAATAAAGGGGAATTAATAAAAAAAATACGCATATAATCCATGTCAACAACTCGTTGGATAGCCACGGCTAGTATGTGACTTTCATGTGATTCAAAACGTCACTTTTTCGAGTAAAAATAGGTCCAAAATTGGACAACTAAATGATTATAGAAATGTAATTATAATTGTTAATTTTTTTGGGACGGAAGTAGGACATTAGATAAGTTATATGGGACAAAAAAAAAAAAAAAAAAAAAAAAAAAAACCTCCCCTATTTTATTTTTAAAATTGTCCGAGGTCCTTTTTTTTTTTTTTTTTTCAACAATTTAATAGTTTGGTATCTACCCTGCAAAAATCGAAAGTTCGATCCTTGAAGTGTAATAAGTGGTAAATATAAATTTTATTTATACAAGTTGTCCGATATTAAATGGTAATCTTACTAAAGTATCCAAGGATACAAGTCTTAATACAATTAAAATTACCAAGGTATGAATTTTGATAGTAAAAGATTGCTTAAATTTTTCAAAGGTACAAGTCTTGGTACAATAGGATATCACTTAAATTGTTCAAGATGATATCTAACTTAAATTACTCAATATGAAAAGTAGTGTATGATATAGGAAGTGTATATAAAATTGTCAATGGGACAATGGGTATAACCTGGGGATGTAATCAGATGGAGATGAGTTGAATTTAGAACGGTTGGCTCTTTTTTTTTTTTTTAGCAGATCTTGTGCTTAAATATATTATTGATTTATAAGCCTTTTCGGATTTAATCAAATCTTTTTAAAAAATCAATTATAGATGCAATTATTCACCAATTCATTAAAAAGATAGAAGTACATGTTTTGAACAATTTTGTGTTATTAAATTTTACTATAATTTTATTTTCTTAAAAAGAATTATCTATATACTTTTTTTTGTATAATATAAATATTAAATTTAAATTATTTACTACGTTCCAATAGAAGTTTTTCATGGGCACATATATTAAGGTAGAAAATAATATGAGAGATACAAAAATAAAAAACCTTTTTGAAATATTTTTGTGATAATTTAGTAACAGTTGATGTAAATAAAAATTAATAGTAGCAATTTACTAAAAATAGAATAAAAAATGTATTGGTATTAACAAAAAAAAAAAAAAAAACACAATGCATCAATAGGCCCCTAAATATTTAATTTTATTTCGAAAATTTTCTAAACTAATTTTTGAACCCTCAAACTATTAGTTTTTGTTTCATTAGGCTTCTGAACTTTTTTATTTTAAAAGGTCCTTAAAATATATATAATTTTTATTTCATAAGATCCTTTTTTGACAATCAGTTAGAGAAATTTTATGTTGAAATTCAATTTTAATTGTATTTGTTGATAGGCAAGCAAAACTACAATTAAGGCGAACATGATTAAGTGATTCAACTACATTAAAGAGAAGATTAAGCAAACTAGGCCAGGGCGAGCTGGAATAGCCAGACGAGCTATTCCAGCTAGGCGAACTACTTTTCCTAGGCAAGCTACTTTAAGGCAAAGTCCATACAAACACGAATAAGGCCTTGGCGAACAACTCTAGCCAATCGGCGAGCGAATCTAGCCAAAGCATTAAGGCATCAAGTCAAGAAGCAAGCTGATCAACAAAATCAAACTAATGACTCTTCAAGGATAATACTCAAAAGGCAAACAACTCACTAAAACGGGCTAACCCAACTTAGAAGATATAAATTAGTTTAGATAAAGTCAAATAAGTCAACTCTCCATGTGTCAAGCATGCACACAGGGAGTACAAAGGTCTTGACACCTCCTACTTGAAAAACTTGTATAAATACCTAGATTTTTAATTAATAAAACATACACAAATTCTCAAATACAACTAAACTTCGTCTACACATACCAAAGCACCTCGATTTATACACATACAAACCAAATACGTAATCAATACACGTATTTATCCCTTTTCAACCTGAAAATTCGTATTCACTATTTACGGTAGTGATCAATCATATATAATTGTTTGATGATTTAAATTAGTAACTAAAAACAGCCACTAATCCTTGTGATTAGAAACGATCGTCAACAGTATTGAAACTGGTTGATTCATCATATTTTAATAGAAAACATTAAATTGAAAATCCGTAAATTTTCATTATTAGGAGCCTCATGAAATAAAAATTAATGATTTAGGATTTTTTTTTAAAATATATAATAGTTTAAGGATCTTTTGAAACAAAAATTGCTTAAAAAAATGAAAATCTTATATTGAAATGTTGGGTGTAAGTTAACTCACAAATTTACGAGGGCCAATGAAATAACCAACGAATGAGCACTTTTTTTTTTGGACGGTCTATATAAATTTGCACACTAACAAAAATAAAATAAAAAAATTCACCCTAAACTATATTTACCCTTCATTACTTTTTTTAAAATGCAATTTTTTCATAAAACCGGTGCATTTCTTTGTGTGCAAATTTATCTGGGGTAATCGAAGTATAATTTTTTTTTGGTAACTCTCTTATGCATTTAGTGTATGGTGCACTTACTCAACAGTTGAAACTGTTTGCGCTGATAAGTATGATTTGATTACATTGAAAAATGTTTTTTTAGAAAACATTGAAAAATTTACGCTGAAAATAGACCATATACCAGTTGTTTATGAGAGTTTTTTTTTTTTTTTTTTAAGTTGAAATTCAAATTGTTCCAAAACCGATTTTCTTTCCCAGTAGAGTATGTATAGAGTGAAATTGGTTCATACATAAATCATTGAACTATATTAATTGTTTTTACTAAAAAATATTAATTGTTTTAATTGAAGATTATTAGTTGTCGATACTAAAGACTCTTCGGTATAAACAACTAATACCCTTCAGTGAAAACAATTAATACTCTTCAGTGAAAATAACTGATACCATTCATATTTGAACTATTTTCACCCCTTACTCTGTCTTCCCGGTATATTTTAGTGTGTGCATACCCTGCAAATTCCAACATTCCTGAAAACAGCGAAAAGGGAAAACAAAATCAATGGCAGCAGGGAGCAGCAACTCAAGATGGTCGCTCGCCGGAATGACCGCTCTTGTCACCGGCGGCACTCGTGGAATTGGGTACCCAATTTTCCCCGACTTTTCTGGGTTTTCTTTTCCGTGAAAATATTTTTAGTGCGCCCTATCTGTTTGTGAAAATGCCATCAGGTTTGCAACTGTGGAAGAGCTGTCCCAGTTAGGCGCAACTGTGTATACGTGTTCGAGGAACGAAGAGGAGCTTAATCAGCGGTTGGGAGAATGGGCTTCTAAGGGATTACTTGTGAGTGGATCAGTGTGTGATGCGTCTTCTAGAGAACAAAGAGTGCAGCTCATGGAGAAAGTTTCCTCTGTTTTCAATGGGAAGCTTAACATTCTTGTAAGTTGTTTAAAAGGGCGTTTACACTGTTAACCAATCTTTTTTTATTATATTTGGATTCTGGGTTTTTGTCGTTGTTGTTGATAATTTCTTGATGCAGCCCCAATCTTTGTTTTAAGTAGTAGAGCGAGTTTATTTATTGTGCAATTGATCAGTTGTTTTATTTGTCAATTGTTGAAAATCAATATTGTTAAATTCTATCTCAAGATAGTGGAAAACTTGCGAATATAGAAATTGTCGAAGATCTTTAGATGTTATTGTTCTATCCATAACACCAACGGTTATGCATCTGCATCTGAATTTTCTAGTTTTGCATGTTTATACAGTTTCTCAGGGGCCTTGTTTCGAATTCTTCAATAGGAATGAGATTGAAAATCTTTTTTCCCTCTCCCACCTCAGATATGATGGATGAATGATTGTCTCTATGTTGGTTACATCACTAGTGTTGTGCTCTAATTTCGGAAAAAAATGACAAGAAAAGTGGTTGTTGGTTTGTGGCAAAGGAGAACGATTGAGGAGGGTGATCATAAGAAGGGAGAAATGTAAAATGGGGTAATGATTACCTTATTCAGGAGGAAAAATAGTGTTGTGCATCATCTTTTATTCTCATTAACCACTATATTACCATATATTTGTTCTCATTCTCTTCCATTGAAGAACCAAACCAGGCGTCACATTAGTTATTGCAGTTGTGTACGGTGCAAATTGAGGAATAAGCAACTCTCTCATTTTTATTTTACATTCTTGTGATCATTCCAGAAAGACTTGAGACTGAGTGCTTGATATTTTTTCTGTAGATAAATAATGTTGGGACTAACATCAGGAAGCCAACAGTTGATTATACTGCTGAAGAATATTCTACTCTCATGGCAACGAACTTAGAGTCCTCATATCACCTTTGCCAGCTTGCTCATCCTCTTCTTAAAGCGTCTGGAAGAGGCAGCATTGTGTTTATTTCTTCTGTTGCTGGTCAGGTCCACTTATTTTCTGGATCTATTTATGGTGCTACTAAAGGTATGTATGTTGACATGTTGTTGTAAACCAGTAATTGTATTATGCAGCAGATTAAGTTATGAATATTTAAGTTTTGTATTCACAGGAGCAATCAATCAACTTACGAAAAACTTGGCCTGTGAATGGGCAAAAGATAACGTTCGGGTCAACTCTGTTGCTCCCTGGTATATCAAAACCTCTCTCGTGAAAACTGTAAGTTTCTTTTTTCTCCATTCTGGAAGATCTATCAATTTTTCATTTTTGAGCCACTAATATCTAAGATACTCGTACAAGAGACTGCCAATATGCAACTTAACCAATATTGGTCTTTTGCATCGAAAAAACCGTAAAATTTACTGTTCGTGCATAGGATTTGTTTTTTATTCATAAACAATGAAGCAGAAATTCCAAAGTTTTCCTACTGAGTTTCTCAGGTTTTACTCCATTGATAGCAAACCTCATCATGGAGTGGTATATACTTGCTTTAATTATTAACTTGGTGTTGACAATGTCTCCAATTGGGATGTTTGTTCAAGCAATCTGATAATTAATCATGGAATTGAAAGGAGGTTGAGATGTTAATGGTTATGGTCAATATGGTTCTTATATGAAAGGGCTTCCCCACAACATTGATCAGGTTATGGATAATGTGGTCTATCACAATGTTTAAACCTGGTACTTTCCAGTAGTACAAGGATTAATTATCTCTTTCTAATTTCTTTGCTTTCCATTTATTTGACATGCAGCAGAATTCCCAATATCACGAAAAACAAATTACCAAATAACCGACACTAAATCTATCGTTAAAATTAAGGTTGTAAACTTAGGTTGCGAACAAGCTCGGTTAACGTTCATTTATGTGTGTTTATTTAGTTAAACAAACATTAATGAACAATATTATTGAGTTCGTCTAATAAGCGTATATAGATTACACATTAGATGGTTTGCTTGTTAAAAGCGTGTGTTTATGTACAAGGTTTTAAAAATCTTAACGAGCCTGAGCTCGAACTCGAGCGACTCCTTAACAAGCGACCACAAACAGAGCAAAGCTTGGCCCTTTTTATATACATCCTTATTTAAAATCTTCATGAGAATCCATGATTCTATTTATAATATGCATGTTTTTTGTAGAACATAGTTTTAAAAGGTGCGCCTCGAGCGCGCCTAAGGCTATAGTTTTAGCACCTCGCTGGAGTAAAATGAGGCGCAGATCACCAGGTGCACGCCTTAGTGCGCCTTTTGCGTCTTTCGTGAGGCGACCAAGGCGCGCCTCTTGGTCAAACATGTTTTAGGTCAAATTTTTTAAGTAGTAGCAACACTTTTTGGTCTTTTTATTGAAGGTACTAGCAATTTTATTAATTACCCATTTTTTAAAAAAGTCTGAAAATATATAAAATAGGTAAATAAGACCTAGGATTTACGATTGAACTTCAAATCTCCAATGGTTGGGTGATAGATCTGATGAAAAAGAAGATTTGGTATTCGAAGGTGATGAATTGACTTGGAATGTGGTTGGTGATGCTCTTGGAGTTGATGAGCCGACATATCAAACTAGAGGGAAGAGATCATCAACGAATGTAGGTAGTTCAAGTGTTAAGCCACCTAAAGGTAAGGGCAAAAGCAAACAGGTGGATAAGGGGAAGGGGAAGAACGTAAAAGACTCATCTTTAAGACTTAGAGATGAAGATGATAATGAAGACGAATATGGGGAAGAAGAATATGTTCATGATGATGAATTTGGTGATGAGGAGGAGGAGGAGACCTTTGAATTTGATGAAGACTAGTTAACTAGACTAATATAAGTGTTGTTTTATCAATAATTGATGGTTTTTGCATCATTGCGTGTGTATGAAGGAAGTCCAATATCACTCCTTTATTATTAATTTCATGTTTACATTGTGTTATTATGTTTATTTATTGAGTTTTTTGGTAGTATTATGTGGTTTTATATGGTTTCTATAGAAATATATGTGTGAAATGCGTTAGAAAATAAAGGACAAGAGGCGCGCGCCTTGCGCCTTTAAAAACTATGTTGTAGAAGAAACTGCATAGTATAAGCAGGGATAGGAGTAGCACATAGGTCCAAACATCACTCCATATCTTATTTGTAGATTTTAGCAATTGCATATTCGGATATTCCTCAATAAGATTGTGTTGATTTTCCCTTGTTCAATCCATAACTCCCAATACTTTCAATGGGTTTCTTTCGTTAAACCGCCTTCTCAAAATCACCTCCCAAGGAAACCATATTCAAGTTACAATTGTATCATGTCAAACTCAAACAAGGCTTCTAATTGTACCTGGTTGACATCTAACTGTTCCCTTCACTAATTTGAGAGGAAGCATTAGAGGGAAACCATAAAGAAATTACAGAGGCACATTGAATATCCAGCTACCACAAGCTTGGAACTTTCTTAAAAAGCTTCTTTTAGCTTTACTATTTTGAGGCTTTCATCATATTAGACTTTAATATGATAGAATGAGGATTAATCGAAATAACAATGTACAATAACTAATCTCATCCCCCGGATTAGTCGGCCCTTGGACGAAATATCAAAAAAAAAAAAAAAAAATCCTAATCCCATCATGAAGAGATCTTATTAACACGAAAGAACCAATTATTTTTCCCAGGTTCCATTACATCCTTGTGTTCAAATATTTCAGTAACATAGAAAATCTATACTTAAATCTGAGTGCTGAAAAAGCCTTGTTGCTTTTACTTATGTGTTCAAAGCCTTTTGGAAAATAATGTTGAAAATGCAAAATTTTGTCTCAGTTATTTAGTTACAGTAGATATCACTCTATGCTGGCATAAATTGCCTGCCTGCATTTAGTGTTCTTGATTTTACCTTACCCCTATAGTACTGATGTTAGTAATCGAGTGCTCGATTACTAACTTATATGGCTATCAATTTACTTAACAAGATCATCAAACAACCATGTATAAAATAATTTCGCATGATAACAAGATGATATCTGGTAAGTTGGTTGTTTTCGGGTCAATATCATAGTTTGTTTACCATCTAACCATTCTAACGTCATATTTGTTGTTACCATACTTGTGATATAATATTAGGATCATGTATTTATAAGAATCACGAGTTGGCATTGTTTATATTTGCAGTTGCTTGAGAAGAAAGAGTTCTTGGACCACGTCGTATCTAGAACTCCACTCAAGCGTCCAGGTGAAGCAGAAGAAGTGTCATCATTAGTTGCTTACCTTTGTCTTCCTGCTGCTTCTTATGTTACTGGTCAGATTGTTTCTGTGGATGGAGGATTTACTGTCAATGCATTTCCTCTAGACTACATTAATTTAGGCTTGTAGATGGACCCAACACTTTATTGGAGCTTGTTTAAACTTTTATTGAAGTTTTAATAATTAGGAAAAGATTACTCGATTATCAATTCGAGTTTGATCTAGCTTTAATTAAACTGAACACAAGTTGTGTTCAAGTATTCCTTTTCTTTTTTTCTTCTTATGCTAGGATTTGGATTTTATCAGATATACAGTATGTTATAACTTGTCTGATGCCCTTATTAAGCCAAACTCTGAGAGCATTTTAGACTGATAAAACATGATTTGATAGACATGGTGAACGTGAAAAGAAAAAAAGGTTAAAACTTACAAATATTTCTTAAAAAATATAGTAAGTCCAATGGCAACCAACATTATTTGACAGAGAGAGTAACTCTATCAAAATTTAAAAGATATTTTAGTCTAAGTATACGCATAGATGTATTGTTCAATTCAAATATATTTTTAAATAATTATTGTTATTTTTACTAGCATATTGAACAATCAGAATTGATGCCACCTGTTCAGCGAAAAAACCCGCAACTATTCAATAGAAACTAAAATGAGTTTTCTTTAAAAAAAAAAAAAATTCTGTTGATTGAACAAAAGTGTTATGCTTTAACACCTTTACTATTCAAAAATTAAAATCATAAAATTGCAAAATTGAGATATTCCCCGCACGCCATAACCGCGAAATAAGTATACCCTACGTGCCTAGTCATCATCTATTTGACAGAAAAATACAGCTCATAGGTGGTATAATTGGAATATGGGATGGGCCCCACCAACTCAAATTAAAACCCGGAAGGATCCGCGCAGCGATGGACACCCGTCAAACGGATGGTGGGGCCCCTGGGGGTGGTCAATTAACAATGACACCTAACCCCAAACGTGTCCAAATCTCCCTCCCTTGCCCAACACCTATTTTATTGCAACTTTGCCGCCTTCCTATTCTTCCACTCCCACACCATCATTGCGTGACGCTTACTCTCTCTAAATCTTATAAATAATAATTTATTTTTCTTTCTACCAATTGTTTTCTCGTAATCGTGGACCAGATAATTAATTAAAAAAAAAAAAAAAACCTGCCTAAGATTTTGTTCAGTTCGTAAAATTTGTTGCAAAAAACTAGGATGCTTCAATAGTAAAGTTTTGGTATTATACTTTCTATACCAAAGTTTTGGTACATCTAAATTCATGTAGATATTGAGATGTAATTTGATATATATATATATATATATATATATATATATATATATATATATATATATATATATAAATGAGGTAGGTCTTGTGTATAAAATCGTCGCATATAAATTTTTGTCATTTTAAAATTTTACCAAAATACTTCTTCCGTCCCATTATAAAAAATTCACTTTCTCTTTTAAATGTTTCATTATAATTTTCTTCTTTTAAAAAAACTAAAAAACCACTGCATATATTAATAAATAAAGACATTCTTTAAACAACTGCTCTTTACTTTTTCATAACTTTCTATTACTTTACACAAAAGTCAACATATGATTCACCGTACATTAATAAATAATATTTCCTCTATCTCAGAACACATTACACAATTTACTATTCATACTATGTCCAAGGTCTCTAAATTACATCTCATTCTATTAATAATTACACAATAATTTTGTTTTTGTTTTATACACTTATAGTGAACAATACACTCTTGAATTTTTTTTTTTTTTTATCAATTTACATACTACAAGTCAAATCACATTCATTTACATTTTAAAAAATCAATTATGCAATGTGTTATGGACGAAGGCAGTACATTTTTTTTAATAAAAAAAGAAATGAGAAACTTATAAGGGAGTATATAAAATAAAAAAAGAAGACAAATATTTTAATTTACTTATTATTATACATCACTCAGAAAAATTTTACATATAAAATTTTAATATTTTTCAATACTATAAATACAATATATCGAGGGAGTGCACGGTTGAAGATCTTAAGGCTTGTTTGTTTTGGGATTCACCCGGACAGGACTAGGACTTTCCGGCCCCCATCCCATTCTAGTTAAAGATGTAACATCCAGTTTTTACATTTCATTCTTCATCCACACATATAAATACATATTATTACTCATCCCAATACAATTCACTTTATATCACATTTCTCTCACTCAATCATTACCCACATATCACTTTTCTCTCATTTATATTCTTTTTCCTACTTTTCTCTTACATATCGTATTATACTCTTACACATGATTTGACATAAAGTAAAATCTCACCCTACTAAAATCTCAAAACAAACACATATTTTTATTATCATCCAAGATTTTACATCTTGTGGATGTTAAATCCCGAAACAAACAAGCCCTTAAGGTGAAGAAATGAAAAAAAAAATATTATTATTATAAATTACTAAAAATATTATAAATTTTATTAATCAAATATTTAAACAAACTATTTAAAACTTACATATTATAATTTTTAAAATAATCTATAAATAAATTTAGCCGGTTCTTGAAAGAAGAAAAAAACTGTTTCTCCGATGAGACTCACGCTCAAGAAAGAAGGCGCGTTAGGTAGATTGAAAAGTCACCGAACACGACTCTGGTACGTCACACCTTGACTGTTTTTAATTATTACACCAAAAAAGCAGGTGGGTCTCTCTGCTACAACGCCACTGCGTGTCAGTAGCCCAGCCCTGCCCCGCCCTAAATCTACCCGCTACGCCCCATGATCATCAAATCAACGCCCCAGATCACCTCGCATCATACTAATTCTTTATTTCATTTAATACACGCGCACCATACTAATTGTATGTATAAACATAGCTTTACAAAAGGATCTAATCATAATTAAGTAGGGATACCATATCTAAGGACATATTTAATGAAGATGTGAAGATTTGAAAACAAAGAGATTATAATTTTATCACAAACTCACAGCCAAATTTATTCCTAATATAAAATTGATACAATTATATATATTCACCGGTATTATTGTATTTATAAATAATGTCATGGTATAAAATGATATGATCGATATCAATTTCACCCTTAAAAACAAGTTCTATATGAAATTGAATCTAATTTTATAAATCATTGGGCAACTAATATGGTTTTAAAATGTATTAATAATTTCTTTTATTAAAAACAAATTACTTATTTATCTATCCAACCCCCTATATTTTTATCATAATTCAACATTCTACTGCATTTTTAATACTTTATTTGCACCACAATAAGTTTCTTTTACAAAATACACTGAAATTATTAAGTATTGATATAAACTAAAGTATGGTAAAAATGAACTGATTAAAGAGATGGAAAGTTAAATGTAGTATAAATAGTTAAGAGTAAAAGTGGTGTCAATGGATGTAAATATAATGATGTGCAAGAATAATTATTAAGTATAATGAGGTAAGTGAATTTAAAAAAAATACTATGAAACGACTAAAATTAAATAATGTGAAGCTTATTATAGAATCAATGAAGCACTATATTTTAAAGCCTGTACAAAATCAATAAATAAAAAGAATATGTTTGGATACTAAGATTTAATTTAAAACTAGCATAACAAAAATACCTAAGAATAAATTTGGTGGATTAGTCAAAATATTTAAAAACTAAATTTCTAAAACAATTTTTTCTTTTTACGTGAGAAGCGAAAATATTTCATTAAGACGTGTCCATTTCCTAATTTTTTTGAAATAAAATATTGCAGGAGGAATATATTGTGCATTTTATATTACATGGAAATGGACTCGTCACGGTAACGGGCAGCTGCCCGCAACCTCCACCGCATGTTAGGCACGTACTACAAAACTGAACCCACATCTTCATATAACTTTCTTCATCATTTTTTTGTTAATCATCTTTCAAATATCGCAATGGCTAGTACCTGCTGTGGTGTGAATTATGGCGAGACGCAGACCAAAACCCTCGCCGACAAAACTTCTAAATCCTCCAAGAGGATGCTTGGCCTCCGCCACTTAAGTTTTGAGCTTACGCCGGATTCGTTGGCGCCGCCGCCTGAGAACGCCGCCGCGAAGAAGAGGCGGAAGGTCGACGCCGCGGATTTAGAAATTCAGAACATTGAAATTGAGAAAAAAGCGCCGGAATTGAAGCCGTTGGAGCTTACGCCGCCGCCGGAAATTGATCAGCTCGATCCTAAATTCGGGATGACATCTGTTTGTGGAAGGAGGAGAGATATGGAAGACGCGATTGCGATTCACCCTTCGTTTTGCCGCCGGAACTGTGATTCTCCTGGCGATTTGCATTTCTTCGGAGTTTTCGACGGCCATGGTTGCTCTCATGTAAGCAATTATATAAAAAATTAAGGCAAAAACTTATATGAGACCGTCTCATGACCACACGAATTAACACTACTCCTACCAAAGTGTTAATGAGTCAATGCACTCAGTCTCATGGTCTCGTACAAGACTTACTCAAAAATTAATTAGATCAAAATTTCGAATCAGTTTAATTTAATGTCTAATTTTGGATTAATTGCAGGTTGCAACCAGATGCAAAGAACGAATGCACGAAATTGTGAAAAACGAGGTGGAAAATGGCGGCGATTCATCGTGGGAGCATATGATGCATCAAAGTTTCATGAAAATGGATAAGGATAACACAGAGTGGTCAGGCGGTGGCGCCGCCGCTGCCGCCACATCCAAATGTCGATGCGAGATGGTAACTCCACAGTGCAACGCCGTCGGATCCACCGCCGTCGTGGCGGTGGTTTCACCCGATGAGATCGTCGTTTCCAATTGCGGAGATTCTCGCGCTGTACTCTGCCGAAACGGCGTCGCAGTCCCCCTTTCGGTAGATCATAAGGTAGGGTTAGGGTTTCAATTCCCAAATTAATTACGTTAATTCGTTCTAATTGAAATCAAATCTGAAAATATCGCGTTAATTCTCAGCCGGATCGACCGGACGAGCTACGGCGGATCGAAGATTCCGGCGGCCGCGTTATATTCTGGGACGGTCCGAGAGTTCTCGCCGTCTTAGCCATGTCTCGCGCCATCGGAGACGATTATTTGAAGCCGTACGTTATCCCGGAGCCGGAGGTGACGGTCACGGATCGAACGGCAGAGGATGAGTGCTTAATTCTGGCAAGTGATGGGTTATGGGACGTTGTTTCTAACCAAACCGCTTGCGGGGTGGCGCGTATGTGCCTTCAGTCGCGGAGATCGGCCGGCGGAGCGGCGGAGGGAGAGAGCTCCGATCGGGCTTGCTCCGACGCGGCGATGCTTTTGACAAGGCTAGCGTTGGCGCGGCGGAGTAGTGATAATGTTAGCGTTGTGGTGGTGGATTTGAGGCGGCGACACTGAAAGGGGCTGGGGGGCATTATCGGTTGAAAATAAAAATCAACTTTTCATTTTTTTCGTTTTCTTTTCTAATTCTCAGTTTAGGTAGAAATCTAAAATCTGAAATATTGATCATATAAATGTAAATTCAAACTAAAATGTACAATGACATTTTAATCCTTTCTTGAAGGAGGTGGGTTCTTGGCTAAATTTATTTGTTTCTATTAGCAACCTCAATGATGAAGCGATCTTGGGCTTTTGGCGACTGGGATCCAAATAATCTCTTTAAACCTTATGAATAAATGAAAGAAGGCGTTGTATTATGTTTAAAATTTTGTATTTTGTGTAAAATTATGCTATTAGCCATCAATTTAATTTTGTTGTTTGATTTGGAATTTGAGTTTATTGTTTGATTTACAATTTGTTTTATTGTGGAATGAAGGTAATTTAGAGGTTTTTTAAAGAATGAATAATAAACTTTGTTTGAAGATGGAGGTAGTATAAATAAAGTATAATTGTATTGTCTTGTTGAATACGAGAATGACTATAAAATTGTATTTTGTTTATCAAATTATTTAGAAATGAAATCAATTTAACTTTTATTTTTATTTTTATTTTTTTAAGAAAACAACATTACTCAAATCATGAATTATATAATATGTTAGATCTATTTTTATTTTAAGTTAATAAATTTAAAAAATTAAGCAATTTTTGTAATGAAGTGATAATCATTCCACTCAAAATTCAATGGGGCTATGAAGATATCAATCCATAAAGTAAAGAATCATAATGTTGAACCAAACACACATTTCTCATTTCATACTCATTCTCGTTTCATACTCATTCTCGACCCACAAAGTTCTTAACCAAGCACCCTTTGAATACTCAAATAATATTTAATACTCCCACATCCCTCTATTTATTTCTTATTTTGCTATTTCGTATGTCCCTCTATTTACTTCTCTTTTCATTTTTTGGAAATAAAAAGTATAATATTATATTACTACACATTACTACTTAATAAATCAATAATAATTTATCTATATAATATTATATATTATGTTTCCTCTATTGATAGGCGAGCTACATTCTACTCAAGGCGGACATGTTTAAACATAGTAACCCCACAAGAAATAAGATTAAGCAAGCCAAGCCAGACTGAGCTGGAATAGTCAAACGAGCTACTCTAGCTAGACGAGCTACTTAAGCAAGTTGAGCTACATCAAAGCAAAGACCACTTGAACCCAAATAAGACCCTGACGAACTACTTTAGCCAAAGAGTCAAGACAGAAGATAAGTCGACCAACAAAATCAAGTTAAGAACTCCTCAAGGACAAGTCCAACGGAGACGAACTGCTCTCTAATACGAGCTAATCCAGCTTAGATGATAGAAATTAGCTTAGATAATGTCAAGTAGTCAACTCTCCAAGTGTCAAACATGCACCCTAGGGAGAGCAAGAGTCTACCCACCTCCGACTTGGAGGACTTGTATAAAAATCATCAATTTTCATGAATAAAACTAAGTACAAATTCACAAATACAAGCATACTTTGTCTACACATACTAAAACACCTCAATTCACACACATATACGAAATAAATACGTAATCAATACACATATTTATCTTTTCTTAACCCGATTTATCGTGTTCACTATTTACGATAGTGATCAATCACACGTAATTGTTTGGTGATCTAATTAATGATTAAAAACAACCACTAATCCACGAGATTAGAATCGATCATCAACATCCTCTTCGTCACATTACTTGCATTATATTTATATTAACCTGATTACCATAATATTTGTGCCCAAAAGAAATGAGAAGCAAATATGAGACGAAATGAGTATTAATCAATTACAAATCAATTGAAATGAATATTTATATAGTATTATTTAAGATATTGTTGTTGTATATTTATGTATTTACATAAAATAGTTAGTTGAGTGAGCTCTTAGTTAAATCATACTCCTTCTGTCCGTAAAAATTGGCCCTGTTAGTTTGCACAATTTTTATTTTGATATGTCATAGGGTATTATGGGGTATTGTGATTTTTTTTTATGAAAAAGTGATTGTTTATGAAAAGTATGAAACAATCAATCTATTCATAAACATACTTCACAAAATCCCATAATACCCTCCGACATATCACACTAAAAATCGTGCAAATTAGTAGGACTAATTTTTGCGAACTGATGTAATATATTTTTAGTGATAGTTGCAGCCCTTCAGTTTATGACTCTTGTAGTGGAGTTGCAACCTTTTAGTGCAACACTTGAATGGAGTTGTAGCCTTTCGATGCAACCATTGAACATCTCTAAATACTCAATAAGTATGGAGAATTGAGTTCATCCATTTGAGAATTAGAGTTTCTCAAAATAAAGGAAATTGAGTCACTGGAAAGTCGAGTTTCTATATATATTAAAATTGAGTATTTTATTTTGAGTTTGTTTGCACACTTCTGATTTATGTTTCTGAAATTCGTTAGTGTGTAATTATTGTATTTCCGGGAGATAAATTTTGTATCCTGGAAAGTTAATTTTTATGAAAACCATTTTCTGCAATGTGGGAATAATTAATACCTTTAAAGATGTCATCGTTTTTTGCAGTGTGTTTAACATATCAATAACTCCACTATCTACATATGTACAACAATTGTTCCATGAAATTTCTAATTGAATATTCAAATAGTGTCGAATAATTTAAAATTTAATTTTTATATAAATTGTGATTGGAGGACTACTATTTATGCCATTAGGTTATAAGTTTGAATCATCATTTGCCATTTTAAATTAAAAATCGAATTATAATCAAATATGAGTAGACGAATAGTTTCACGAATTAGGATCAAATATAGTGGGTCTCATTTTATGTGATAGATCTATATTTAATCCATGTAAATCTGGTACTAAATAAAACCATGTCTTGTACTTGTGAGGCGTGAACCTCATTTTTTTACATGTTAATTAGTTCTTCTATAGTAGAAGAGTAGATCTTGTAGGAGACCGTTGAGACGAAATATAATTTGAAAATGGCACATGCTTTATAAACATTTAAACATATTTCAATACAAATAGCTAATCAATTTAGAGATCTACAATGATTAACCGAATTTAGAGAAAATTATAACCAGTACCTAAATCCATGGATCAATTTCGAGCTTCAAGTGGGGTGATTTCCCAAACAATTAGTACTTATAAGTAAGTTACCATTTATTTATAATTTGGTCCCTCAACAAATAAAAAATCACATATTAGTATCTATACATAAAGTTCATGATTATATAAGGGTTGCGGCTAAACAAACCTCCGATTCTACTGTATATACCCAAAAATTTATTTGGACAAAAATAGTCTTAAATTAAATGTCCATAATACCCATATTTAAATTATATACGTATTAGTAAAATTTTACTTTTTTATCCTCTTTGGTTTAATTTTCCATTTCTTTTTCTCTTTATTGTACCTTTGGCGTCAACCAATTATCAAGAAAATATAATGCAAGAATCTGTGAGCTATTCATCATCATGAAAAATTGAGATAAAATCATCTAAGCCTAGTCCTAGGGCACACCCCACACACACAAATTGCATAATCACAACTTCGAATTTGGGGCAAAACAATTCATGCCATTGCAATATATTAACCGCTCTTGATTTACCATGACTGTTAAAGCAAAATCTAAGATGCATAATGCCAAGGAGCTCGCCGCCAAGGGTGATGGCCCGACACCGCCACCACCAACTGCAGCGGAGGAAATACTAATTTTGTCGATCGCTCCAATTAGGATAAAGGTGCCTCTTGGTGGCAAATCCAATTGAAGCACACCATCCAAAGATCCCTTCCATAAATCCATGCTCAATAATCTTTACTCTACCACATCGTTGTGACTTCTAAGCCCAACCCCACCTTTGGCGATAACATAAAGAAGTGAAAACTCATATTTCTATTGTTGTTGCTCTATCCTTGATAACATCAATAATAATTTTACTAAACTTATTTTGTTGTAATATATGTGTGAGTTTATTGATGATCTGCAAATCGATTTTGATTCACACCGTATTGATTGGTATTTTGAATTTCTGATACAATTAAATAATATTAATACATTCTATTATAAGGGTGTAATAGTCTAAAATAGGGGTGTATATAGTAATGGTTTCAAAAAATTATATTTTAAATGGGGTTTATATAGTAATTGGGGTTTGTATAGTAGAATCCGGGGTTTATTTAGTCGTGGCCTTATATAAGCTCATAACTTAAATTTTAGTGGATTACTTTAATTTGGGTCTCCATAAACAACTTTACATATAACACTCAGAATCCCAATAAATTGGATATTTTCAACATGATGTTTTAACACTTTAAAATTAATAACCCTTGTTAGATTATTCATATGAAATATTTGAGATTTTAATGAATTTTTTTTTTTCATTATTATTGAAAGATGTAAAGTTGAAGGAATATTAGTTATTTCAACTTTATGTAAGGGAGTTTAGTTGATTGTTTGCAAGTGATTAATTTTAGAAGGTAAAACCTTTTTTTTCTTAGTTTTGAACAATCTAAAAATGATGGAGGAAGTATTAGGGGACGCTTGCTTCGAACTTTTCAATGAGAATGAAAATGTAAATTTATATTCCATCTTCACCCTTGGATATATTGGAAATGATTATATTCATGATGGTTAATATCACTAGTGGTGTGCTCTAATTTTAAAAAATGAATAAAATAAGAGATTGTTGGTTGCGATATGGAGAAATGATTGATGATGAGTGTAAGTATGCGTGGTGCTTTTCAGAGTAGTGTTAACTGAAATGTTGACAACATGCGCGACAACACAAGACAATTACGAATGGTTATTAATATTTCTAAGCAGTTTATGCAGCGGAAGTCTTAAAACACCTTGCAAACGGAATTCAAAATTTTTCATAGACTTAAATAAAGTCTATGATGCCTCATGACGAAAAGCTTCACTATAACCATGTAGTGATACAAACAAAGATCTAACATAAGATCTCAAAGTGAGGGTATGGTGTAAACACACCGCCTAAACATATCTACGATGACTAGAAAACTGATCACACTCAAACCTTAATCTAGTCTATTTTCGATCTCAATACTGGTAGGAGCGTTGCAGCGCTCGACCAGCTCAAAAGATAGTAATATCTTCTGCCCTTCTACACTAGATGTACTAGAACACTCAATAGTGTAGCTCTCGTTTACTACTCCCTGGCTTGTTTCCCCTGGTTTTTCCTTCGTACATCTTCTGGTATTTATAGATGCGGGATCCACCGGAAGTTACAATCACTAGATCAGTTTGGAATGACCTAAAAACAAATCCTCCACTAACTCCAATAACAACCCATGATGTATTTGATCTACTCACTTGATAACCGCAGTCGCATGACCTGGAATATTCTAGGTCTTCAAACTGCGAACACAACATCAAACACAACATATAACAAAAGTGTTAGTGTTAGGAGAAAGGGCAAATTCAGTTATGTTATCCAGACTGTTGCCTAAACATTTTTTACAACACTGGCATAACGTTAACAATCACCCCCAATTTGGTCTTTCTACTACAACACACCTAATGAAAATCTCAGTAATATGTGTGTAATAGACAATGACAAATGAATATCTTAGAATAGATATTAGTTTGCCAAAAATGTCTTTTGAACAAAATACCAGGTTTATTAACTAAGCACAAATCATGCTCAGCCCAAACAAAATAAAAAAACAAGCTGTTCTTAAGATAAGACAACAACAACAAAACATAATTCTTGTTCAGAGCCTTTATATAAGAAGCATGCACAAACAATAAACTATGTTCAAACAACTATTGTTCAGAGGCAAGGTGAGAACCTAAACAAATGATTTTAATAATAGAAAAACTAACAGAGCTAGATAGAGTTATCAGAGCTAATCCTAGCTACAAATATAACAAAGCTAGAAAGCTATCAGAGCCTTAGCTAGCTACAAATATTCAAGAGCTATTACAACAAAGGAAAATATAAACCAAGATGGGAAATGATTGGGCTGTAGGATATCAACAGCTGCATCTTCAATAAATCCGCACATACTCTCTCATACTTAAATCTCCCCCTATCTTCAAGCTCTAGTTTGACCTTCAAAGGTCACCATCTTCATTCCTTAGTCCAGCATCATCAGCAACATCTCCTATGACTTCAATATCATCACCAACATCTTCTCCTTGATTAGAACCTCCATATCCAGATGGTCTAGCAACATCTTCAGGTCTTTGTGGAGCATTTTCATTAGCTACTCCTCCTGTTGGAGTAAAAAGCAAGAATCTCCCAAAAAATTCTTTGTTGTTCCATCCTGGATAGAGTTCTCTTCAAGTCTTCAATAGTCTTGTCCAAATCTGCAATTTGATTAGAGATATATGGAGCAGATATGGTAACTAAAGAAACAGATGACCCATCAACATTGATGTAGGTAGGTAGGTTGATAACATTTGGGTCAACACTCCCTCTATTTTGAGTAAATTGTGGTTCTGGTTCAGCTTCAGGCATTGGTACATCAACTCTTGGTCCTGGAAGTGGTAAATCAATCACTCTATTGTTGCCTATCAACAACTGATGGTTGATTCCAAGAGCAGGTGCACAGCTACTGATTACTTCATCATCAACTCTTTCAAACTCCTTATCTTGCAACAATTGGTGAACCAAACAAGGATATGGCAACATACCTCTTCCACTAATTTCTCTAGCATACCTCAACATGTTATTAAAGATAGTTTGACCTAAATCAAATTCATTTGGCTCACTTATCCTATACAAAAGGATAACTTGTTCTTCAGTAAAACATGTGTTAATTGGTTGTTGGCAGCCAATTACGTATCACCAATCTATGCAGTGCAGAGTATAAACTTGTCAATCTAGAAGTTAGAATCCTCTTTTTCCAGACTTTGACTTTACCACCAGTGATCACAGATATCACCAAATTCAAATAAGTGATAGATCTTTCCTCCGTGTTCCTTGTTCTTAGAATGCGGTTGATTACCCTAGGATTAACCATAATCTTATTACCTCTAAATCTTACATTCTCATAGTTCTCAGCATTCACTCTACCAAGACTCATATGCAAGTTAGCATAAAATTCACACACCCAATCAACATAGTATGGTGTAGTAAACTGTAGTGCATGCATAAGATGTCTTTCTGTAAGGAATGAAATCAGATTCATGGCTTCAAACTCAGGTACCCTAATGACTCTTTCACTAAAAATCACTCTAGTTCTAATAGTAGTGTACCTAGAACTAGTCATGTCATTATATGTGTCATCATCAGTCTCAGAGTCAGAGTATACCTCTTCAGGTTCAACAACTTCTTCTTCTGGGTCTAATGTTGTCTCAGGTGAGGCAACATTTCGGCAACATGAGTAGGATCACTTCTTCTTTTGCTTCTGATTTCTCTTCTGGCAGTAGAAGGATCATGTTTATGCTTGGTCCTTCCTTCAGTTCTGTTTGCAAAGAAATCTTTCAGTGGGACTTCCATGTCAACATCTTCTTCAGATGACATCTCTTCCATCATAGCATCAACTTCAACTTCTAGAGCAGCTTCACCTTCCGACTCAGGTTCACTTTTCTTCTTCAGATTCAAGCACTTGAACAGGCTTTGAGCTTGTTCCATCATCCCTTGGCTTCTTCCTCCTGGACTCAGAATAGTCCACCTTCTTTCCCATAGTCCTAAAAGATATCCTCCTTTTTGCCACCATACCTC